>CM060916.1:981974117-982424117 GCA_030737875.1 Allium sativum
TAATAAAGTTATAAATTTTCAAGTACTGTTTTATTTGTCTTGTAAATTTCTGTTCTGTCTACTAAAACGCTCCATTAAAGTTAAGGCATTCCCTTTTGTGAGTGACCTTAACGGAGGTGGGGTGTTACACTTGGTATCAGAGCTGAAGGTTACTAGATTTGATAAAAAAGTTTTGGAAAACTATTTTCAAAAAGGTTTTTAAAAAGGAAGTATTTTCAAAAGTAGAGTTTATTTTGAAAAACATAATCCCCAAAGCCATAGTCTATCTTTCTATCCTTTGTTTTGAATCTTTCCTTTTTCTTTCGTTTTAGAAAGTCTGGGGATCTTAACCTTCCGGAGGGCGTACCGATACCTGGCTGGTTCAGGAGGTACCTAGAAGCTAGGGCTAATGATGCGGGCCTAACAAACGTCCCTCCTCCCCCAGCTGCATCGGTTCCTCCTCCTCCGCACGTGAATACTTTCCCGAAGATATGTAGAGACTTTCGAGCCATGGGTAGGAATAACATTAATGGAACTGAATCCTTCGTGGAAGCAAGGAACTAGCTCAAAGAAACTGAGGATTTGTTCGTTATCTTCGAGGTGGACGATAGGCAGAAGATACAGTTGGCGGTATGGTTGCTTACGGACGAAGCTTCTTTTTGGTGCGAGGTCACAAATGGAGAGCGTCCGGTAGAGAGATGGATGGATTTCAGGCATAGGTTCGAGATGAAATTTCTCTCACGAGCGGAAGAGAGTCTATACGTAGAAAGGTTCTTGGCGTTGAAGCAGGGGAATTTATCAGTGAGAGAGTACGTCAACAAGTTTAATCAATTGGCAAGATTCAACTTAGAATTGGTAAATACATCGCATAAGAAGGCACTAAGGTTTGCTAAAGGTCTGAATGAGCCGCTACACGGATTGGCGATGTCCCACATTCCTATGGGGGCAACCTTCGAAAAATTGGTGGACATGGCGTTAATGCATGAAGAGGAAGCCGAAAGTAAAAGGAAAGAGGAAAAGCTTGAAGGACCACAGAACATGAAGGCGGGGCCCAAAAAGGAAACACAAAAGATGGATGAGAAGACTGAAGATAAGAAGGAGAAGAAGTGCTTTACTTGTGGAAGCTCGACCCATCTGAACAAGGATTGCAGAAAAAGGACGGGCACTTGCTTCAACTGTGGAGAAATGGGGCACTTCACAAGGGACTGCCCAAAGAAACGGGGGTAAGGACAGAGGGCCGAACCCACTTCTGGAGGACAAGCGAATGCTCAAGTGACGGGTAGATAGGGTAGAAATAAGAAAATTTATGTAGAAGGTTTAATTTCCTTATCTGATTGAGGAGTTAAAAACTCTTTCTGATTCTGGCATTTTGATTCTGTAATTGAAACTCTGCACTTTAATACTAGTCTTGTTTCTGGTTCCGTTATAGTCTCAGACCCCATGAGGGTTACGACTCATCTGTTTGTGATAAGTTGAGGTTTGATGGCATCTGTGTTTGGCGTTAAGTTGACCATGACGCATACATTCTGAGTTTTTATCATGCTTAGTTTCCTAAGAATCATTTGGTAATCTGATCTGTATAAGTAGTCTGTAGGTTTCTGAAAAGAATAGGAGTTTTTACTCAAAGTATGAAATAGATTTCCAGTTGGGCATTTGTTTAATGGGAGTGATTCTCTGAGTATTAATCTGATGTTGATTTCGGTCTTCGGGGTTGATACTTAGGGAGTTATTCTCTTAAACCGATGTCTAATGGGAACCTAGCTTTAGTTTTAATTATACTTGCTTCTACCACTTGACTTTATCCTTCGACCTTTAGGTAGAAACTAATGGGTGTAAACATGTGTTTGAGACATGTTATGCTTGATGGTTGCAAGTGGATGCAAGTGGTTGCTCGTGGATGCATATACACACACTAGGCACTAGATCGGCTCAAAAACACTCTCATACTGCATATGGATGTGTGTGCATTTTTTTAAAGTTTCATGGATGCAAAATAGTTGACTCAGCACATGGATGTTGCATATGAATGAACAGTTGTGCACTTATATAGAAATGATATGTATTAAATAGGAAAATTGCATACATGTTGGACTCATGGCACTGACATAATTCACATTAAGGAGGTCAACTGAATCAGTGGACCGCCTGATCTTTGCATTATATAAGTACATATACACACACTCTTGCATAAGTTCATACAGCATTAGAAATCTTTTAAGGACAATGGTTGCTTGTGGATGATGGTTGAGTAGATGGATGATTGGATGACAGGATGCATTCTTCTTAACTTGAAGATTTCGGGGACGAAATCCTTTAAGGAGGGGAGAATGTAACAACCCGAATTTTAATAACATGTTAAAAGCATAAATCAAGGCAGAATTAATTTTTAAAATAAGAACCAGTGGAAACGGTTGCGCCATTGCGTTCGTCTCGAAATTCTGCTTGAAAACGAGTCCGAGTTTTCGAGAAACGGAGTCCGTATGAGGGAGATATGACCCCCCCTCCCCCCGAAGTTTCAGGAATTTTCATAATCTAAAACAGCTCGAAATTTGAATTCGAAATTCAAATTCAAACCCCAGCGCAGACTGGGCGGGAATTTTCCCACCCAGGACCAGGTCGACCTGGGGGTCTACACTATGGTCGACCTCCCATGGGCCAGGTCGACCCTATGGTCGACCTGGTGCCAGAACCCAGTTTTGGGCCTCGGTTCATTTTGATGTATCTGGTCTCGTTTTCAGTCTAGATTCGCCCGCCTAATTCTATATAAACAGCCCCTAGCCCCATTCTCTTCACACCATTCTTCTCTCCTTATGCTGCCTCTGAGATAATAGAAATAAATAAATAAAATAATGGCGTCGCTACTCTACTGGGATCAAAACTAGAACTAGTGCATCTTCTTCCAAATCTGAATAAGATTAAAAGAGAACAACTGCAACTCTTCTTCTATAATCCAATCAAGGCAAGTGCAGTTATTTTCCGATATGAATTTTAATCATGATCTTGACATAATTATAAAATTGAATCTGAGACTAGGCCCTATTTCTATTTATCAGATCTGTTCCTCTGTTTTATTATTCTGTTTGTTCTGTATTTCTTCCTCCTTTCTTTCTTTTTGTTTGATAGCCAGGCTACCACGAGCCTGAGCCAAGTCTCATAAGAGATGAACGCATAAACGCTAAATTTGGGAAGAATATTGAATGAGGCATATTTGGGCAAAATCGATTTGTAACTAATTTGAGGACACAACGCATGTTGTAATTCTGGACATAAATTTGAGACGTATTGCATAAGATGATTTATGACTTGGAAGAAGAGGATTATAGTGACTTAGAACATATTTCATAATTTAAGACCTGGATCTGGGCATATTAAATCTGATAGTTTGTCATTTGGAAGTAGGAGAATTAATTTACATATGACTTAGGTGTAAAAACCTATATTAAGATTTGATGACTATTAAGTGTGAATACACCTAGGTAAGGGGGGGGGGGTTTGGATATGTGACATGCATTGTAATCAATGGTTATATTTGGCATAATTTATATGTGAATCACGATTAGGGTTTTTGGAGAATATTCTGAACTATGCAAGTTTAACTAAAATTTGGGACATATGTTATATGGTGGACTATGACCATAATTTGGGCATATAAGTTTAGGCTTACTTTATGAATTAGGCAAGATATGTGAATAGGACTTTAAGGAATGTTTAAATCGGCTAAAACTGTTATCTGCTTAATATGTTAAATTTGCCTAATCTGCTAAATCTGTTACCTATTTAATCTGTTGAATTGCCTAAACTGTTAAATATGTTGAATCGCCTAATCTGTTAATTATGCCTAATCTGCTAAATCTGTTGAGTTGCCTAATCTGCTAAATCTGTTGAACTGCCGAAGCTGCTAAATCTGTTGAAAAGCTAAATGATTGTAATTTTTGTATGAAAATCCGTAGGCTCGATCTAAGATTGAGTAAAACATATTAATGTGATTAATCTGCCGCGACTTGAAAAGAAGTCAAATCTGTTAAATTGACGTAATTAATCTGATAGTTGTATAATTTGTAATGGAATAAACTGGTTGCTGAGACACGAGGTTAGACTCATGTTTGCGTTAGAAGCCTGCTCAGACCCAACCGGCTTAACCAGCAACTGTAAACTGCTAGTATAATGTGAGAGGTCGTACGCATAACTAAAATATGCTTAGACACGAGGTTAGGTCTGGCTTGTGGCAGAAGTCTGCCCGGAACCGCCCGGCTTATCCAGTGGCCACAAGCTACCGACCTAATGTGAGAGGTCTGCGCATTAATAATTAATTAATGCAAATCTGAGAAAATATGATGTCTAAAATGTGTTGGGTGGATAGGGCTAAACCAACTGGACTGATGAATTAATAAACCTATTTCGTGAATATGTAGGCCCAATACAAAGTTAGACAATCTGTTAGTCTGTTAAAACTGTACATCTAATCCATTAGTCTGAAAACCTGTTGACTTGATTTTCTGATCTGTGAACTAGTTGATCTGAACTCTGTAGGCCTGAAAATTTGTAAACAAGTTAATCTGAAATTGATTAGTGTGGGGACACAAGGTTAGGAGGGAAAAATACTTGTGTCATCTGTTGTTTGGGACCTATATTAGTCAGTAACCCTTTCTGATATCAGAACTATGACCCAACAGTAGGTAGGGTCTGGGCACGCTTATTGAACTAATTATAAGCAGTTCATTCTGATAATGGCGAGGGGTGTTGATGGTGCGATCCAACCGGGTCATGTGCGTGCATGGATCCCGGTCTGCCTCTGAGGATGTATGACGCCGTGACATCTGTAAATAGGTCTGTGTCATTCAAAGGTTGCCACTTTAGGGAGTGATACACCCTTCTGTGGGGCTAGCACAGGGTATGTATGTATTAGGGAGCCGATCGTTTGGGGTAGATTTAGGGTACACTTAGTTCTGTCTGTTTCCGTTGGGGTACCGTCTGTTTCTGTTGGGTGGTAACACCTGTCTGTTTCTGCGAGGTACCGTCTGTTGGGGTGGTTAAGGCCCAGTTACTAGTGTATACCTAATTCTAACATTCTGTTTCTGTAGGGATTATTCTGTTTCCGTCTCTGATTCCGTTTATGTACCTTCTGTCTGTTGGGGTGGTAAAGGCCCATTACTGGCATTCTGTTTTTGTATACATTATTTTGTTCTGTTTCTGTTTCAGTTTAGACATTAGGGTAACACCTAATCCTGTTATACTAGTATTAGTGCAGAGAAGTAAGATATAAGTAAGAAGCATAACTTGGGCTATATCATCTTGTTTCTTCTGTTTAGCTTAAGTATACCAGTTACTCCTGTTGTTGTTGTCTCTTATCCATCTTTATTTTCATGTCATGATATTATTATCTGTTCATATGCTGAAAGTCACTGGACTTGCCAGACTTTATGTCTGACCTTGCTTGTTTTCGCCCCTTTTCTTTCGTTCCCCCCCCCCCAGGTTTTTAGGGTGGAAATATAGGAGCTTGATTCGGATTTTCTCTGCTTGAAGTATCACTTGTCCTTGGCTCTATCTTTCCATGCTAGTTTATGTTGGGGATTATGACTTTAAAAACTATGCATTTTGAAGGCTTTTGTACAAGACCGATATTTTGTACTTGAATTCTGATATTGTGATTTGAAAAGATGTAACCAAACTTATTTCGTTTTCTGTTGTAATAAAGTTATAAATTTTTCAAGTACTGTTTTATTTGTCTTGTAAATTTCTGTTCTGTCTACTAAAACGCTCCATCAAAGTTAAGGCATTCCCTTTGTGAGTGACCTTAACGGAGGTGGGGTGTTACATTTAGCTTGGGTTTCAAGATGTTCTTGGAACCCCGATCCATTCAACTCCAGAGGTACATTATCGGGAAGGTGGTTCCATACCTTGCCAGGAAATCCATTCTCCATGAAGAGCCCGCGGTTATGATTGTATACTATATATGTAGAGCGTGAGATGCAAGCATTCTGCTAGATTTATATTTATTTGTATTTAGAACTATTATAATATCATAAAAGATATTGATTTCAAAAACATTTTGGGTTATCGTAAGGTAAAAGCCGTCCGTATTTATGTGAGGAGTTGGTTTTACGATTATCCTTTTATTTCGAAAAGATTTTGGCCTTAAAATCAAGTTGTGTGATACTTTTAAACTTGGTGTGTTTTTCTCACTCTGGTTCACCAGACTGTTCCGGCGTTTGTAATGCTCGGGTGAGACCGGGTTGTACAGGTTCAGGTTATCAGACGTATGATATCATATAGTTGTGTTTCACTGTGTGTTGTATATGGGGATAGATTAATGTAATTGTCCAAATGTGTGATGTGCTCGGATGATTGTAAGTATTTTTAAAACTCTCAGTAAAGATTTAATTCTGTATTATACTTTATTCAGCTGTGATGTGAGACTCTTTGTTATGTGTTTCTTCTTCTTCTATTCTAATATTTCTTTCTTATCTCACCCTCTAATCGCTTTCTATTAATGATCTAGTGTTTTTCGATGCTTGAATAGTCGACATGGTGTATTCATGTCGATTTTCGGGGTCGAAAATATCTCGAGACGCTACAAAGTCAATACCTAGGGTATTAATAATCTCCCCCTTTTTGATGATGACTGCCATAAAAATATTTGAGAGTCAAAATATAATACTTTTATATTTGACTCCTTCAACTTTATGTACTCCACCTATCATTTTGTGTCATATATTTATACCTTTTCTCCCCCTTTGTCATCAACAAAAAGGGCAAAAAGAGTTGTTTAACTCGTTGCTAGACAATATGTAGATTTTGTATATAAAGAAAAACACATATAAATAAAACACAAGAGGGGAATCCAAATAAGTTGAAAAGATGAAATAAACTTTATCAAATAATTAGATGAGTTATAGAGTTACCTACTTTGTCGATGCCAATAACAAATCCTTTTCAATTTATCTAAGATTCGATAGATTTCTTGTCATATGCTTTGAGCATCTACTATTTGGTACCAAAAAAAATTGTAAAATATGCACACTGGTACCCTTTTTATTTTCGGGTCATGGGATTAAGTTTTGGGATGTCGAACCCATGAAGTGTTCTTTTCAAAATATAATCATCAAATGAATGAAACCTATAAATAAATTTATCACCATATTTTTCTTCTTCAATATCATTCAGCCTTTTTTCGGACCCATAAATTAAAGAACCTATTTAGAGGTTTTAACTTTAATTTCCTAGGTTTTGGTTTGAACTTGGTAGCCTTAACTAACTTACTACTTTGAGTACTATTTTTCTTTAATTTAGCCTTAGGGGTACATCCAAGTCCATGTTTATTCCCTATGTATAATAATCTTTCTATGTTATCCTTCCTTTTGTTAAATTTATCAGTATCAGTTTTAGTTTTGTCAAAATCCTTTCTATGGTTAAGAATAAAATTGTCCAAAGACGTTATTTTGTCATTCAGATTAGTGATTTATGACTTCATTAAATTATTTTCTTAATTCATTTTCATTTTTGAGTTTTTCGAAACTTCCAAGTGCCAAATCCTTTCAATCAATATACCCATTAATTCTTTCAATTTCTTCTTCCAAACATTGTTTTTCTTTGGTTAACCTTTCATTAAATACTTTTAATCTATTTATTTATGCCAAACTATTGTTTAGCTCTTTCCTAAGTATTTTATATCCTTGATACATATCATTCAAAACATTTGTTATTTCTTTATCAAAATTCCATACTTTCTCATCCATTGTTATAAAGCACATGTTAACATTTTCTCTTTCTAAATCACCATCTCTTGAGGATGCGTCTGAATCATCCCATGTTGCATTGAATGCATGTTTCCTCTTCTTATTAAAAGTATTTGAAAAGTATTTTGGTTTCATCAAGTTTGAAAAGTGTCTTTTCAAATAACTAAGTTTACCACATTCGAAACATTTAACAATATTTCCATTTCTAGAATTATTTTGTTAGTATTTTGAAGTTTGTTTGTTATCCAATACTTCAAGAGTTTCTTGATCTTCTTGGTAATAAACTCGATATCATCATCAACAACATCATCGTATGGTTAATCTTAATCATTGTCGATCATAACATTAAGTGCCAGTGATTTCTTCTCATTTCCCTAATTATCTTTTCTAACCTTCAACTTTAGTTCATAGGACATTAGATTACCAAGTAATTCATTTATTTCCGTAGTACTAATATCATTGGCTTCTTCTATTACCAAAGTCTTCTGATCTCATTCACAAGGAAGTGAATTCAAGCTTTCTGGCTTGTCTTCTTCAATAATCTTCTTTCCTAACAATATCAAGGCATGTACTGTATCTTGAAATCTAGAGTACATATTAGAAATATACTCATTTTTGAAAGGCAAAGTAAAATATATTAAACAAAAAAGAATACAGAAAATACATTACAAGAAATCAGCATTGAGAAAAAAAACAATAAGCTATACAAGTGAAAATATAAAAAACTCAATGCTGAAAGAAACACTCATAACACTAGTATACCATACAATAGTAACATCACTATACTAAAACTAAATCAAAACAGCTACTACTACTTCCTTGCAACCAGCAGATACTCACAAAATCTCCTTGCAATCATCACAGCATGCCAGAGAGCCACATTCATACACACAGGATTAAAACACCACAATAACTACAGATAACCAAATCATGTAACTCGATACTTCTTCAAGACTTTAACTTGTATCACTCTGAAAACCTGAACATCACTCATAACACCAGGACCAAAGGCTCTTCTACTGCGCTCAGCCCATATTTTATAGACCAATTTCTTCAAACTAGTTAAAAGAACCTTTGTTTTCTGGTTTTTCCATCTTGTTGCCTTATAGATGTTGAACCATTCAATGATGCTAACAGATGAAGGCCTGTTAAAATGACCCAATGCCAATAATCTCAACCATATCTGAAATGAAAAGGAGCATTCAAAAAACAGGTGAACATTTGTCTCCACTTCAGCTCCACATAAAAAAACATAATTCATCAGTGACTACCCCAATCTTATACAACTTCTCTTTTGTATTTATAGCATTTGCCATCACTTTCCATAATAGAAAATTTTCCTTTGCAGAATTATTTTCTAGCCACACGCTTTTAGCCAATGGAAAAATCTGCTTATCACCTTGCAAACATGAATAAACATGCTGAATAGAATGAAACTTCCCTATCCAAGAAGTACTATGCTCACCATGCATTACAAAGTTTCCAGAAATCTCAGATCATAATGATCTCAGCACAACTGAACTTGAATATGGAAGAGAGACCAAACCATCAGTAATGTAGTCATCAACTATAGCATTTTCTGGAATACCTGAAATCCTTCTCAAATTATAATCCATCATAGAACTTAAAATGACACCAGGTTTATACCATGGATCATGCCAGAAGGACAATCTTTTAACTTGCATATAGTTACATTGGACCATTGGCAAAAATGCACTGCGAAGCTTCAGAATATTCCTCCAACTCCGACTACAATTTAAAGGAATTTCCATTGTCCAAAAATTCTTATCAAGTATTAAATTAGCCTTAACCCATCTAGCCCAAAGACAGGAATCAAACTCGTACAACTTCCCAATATAAGAGGAAATAGCAGCTTTGTTCCATAGTGACAAATTAGTAATACCCAAACCCCCATATCTTTTAGCATCAAACAATTTGATAAAAGAAATTGGTATCAATTGTTTAGAAAAAGGGTCTCCATGCCAAAGAAATTTGTTGAGAGCACTGGTAATCATACTAACAAGTTTAGCAGGTAGAAGGTAATGCCTAGTCCAATAAGTTGTAAATGCAAAGGCAATGGATTGCACAATTGTAAGTCTCCCAGCCTGTGATAGTGCACATGAAGGCCACTGTTGCATTTTTGAAATAATCTTTTCTAAAAGGGGAAGACATTGATTCTTAGTTAACCGAGAACTAATCAAAGGTAACCCTAAATAAGAAGAACTAACAGGCATCTCTTGTAACCCAGATTTAGCCATCAACTCATTTTTCTTAGCAATTGAAATACCAGCAAAAAGAATATGTGAATCGCTAAAATTAATTTGCAATCCAGTAATCAAATAGAATGAGTGCAAAGTGTCCATAATACACTAGATGTTCCTTTCGGTGGGCTTAGTAAACAGGACTAAATCATCAGCAAAAAGAAGATGAATAATCATGGGAGATTTACATTTAGGGTGAAGGTCCAAATTCTTCTTCAAAACTTGATCAACCAAAAGAGAATTAAGTAATTCCATGACTATAATAAAAATATAGGCAGATAGGGGATCACCTTGCCTCACCCCCTGAGAACCTCTAAAAAATCCATGCAAACAACCATTTCTGGAGATTGAATATATTGGAGAGGAGACACAAGAGAAAATCCATGCAAGAAATGGAATAGGGAAATTCATTCTTACTAGAATGGCCAGAATAGAGTTCTAGGCTATAGAATCAAATGCTTTCTTTATATCCAATTTCAACATACACCTAGGAGAAATACCCTTCCTATTATAACCATATAAAAGTTCCTGAGTTAATAAGATGTTATCTGAGATGGACCTTCCTTGCAAGAAAGCTGATTGATTAGAAGAAATAATTGAAGGCAGTATCAACTGAAGCCTGTTAGCAAGGATTTTTGAAATGATTTTGTAAAAAATGTTACAACAGGATATAGGCCTAAAATCAGAAATAGAGACTGGGCTATCAATTTTAGGAACAAGAGCTATAGATGTTGCTGACCAACTAGTTGGAAGATGATTAGTCAAGAAGAAATGCAAAACAGCCTTTGTAATATCCTCTCCAATAATATTCCAATTTTTTTTGCATAAAAAATGCATTAAAGACATCAGGACCTCCACAACTATTGGAATCTATATTAAAACATCTTGCTTGATCTCATCACCAGAAATTTGAGAAAAAAGATTCTCAGAATGAACAAAGGAAATAGTTGGAAGATGAGTATGAAAAAGGGATTAATATTGGCAGAGTGTTGATTAGAATTACCTAAGATTGAGGAAAAATACTGGACAAAAGCATCATTTATCTTGCCTTCAGAATTATGAATAACACCATTCATGTCTTTAATAAAAAAATAGAACTCATGGCTTTATTAAGCTTGATAGAATTATGAATTTTTTTTGAGTTTCTATCACCTTCAGACTCCCTTCCAATATAAGCTTGTTGCCTTAAAGCTTGCAACTCCAAGAATAACAATTCCTCCAGCTGCTTTTGCTTAACAAGTTCCTGCTGCTTTAAATTCAAATCATAAGGTCTTTGTTGAATTTCTTATTGAATACGAGCCAATTCAATTTTGATTGTTGAAGATATCTGAGCACCCTTACCAAAATTTTGAGAGGACCAACTTTTGATCTGAACTTTAAGAAGCTTCATTTTATGAAGGAGCTTAATCATAGGATTCTGTTTAGCCTGTGAGTTCCAAACCTGCATCAGAAGACAAGAAAAACTAGGTTGATCACACCAAAAGTTATAAAATTTGAAAGTTCTTTTACCCAGGTCATTGGCTACTTCATTCCCCCAATGAAACGCCAAAGGACAATGATCAGTTAAAATAGGAGAGGGAATAATGTAATAAGATTTTGGCCAGATGTCAAAAAAGGTTGAGTTACCAAAAATTTGGTCCAGCTTACAAAGAGTAGATGGAGCATAATTAGACCAAGTGAAAGGTAAACCAAAGCATTGTACAGGAATTAAAGAGGATTTTATAATCATCTGATTTAGAGGAGCGATATCTTTGAAGGCAAGAGAACAACCTCCAGATTTTTGACAACTACTGAACATACAATTGAAATCACACCCCAAAATCCAAGGATCTTTAGAAGGGTTTAGAAGATGAAGAGTTTCAAGAAAACCTATATGAGAAGCAATTGAATTTTGAGCATAGATAGAAGTAAGCAAGAAAGTAGCGTTAGTGGGAAGATAAGTGCATTTGAAATGAATATACTTATCAGATTCAGAAAGTTTGATAAGAGAAAAGTAACCAGGATGCCAAAGAGTTAACAACCTTCCAAAACTAGCAATAGCCAAATTGTGATCAAAGGACCATCGTAGAGCAATGAATTTAGCTGCTTTTTCGGTAGTTAAGGAATCCGGTTTCGTCTCATATATACACATTAACTGGATATTATATTCCTTGATCAAAATTTTGATTTCACATTGTTTAGAGGGTAAATTAGCCCCTCGAATGTTCCAAAAATAGATAGAACTTGTCATTTAAAAGAGAGAGGGTTGACCATAACATTAGGATGGCTTCTGGTATGCCTAGCTGTAGTGGATTTAGAATTATTTGAAGGCATAACATCTTCAGGATTTACATCAATGCCATCATTCAGATCCTCAACAGGAGGAATATTTTCCTTCATACTACTCTTCCTTTTCTTTTTAGTTTTCTTCTTACTCCCAAGGAAAGTAACACCTGATGATGAGGCAGATGAGGTATTAGCAGGGGGAGGTAAAATGATATGAGGTGGAAGAGATAAATGAGAGTAAGGGGAAGATGAAGGACATTATGATTGAAAGAAAGATTTGAAGGAGATTGTGTACTGAAAGAAGAAGCACAAGACATGGTGCTATTTGATGAGGATGATAAATTGGATGAAGAGAGATTTTGAGATGATATAGACCCAGAGGAAAGTGGGTCTAGCAGAAATGAAGTAATATTTGGACCTGATGACATTTCAAATGAGTGATTGTCAGACAAAATTGATTGAGTATCTTGATCACAAAGCACCTCAAAGGGATTTTCCACATTAAACTCCTTAGCCACAGCATCTTGCAATATCCCTTCAAAATTTGTCACTCTATTTTGCATGGTGCAATTTCCATGTTCATCAGCTATTATGATATTCTAATTATCTCTTCTTTGAAGCTCCACACTAGTATCCATTTCTTCTGTATTATTAACCTCTTTAATCAAACCAGCTTCACCACTACCATCAAATTGAACAATATCCTCCAAAGCTTTATCCACCTCACCTGTAACATCAGTATCATTACTAACTTCTTTTCTCATCCATACCTTCTTTTTCTTGTTTATAACCTTATTCCATCCATTATTAACTTGTTTTGTTATAAAGGGTTTCTTAAAACTTCTATCATCAAATCTATGCACAACATTCTTATCAACTACATTCCTGATCTTACCATTATCAAATCCTGCCTGATTTACAGTTTCGACATTCTCTCTAGGAATTAATTCACATCTACTAGTTGCATGTACAAAAATCTTACAGTGTGTACAAATCAGGGGCCTCCAGTCATAAGAAACTTGCACAGAATGACACTTTTCACCTAGACCTAGCACCTCAATACAGTCTGGCAATTCATATTCAGGTGTAATTTCCACTAATGCTTTGGCATATCTAATCCTCCGCAACTTTTCAGTACTAGAATCAAAACAAATAAGTCTACCAACATGACATGAAAGCCATTTAATACCAATCAAAGTCCATAGCAAAAGAGGTATATGATGTAAATGAATCCATATAGGAACCTTTTTGATCTGAGATTGAGAATTACCAATTAAGGGATCCTCTGTTTTCGGCATTCTCGGGTATTTGTTGATTACTCTCTAAGGAATTGGATATTATGGCCAAAGGAAAAGGGAAAGAAGTACAAGGCACTCGGGAGAATGAGGCTAACGAAGACCAGCAGGTCATAGTCGTGACGAGCTCGCGGGGACAGAGCTCTGGAATAGGTCGATCCGAACCGGGCACTCCGCACTAGGTTGATAACGCAAACCGATTCGATCCGGCTCGTACCCCCCTCCGAATTGATCCGACTCTGCTACCCTACTCCGATCCGATCCGAACGCAGCTGAAACTGGTACATCTACTTGAGCACCGACCAATGCTCCGATACCGGCCGCAACGACTAGTGAACAACCCGCTCCATCTGCAGCAGTCACACATGGAGACTTTTCACGCTTTCTAGCTATGATTGAGAGCACTAGGGATGCTTTGGAAGCTCACAAATGCGACAGTCTTCGCATGGAAGAGAACATGATGATTATGAGTAAGGAAATTAATGAACTTCGTAGCCAGAAGACACCCTCTCCAACTCGCCGTCTCATAGCAAACCAATCAACCTCTTTGGATGAAGAGCGCCCTCGTGAAAGAAGGCCGTATGAGCGAGCTGAAAATCTTGATCAGCTGACTTTTGGATCTTTAGGATCCCATGAAGACGCTGCTCGTGTGCTAGGGCCTGACGACCCGAGTCTAAGAGAACCTATGCTGCTGCCTATGCGTGGATCTCACGTCCTACCTAGGAATCCAAATATTATCAATCCCACACAAGGACGAATCCTCCAACCCCTTCCTCCCGTGAATGACCAGGATCGTAGGGAACAAAGCAGGGCAGCTGCTGCTAGAAGCAGGAAAACATCCCCTGGCAGGAGCCCAGGGGTAATCCGAACGTCGGGGCCAGAGAGCTTGAACCAACATTAACGAATGTTGATGTATGGGCAATGGTGCGCCAAATCATGGCCGATAGCCGATGCTATACCAATGAGGACTGGGGCATTGAACGAAGTCACACACCCTTTATAGATGACATACTAGACTTTCAATTCCCCCGGCGATTTAATTTGCCACAGATGGATAGTTTCTGGGAGAACCGACCCGGGACAACATTTGATGAGATATGCATGGTTCATGAATGCCGCAGCAGCTCCAGACGCTGCAAAATGCAAGGCCTTCCCGATTTATCTAGAAGATGTGGTGTTAATATGGTTCACCTGACTCCCTCCACGGTCGATATCAACTTTTAAAGAGCCGAGTGTACGATTTACGAACCATTTCCGACTTCATGCTCGAAAATCTAAAATCATCATTGAGTTGTCGATGATTAAGCAGGCTCCAGGTGAATCTTTGAAATCATACTAAGACCAATTCAACCTGGCTATTACCAAAGTCACTAACCCTCACGAACCCACTATTTTGATGGCCTTAATAGAAGGAGTCGACCCTGACACAGAATTCGAGGATTATCTCTTTGGAAAACCACCCCGCACTAGGGAATTGTTCTATGAAAAGGCCAATATTCACTTGAGGTGAGAGGAAGCCTATGCAAATAGGAAAAGAAAATCAGAAGGGGTTTCTAACGAAGATATTCAAAGTAATGTCGCAATAAAACATTCCAGCGATAGTTCAGGGAAAATTGAACTGAACATTGGTAACAAGAACAAAGGTAATTACAACAGGAATGGGAATGGCAATAGGAGGAATAGGTACCGAGGAAACAACTCCAGTAAAATACCTCGATTCCAAACTTTTAAGAAATATTCGTCGCTGAATGACACAATGGAAAACATCTACCTGAATACTTACAACGTCTTACAATATAAAAGGCCGCAACCGAGAGACTCAACTGAAAAAGAGATCGCGACTGGAAAATTTTGCCTGTTTCATGGAACTCACGGACACTCAACTAATGAATGTCAGCATCTGAGAGACGTTGTTGAAAATCAATTACGGGAAGGAAAGTTAGATGTGTATAAAGTCGCTCTGAAAGATAAGGGGCAGAGGGGGCGGACCCCGAACCAAAATCAACCTGCTCCTAAACCCACAACTCAACAGAAAGGCAAAGGGATTGTCATCAACACCATAATAGGCGGGCCTCATCCAGCCAGCCATAGTTATAGAGCGATGGACCAATATGTTAACGCAGCTAAACACATCAATATGGAGGAATGCAATAACCTCGAAGATATCGCTCCGGTAAAGCAACAGAAAATGATGTCTGATGATGTTGTGTTCCGTAACAGAGATGACGTTGAAGTTCAATCACCTGCTGAAGGCCCATTGGTCATCACTACTACCATTGGTCCCGCTCTAGTTCATATGGTATTGGTAGACAATGGATGTTCGGTCAATATTCTTTTTAAGAAAGCATTCGATCAGATGAAACTCGAGCCGGAAGATTTGAAGCCTTGTGAAGGATGGATTCGCGGCTTCAATGAGGCATCAATGGCTCTATTGGGATATATAGAATTGTCAATGACGTTGGGACAAGGAGACCGTCAGAGAGTAAGAATTCTTTAGTTTGTAGTTTTCGATGTTGAATCGCCCTATAACGCTTTCTTGAGGAGACTGGCTCTCGTGGAATTCAGGGCTTGCATCGCACCCTGGTGCATGTTGCTAAAGTTTCCAACCGAAGCCGGGGTGGGAGTAATGAGAGGTGATCAGGTCTAAGGACGGGAATGCTACATGGCTGAACTGAAGATGTTGATGAAGAGATTAAGTATAGATGCTAAAGGCACTTCCTCCCCTCCGAAGGAGGGTTCAACATAGCAATTAAAGGGACCAACCCAGAGGGAGTTACCCAGAGGACCGTCCAAGGACATAGATCCCAGAGAGGATGAAGAGCCTGGGGATAGAAAGGCGACTCCCAATGAAATGACAGTGGACATCCCCATTGACGGCATTGATCCCACAAAGTTTTTGAAGATTGGATCCTAGCTGGATCCGTTCCGAGAAAAGGAATTGACTTACTTTCTGAAGGCAAATTTATATGTGTTTGCTTGGACCCACGCTAACATGAATCGGATCGGTTCGGAACCCGATCCGCTCCTCCTCTACTTTACATGCCCTATCCGAAAGCAGGAAACTACAGCAGCAACCTCCCATGAACACTGAAGATACGGAGTGGTTATGTGCCATTTCCCCCACTTTCACCCACTAACCTGATGCGCTGTCTTTGTCTCGTTCCATCCGAACCCGATTTTTAAGGGATGGGCGCCACGTGCATCCGAACCGGAGTCAGTCGAGAGACATTTTTCACCTATAAATAGACCACCAAGGGTCATTTGAAAAGATCTTTTGGCAAACTCAAAGTTCAAACTGCCTTGTCAACCGAATTTCATCACTATATTCAGATCACTACCACTATATGAAGTGGAAAATCCATAAATATTGAGTGAAGTTATGCATTGTATGAGTGAAATTGAGTGAGAACTACTATTGTATTTATATTTGGATCGAGTAGAAAGTGGACGTAGGCTCTTTAACGCCGAACCACTATAAATCGTGTGTTTCTCTTTTACTTTTTGATTTCATTTCATCAGGATTACTACTAGTTTGGGTGTTTGAATCACTTTTTGGTCTAACATTTTAGTGCTTTCACTGAGAATTTTTTGAATTCTCCGCTTTTTGGGATTATCATTCTACCATTTGGACCCTCGAGTTCAAAGTAGTTAATCCTCTGTTTTTGGCATTATCGAGTATTTGTTGATTACTCTCTAAGGAATTGGATATTATGGCCAAAGGAAAAGGGAAAGAAGTACAAGGCGCTCGGGAGAATGTGGCTAATGAAGACCAGTAAGCCATAGTCGTGACGAGGTCGTGGGGACAGAGCTCTATCCGAACCGGGCGCTCCGCACCAGGTTGATAACGCAAACCGATCCAATCCGGCTCGTACCCCCTCCCTCCGAACTGATCCGGCTCTGCTACCCTACTCTGATCCGATCCGAACGCAGCTGAAACTGGTACATCTACTCGAGCACCCACCAATGCTCCGATACCGACCGCGACGACTAGTGAACAACCCGCTCCATCTGCACCAGTCACACATGGAGACTTTTCACGCTTTCTGGATATGCTTGAGAGCACTAGGGATGCTTTGGAAGCTCACAAACACGACAGTCTTTGCATGGAAGAGAACATGATGATTATGAGTAGGGAAATTAATGAACTTCATAGGCAGAAGACACCCTCTCTAACTCATCGTCTCATAGCAGACTAGTCATCCTCTTAGGATGAACAGCGCCCTCGTGAAAGAAGGCCGTATGAGCGAGCTGAAAATCTTGATCAGCTGACTTTTGGATCCTTAGGATCCCGTGAAGACGCTTCTTGTGTGCTAGGGCCCGACGATCCGAGTCTGAGAGAGCCTATGCTGCTGCCCATGCGTGGATCTCACGTCCTACCTAGGGATCCTAATATTATCAATCCCACACAAGGACAACTCCTCCAACCCCTTCCTCCCGTGAATGACCGGGATCATAGGGAACAAAGAAGGGCAGCTGCTGCTAGAAGCAGGAAAACATCCCCTGGTCAGGAGCCTAGGGTCAATCCGAACGTCAGGGCCAGAGAGCGTGAACCAACATTAGCGAATGCTGATGTATGGGCAATGGTGCGCCAAATCATGGCCGATAGCCGATGCTATACCAATGAGGACTGGGGCATTGAACGAAGTCACACCCCCTTTACAGATGACATACTGGACTTTCAATTCCCTCGACGATTTAATTTGCCACAGATGGATCGGTATTCTGGGAGAACCGACCCGGGACAACATTTGATGAGATATGCATGGTTCATGAATGCCGCAGCAGCTCCAGACACTGTAAAATGCAAGGCCTTCCTGATTTATCTAGAAGATGTGGCGTTGATGTGGTTCACCCAACTCCCTCCACGGTCGATATCAACTTTTAAAGAGCTGAGTGAACGATTTATGAACCAGTTCCGACTTCATGCTCGAAAATCTAAAAGCGTCATTGAGTTGTCGAGGATTAAGCAGGCTCCAGGTGAATCTTTGAAATCATAGTAAGACCACTTCAACCTGGCTAATACCGAAGTTAGTAACCTTCACGAACCCACTATTTTGTTGGTCTTAATAGAAGGAGTCGACCCTGACACAGAATTCGAGGATTATCTCTCTGGAAAACCACCCCCACTAGGGAATTGTTCTATGAAAAGGCCAATATTCGCTTGAGGCGAGAGGAAGCCTATGAAAATAGAAAAAGAAAATCAGAAGGGGTTTCTAACGAAGATATTCAAAGCAATGTCGCAGTAAAACAATCCAGCGATAATTCGGGGTAAGTTGAAGTGAACATTGGCAACAAGAACAAAGGCAATAACAGCAGGAATTGGAATGGCAATAGGAGGAATAGGAACCGAGGAAACAACTCCAGTAAAATACCTCGATTCCAAACTTTTGAGAACTATTCGCCGCTGAATGACACATTGGAAAACATCTACATGGATACTTACAACGTCTTACAATATAAAAGGCCGCCACCGAGAGACTCAACTGAAAAAGAGATCGCGACTGGAAAATTTTGCCTGTTTCATGGAACTCACGGACACTCAACTAATGAATTTCGGCATCTGAGAGACGTTTTTGAAAAGCTATTACGGGAAGGAAAGTTAGATGAGTATAAAGTCGCTACGAAAGATAAGGGGCAGAGGGGGCGGACCCCGAACCAAAATCAACCTGCTCCTAAACCCACAGCTCAACAGAAAGGCAAAGGGATTATCATCAACACCATAGTAGGCGGGCCTCATCCAGCCAGCCATAGTTATAGAGCGATGGACCAATATGTTAACGCAGCTAAACACATTAATATGGAGGAATGCAATAACCTCGAAGATATCGCTCCGGTAAAGCAACAGAAAACGGTGTCCAACGATGTTGTGTTCCGTAACAGAGACGATGTTGGAGTTCAATCACCTACTGAAGGCCCATTGGTCATCACTACTACCATTGGTCCCGCTTTAGTTTATAAGGTATTGGTGGACAATGGAAGTTCGGTCAATATTCTTTTCAAGAAAGCATTCGATCAGATGAAACTCGAGCCGGAAGATTTGAAGCCTTTTGAAGGATGGCTTCGCGGCTTCAATGAGGCATCAATGGCTCCATTGGGATATATGGAATTGTCAGTGACGTTGGGACAAGGAGACCATCGGAGAGTAAGAATTCTTCAGTTTGTAGTTTTGGACGTTGACTCGCCCTATAATGCTTTCTTGGGGAGACCGACTCTCGTGGAATTCAGGGCTCTCATCGCACCTTGTTGCATGTTGCTAAAGTTTCCAACCGAAGCCGGGGTGGGAGTAATGAGAGGTGATTTCGTCTCCGGATGGGAATGCTACATGGCTGAACTGAAGATGTTGATGAAGAGATTAAGTATAGATGCTAAAGGCGCTTCCTCCCCTCCGAAGGAGGGTTCAACATAGCAATTAAAGGGACCAACCCAGAGGGAGTTACCCAGAGGACCGTCCGAGGACATTGATCCAGAAAGGATGAAGAGCCTGGGGACAGAAAGGTGACTCCCAATGAAACGACAGTGGACATTCCCATTGAAGGAGAAGCACAAGATATGTGAGAGGACCTACTAAGAAGAAGATAAGCACAAGATATGCGAGGAAGGAGAAGCAAAAGGACATACCCTCCGAAAGAAAAGGGTACCTCGAACGCATCTTTGCTTCCGTCTCCCAGGTAGCGTCGCTCTCTTCATCTCCCCTTCGTACTTTGACTAGTTGAACCTCTCTGTTTCTCAACTTCCAAATCTCTGACCCAAGGATGCAAGTAGGAGCTCGTCGAATCGTCGCATCACGCTCTACTTCCACTTCTCTAAGCAGGCTCGGCTCTACCGCCTCTGCGGTCTCATGTAGGAACTTCCTCAAATGTAACACATGGAATATATCATGTACACCACTAAGCCTGTCGGGCAACTCCACTCTATATGTCATCTGTCCAATCCTTTCCTTAATAGGAAATGGCCCAACAAACCTTGGTACTCACTTCCCAACAGATCCAAAGTGAACCACATTCCGTAACGGAGATATCTTGATAAAAAGCATGTCCTAATATCAAACTCAAGCTCTGTTCTCCTCTTGTCCGCATAAGATTTCTGTTTATCTTGCGACGCTTTCATCCTTCTTTGAATCAAATCAATCTTTTCTCGAAGTCTTTCTAACCTTATCGGCCCAAGCAAGATCTCATCCGTAGATTCCTACCAACGTGTAGGTGATCGACAAGGCCTTTCATAAAGAGCTTCGAAAGGTGCCATACCAATACTGGACTGAAAGCTATTACTATACGCGAACTCCACCAATAGAAGATGCTCTTCCCATGTTCCTCCAAAATCTAAGATACAAAGCCTCAAAAGGTCTTCTAGGACATGATTCACCCTCTCGGTCTGGCCGTCCGTCTGAGGATGATATGCGGTACTCAAACACAACTGAGTCCCTACCGCCTCTTGCAAACTCTTCCAGAACTCGCTAGTGAAGATAGGATCTCGATCACTTACTATGATAGAGGGTACCCCATGTAATTGAACTGTCTCTCGAAGATATACTGAAGCTAGCCATGGAGCAGTCTTCTTGCTCTTCACAGGTATGAAATGGGCGCTCTTAGTAAGTCTATCTACCACCACCCAAATTCCTGTATTACCCTTCCTCGACCTGGGTAACCCGTCAATAAAATCCATCGAGACGCTATCTCACTTCCATTGCGGAACCTCCAATGGGTGAAGCAACCCACCTGGTTTCCTTTACTCCGCCTTCACTTGCTGGCACACCAAACATCGAGCGACATACTCGGCCACATCTTTCTTCATACCGGCCCAGAAGAAAACCCTCTTCATGTCTTGGTACATCTTATCCCCACCGGGATGAATGGTCATCTTCGACCGATGTGTATCATCAGGTATAGCCTTCCTCAAACCCCCGTCTTGCGGTACACAAAGTCTACCGTCTCTACGCAACCACCCCTTACCATCTAGGGTGCACCTACTCAAATGGCTGGACGACTCCCCCCCTTATGAGCTTCTTTCATAGCTCAACCAACTGTGGGTCGTCCCGCTGTGCTCTTCCAATCCGCCCCAAAAGAGTAGGTCTAACTTCCAAGGAGGCTAGCAAACCGGGTACAAAGTCAACGGAAGGTCTAAAGTCAAACTTAGAAATAAACTCTAAGCTCCGTCGTTCAACGAACAATGAACTCAAGGACAACCTTTTTCTACTTAAGGCGTCTGCTACCATGTTACCCTTACTCATAGGATGCTAAGGATCCCATCCACTTTTGCTGTCCTAAGACTATGCGCTCGAAGAGTCTCCAACACTTCCCTAATATGTAGGGCATGCTCTTCTCCACCAGGATATCATCCAAAATTATCACAACTGTCTCCCACGCAGACCACCCTAGTCGAATTCGGCATCCCCCAAATGCAAGCCCCAAAGGCCTAAACCAATATCAGACAAACACCCAAGGGATACCTCCTTCGAATTCAGACGACCTACGTGAGATGATACTAATAAAAATGGCTAAATAATTAAGCCCTTGACCAATTTTGGATGTCCTCCCCAGTCTCGCTCCAAAACCACCGTTTTCCCATAACTGGCTTTGCTCACCCCATTGAGCACATACGAAAACTTATTTTGCTCCTAGGAAAGACCCAGATGTCATCCACAAAGACCATCACGAACTTATTTAGGTACTCCCTGAACACCCTTCTCATCAAATCAACAAAGTATGCGGGGGCGTTCATCAAGCCGAATGGCATCACCAGCCACTCCTAAAAAAAACATCCGGAGTCCTAAGGGTAGTCTTTTCTATGCAATCCTCAGCCACTCTCAACTGACGAAACCTCGTGGCTAAGTCCAACTGCGAAAATACTGAGGCGCCCACTAACTGATCAAAGAGATCATCCATCCTCGACAATGGGTGTCTATTCTTCCTTGTGAGTTTATTTAGTTCTCTTTAGCCTACACAAAGTCTGAGGGACCCATCCGCCTTCATGACAAAAACTACTGGAGCACCTCACTCCAATATACTTCGTCTTATGAACCCCTTCTTAAGCAAACCACCTACTTGCTTATCGAGTTCCCTCCTCTCACGAGGAGCCGTGTGGCACACTGGCCAAGATACTGGTTTGGTATTATCTACCCGATATTTTCGGAAGTCCATCCCCCGCTCCGGAGGTAAACCCTTCACCTTCTCAAACACATCCGAGTATTCTCGGACCACTCTAACAGATCGCAAACTCTAGACCGTCGTGTCAAGTGATTCTAGATAACTTAGCATAACAGATTCTATGGGATTACAAAAGATCTCGAGAGTGTTACCCAAGTGGGTCATAAGCCTAACAACCCTCTCCCTTCAAAATCAAGAACGGCACCTTTACTGGATAACCAGTCCATGCCCAAAACTAGCCCATAGCCCGTGAAGCCCAACAAGCATCACATCTAAACTCAACGCTAAGTATAGAAACTTTCAAACCCAAACACATCATGGAGCCCAATTGGGTTTGAAACAACTAAGGGATCATCTACCAAACTGGTGTCTAAGTGCAGTGACTCAACTAACAATGATGAGATAAACGAACTCGATGCGTCAGAATCAAATAAAGTTCGGATTGGATAATAAAGAAATCCAACCTCCAATCTAGACGGTCCTATCCCCATCTGGTACCTTAGTCGCGAGGGAATACAACTACCCTCCAGAAGATTCCATATCTTGCCCTTGCTTCTTTGGACAATCCTAATAAGGTGTCCTATTCCTCTCAAAAGGATAACCACTTGCCTTCCTCTTCCCTATTCCCCACTCGTAACTTCCCACCAATGAGATTTCATCCTTCATTAACCCAACAGCTATTTGAGCCTTCCTCCCATCGTCTATCCAATAGATACCTACCAGTCCTCCTCCTTCTTGAACCAACTTCTAATCCGACTAACGTCTAAGTCCCTTGAAGTGGTTTTCCATCCTTATCTATCTTAGAAAGATCATCTATACGCGGAGGGGAAACTCAAAATGAGAGAAAGGAAGAGATTCAAAATGGAGAATTCGAAAGATAAAGATATGGCTATTGGGGATTATGCTTTTCTTTCAAAAACTTTTCTCTTAAAAGACATGTTTTTGAAAATACTCCTTTCCAAAAATATTCTTAGAAAATAGTTTTTCTAAAAATTTTATCTGTTCCGGTAACCTTAAGCTCTGATACCACGTGTAACACCCCACACCCGCTATGGTCACTCACTAAGGGAATGCCATAACATTGGTGGAGTATTTTAAGTGAATATAGAACAGAAAAATTACAACAAGACAGATATGAGTAATACTTGAAAATTTAAATCATCATTTCATTTCAGCGGAAAGTAAAACATGTTTGATTACATCACAAAACCATAACAAGAGTCAAGTACATAATATCCATCTTGATAAAATAGAAGTACATAATCCCACTACATAGACAATAGCCATAATAGAAAAGATAAACCGAGCTTTACTTCTACGATCCAAGCCCAAAAGATAGATATAGCGGTCTGATCCAAGCCCACTAGTGCTAGGCCCACTCTGATAACCTGAGGGTTGGGAAAAAGATAAAAACAACGGGGTCAGACATAAGTCTGAGTGAGTCCTATAACCCTAACAATACAACCATTAAAGTAATTAGGGTATGACATAAATAAGGTATGGTACCTCTGGGGATAATGACTACACTAAGTAGCCAACTAAACACCGGATGTACTACGATAACCGAAAAGACGCATTTATCCACCCAAGGATAATTACTAGATTACACCGCCCCAGACCTATCCACCCAAGGATACTTTCTACACTGCACCACACCAGTTCTACCCACCCAAGGGTAATTCCTACTTAAAGGTTGATCCCTCCAAGGACTTAGAAAATTTCCCCAGTAGTTTCGTGTACCCCTACATAGGTGCCGTCTGCCCCTATCTTTATTAGGTGTACCCACTACCCCCATCGATCGGCTCCCTACCGTAGATACCCGTGTTGGTCCCACAGTGGGGTGTATCACTCCCCTAAAGTGGCAGCCCAATACTATCAACGGTGCACGGCTTTATATCTACACGATGCAACAACGGCTTATCTACCAGCCCGGGCCCACACACGCATATGAAACCCGTTGGACTTGCGTTGCCATCGCTAACCCGTTTTGGCCTCTTATAGTCAAGCCCAATATGCGTGTCCCGTCACTCGACATGGGTCGAGCCCACAAAGATACGTTTGGGATATTGGTTGAAATGGGCCCCCACAAGCTACCACCTAAGCTTGAAATTTTATCTAGTGCATCCCACTTAACCCCTCTTTATAATCATGCCCACTTACATGTTAAGTTTTGGTTAAGTCATCAATCATATTTCAATTGCCACTAAGGGCACCCACTAGATTTCCACATGCCACCCAAAGCACTTACTTGATTCTCACATGCCACCCAAGGCACTTACTTAACCCTTTAATCATGTTTAATTACATGTTCCACTTTGGTTAAGTATTCTAATCGTATTTTCTATTGCCACCCAAGGCAACCCACTAGTTTCCTCATGCCACCCGAGGCACCCCCACTAGTTACTACATGCCACCCAAGGCACCCACTTAACCCTCATGTCCCACTACATGCTAATTTGGTTAAGTGTTTCTTAATTAATTAAGACCGTGATCCTCCTAAAGACCTCTCACATTAGACTATCTTTTATGACTGCTGGTTAAGCCGGTTGGGTCCGGGCAGCCTTACGTCATAACCGAGTCTAACCTCGTGTCTTTACGTTAATCACGTATTTAGTTTGTGACTAAGACCTCTCACATTGGGCCAATCATTTGTAGCCGCTGGATGGCCGGTCGGTTCCGGGCAGACTTCCGCTACAAAAGGGTCCAACCTCGTGTCTTAGTTGATTAATTACGCCTAATTAATCACCCCCACAATTAATTATCCCTAATTAATTACACATTTTTCATAACATGGGTAGACCTAACTCAATAGGTAAATTCCCATGAGGTAGACCTAACTCAATAGGTAAATTCCCACTTATGTTAATTTATTTTTATGGTATGCTTAATCATACCCAATCATACTTTTATTAACATATTTACCAACCCCATCGTTCCCCACGTAAATCGTTCTCATTTCGTGACATAAATAAGGGGAAGATCATCACAAATATTATGGGTTTAGCATACAACTTTGTCATGGGTTAAGAGGATGTCAACTTGCATATATGAACATATATTAACCCAACTACATATAACCCAAACTTGCATATTATCATACACATGATTTGCATAACATATGACATATGAATTTGCATATTATCATACACATATCTTGCATAACATGTTGAACTTGCATATAAGCATTCTCATAACTTGCATAACATGTTAAACATGCATTTAAGCATACACATAACTTGCATAAGCATTCATATACTTGCATAAGCATTCACATACTTGCATAAGCATTCACATACTTGCATGAGCATTCACATACTTGCATGAACATGCATAACTTGCATATCACATTAAACTTGCATTTAAGCATATACATAACTTGCATAGCATCATGCACATAACTTGCATAATCTCATACACATAACTTGCATGAACTTGCATCTTAAAGGAGGGTAAACATACATAGCATATAAGGGTATCATCTTGCATATGTATGCATCATATTTTAAAAGGGTAAACTTGCATGTTATGATTTATGCATAATACCAACCACTTAGCATGCATAAAACCACTTACTTATCATGCATGAAATCAAATACTTATTATGCATAAACCCACCACTTAACTTACATAAACCCAAACACTTATCATGCATAAATCCAATACTTAGTATGCATACAATCAAATACTTAGCATGCATAACGTCAAATACTTTAGCATGCATAACATCAAATACTTAACATGCATAACACCAACTACTTAGCATGCATAAAATCACATGCATAACTTGCATATCATGTTACATATATCTTGCATATATTCTCACATATAGTTTGCATAACATGTCACATATGCATAAATGTTTAACATAGTGTTTTGCATCATAAAACATGGCCTTAAACTTGCATTTAACATAAAACTTGCAAATCACATATCACACAAACTTGCATAAATACATTTATCCACAAACATAGCCATGTCTTATCACATCCTACCATAATCAATTTAACAATTGATTATTAAAGCCATAGAAACTCACCAAAACACGATTAGCAAGCTAATGAAGAAGATTAAGATGCTTAGGATGGATTAGAGGTTGATTAGAGCTTGCTTTCCTCTTCATTGATTTGTGGAGGCCATGACCAAGTTTCATTTTGCCATAGTTTAGTTACAAAACCTAATTATGAATGAATTAGGATAGGGTTAGGGTCTTATTTATAGGATTAGGTTGCATTTTAGACCCTTAGATTAACCCTAGATTGGTTTAGACCCGTTAGATTTAGGAAACCTCTAGAACCAAGCCCAGCCCTAGCCAGAAAACCAGATCTGGTGCACCCAAGCACCCTGGCTCGACACGCCATGTCGACAGGCAAGTCGACAGGCATGTCGACACCCCTGTCGACAGCCCTGTCGACATGCTTAGGGCGGGAACCTTCCCGCCTGGCCCCGCTGGTTCTAATTTAAAATCTGAATTTAAATTATTAAATCTGTTTTTTTAGTTTCAAATTTTCTGCAAACTTCATCGGGCCATAACTGGGCCATACGGACTCCGATTTTCGAAAACTCGGACTCTATTTCGCGTATTTTTCCGAGACGAACGCAATAACGCAGCCCGTTACCCCCAATTCCCACGTCTGAGATTATTTATCATGTAATTAGTGAATTTTAGTATTAACTAAAATTCGGGGTGTTACATTCTCCCCTCCTTAAAGGATTTCGTCCCCGAAATCTCTAAGCTAAGGAGAATGCATATCCTACCATCCAAACAACCATCTACTCAATCCATCAAACACGAGCATCCATTGTCCTTAAAACAATTTCTAATGATGTATGAGCATATGCAAAAAGTGTGTGTATATGTTCCCTATCTAATGTATGAACATATGCAAACCATGATAGTGCCATGCATCCATTATGTATGCGAGAGAACCCTATCGAAACATACAATATCTACATGAGTGCACAATCATTCACCAAAATGCATCATCCATATGATAACACAAACATTAAACATCCATCAATATAGTTTCCTACACACAATTTTTATGCAATATGCAATATGAAGTGATTGAGCCGATCTAGTGCCTAGAGTGTGTGTATATGCATCCACGAGCAACCACTAGCAAACACTTGCATCCACTTGCATCCATCAACCATAACATGTCTCAAACACATGTTTCAACCATAGGTTTACCCTATCTAAAGGTCAAAGGTACTAACGAGAGGACCTACTAAGAATAAGATAAGCACAAGATATGCGATGAAGGAGAAGCAAAAGGACATACCCTCCGAAAGAAAAGGGTACCTCGAACGCATCTTTGCTTCCGTCTCCCAGGTAGCGTCGCTCTCTTCATCTCCCCTTCGTACTTTGACTAGTTGAACCTCTCTGTTTCTCAACTTCCAAATCTCTGACCCAAGGATGCAAGTAGGAGCTCGTCGAATCGTCGCATCACGCTCTACTTCCACTTCTCTAAGCAGGCTCGGCTCTACCGCCTCTGCGGTCTCATGTAGGAACTTCCTCAAATGTAACACATGGAATATATCATGTACACCACTAAGCCTGTCGGGCAACTCCACTCTATATGTCATCTGTCCAATCCTTTCCTTAATAGGAAACGGCCCAACAAACCTTGGTACTCACTTCCCAACAGATCCAAAGTGAACCACATTCCGTAACGGAGATATCTTGATAAAAAGCATGTCCTAATATCAAACTCAAGCTCTGTTCTCCTCTTGTCCGCATAAGATTTCTGTTTATCTTGCGACGCTTTCATCCTTCTTTGAATCAAATCAATCTTTTCTCGAAGTCTTTCTAACCTTATCGGCCCAAGCAAGATCTCATCCGTAGATTCCTACCAACGTGTAGGTGATCGACAAGGCCTTTCATAAAGAGCTTCGAAAGGTGTCATACCAATACTGGACTGAAAGCTATTACTATACGCGAACTCCACCAATAGAAGATGCTCTTCCCATGTTCCTCCAAAATCTAAGATACAAAGCCTCAAAAGGTCTTCTAGGACATGATTCACCCTCTCGGTCTGGCCGTCCGTCTGAGGATGATATGCGGTACTCAAACACAACTGAGTCCCTACCGCCTCTTGCAAACTCTTCCAGAAATCGCTAGTGAAGATAGGATCTCGATCACTTACCATGATAGAGGGTACCCCATGTAATTGAACTGTCTCTCGAAGATATACTGAAGCTAGCCATGGAGCAGTCTTCTTGCTCTTCACAGGTATGAAATGGGCGCTCTTAGTAAGTCTATCTACCACCACCCAAATTCCTGTATTACCCTTCCTCGACCTGGGTAACCCGTCAATAAAATCCATCGAGACGCTATCTCACTTCCATTGCGGAACCTCCAATGGGTGAAGCAACCCACCTGGTTTCCTTTACTCCGCCTTCACTTGCTGGCACACCAAACATCGAGCGACATACTCGGCTACATCTTTCTTCATACCGGCCCAGAAGAAAACCCTCTTCATGTCTTGGTACATCTTATCCCCACCGGGATGAATGGTCATCTTCGACCGATGTGTATCATCAGGTATAGCCTTCCTCAAACCCCCGTCTTGCGGTACACAAAGTCTACCGTCTCTACGCAACCACCCCTTACCATCTAGGGTGAACCTACTCAAATGGCTGGACGACTCCCCCCCTTATGAGCTTCTTTCATAGCTCAACCAACTGTGGGTCGTCCCGCTGTGCTCTTCCAATCCGCCCCAAAAGAGTAGGTCTAACTTCCAAGGAGGCTAGCAAACCGGGTACAAAGTTAACGGAAGGTCTAAAGTCAAACTTAGAAATAAACTCTAAGCTCCGTCGTTCAACGAACAATGAACTCAAGGACAACCTTTTTCTACTTAAGGCGTCTGCTACCATGTTACCCTTACTCATAGGATGCTAAGGATCCCATCCACTTTTGCTGTCCTAAGACTATGCGCTCGAAGAGTCTCCAACACTTCCCTAATATGTAGGGCATGCTCTTCTCCACCAGGATATCATCCAAAATTATCACAACTGTCTCCCACGCAGACCACCCTAGTCGAATTCGGCATCCCCCAAATGCAAGCCCCAAAGGCCTAAACCAATATCAGACAAACACCCAAGGGATACCTCCTTCGAATTCAGACGACCTACGTGAGATGATACTAATAAAAATGGCTAAATAATTAAGCCCTTGACCAATTTTGGATGTCCTCCCCAGTCTCGCTCCAAAACCACCGTTTTCCCATAACTGGCTTTGCTCACCCCATTGAGCACATACGGAAACTTATTTTGCTCCTAGGAAAGACCCAGATGTCATCCACAAAGACCATCACGAACTTATTTAGGTACTCCCTGAACACCCTTCTCATCAAATCAACAAAGTATGCGGGGGCGTTCGTCAAGCCGAATGGCATCACCAGCCACTCCTAAAAAAAACATCCGGAGTCCTAAGGGTAGTCTTTTCTATGCAATCCTCAGCCACTCTCAACTGACGAAACCTCGTGGCTAAGTCCAACTGCGAAAATACTGAGGCGCCCACTAACTGATCAAAGAGATCATCCATCCTCGACAATGGGTGTCTATTCTTCCTTGTGAGTTTATTTAGTTCTCTTTAGCCTACACAAAGTCTGAGGGACCCATCCGCCTTCATGACAAAAACTACTGGAGCACCTCACTCCAATATACTTCGTCTTATGAACCCCTTCTTAAGCAAACCACCTACTTGCTTATCGAGTTCCCTCCTCTCACGAGGAGCCGTGTGGCACACTGGCCAAGATACTGGTTTGGTATTATCTACCCGATATTTTCGGAAGTCCATCCCCCGCTCCGGAGGTAAACCCTTCACCTTCTCAAACACATCCGAGTATTCTCGGACCACTCTAACAGATCGCAAACTCTAGACCGTCGTGTCAAGTGATTCTAGATAACTTAGCATAATAGATTCTATGGGATTACAAAAGATCTCGAGAGTGTTACCCAAGCGGGTCATAAGCCTAACAACCCTCTCCCTTCAAAATCAAGAACGGCACCTTTACTGGATAACCAGTCCATGCCCAAAACTAGCCCATAGCCCGTGAAGCCCAACAAGCATCACATCTAAACTCAACGCTAAGTATAGAAACTTTCAAACCCAAACACATCATGGAGCCCAATTGGGTTTGAAACAACTAAGGGATCATCTACCAAACTGGTGTCTAAGTGCAGTGACTCAACTAACAATGATGAGATAAACGAACTCGATGCGTCAGAATCAAATAAAGTTCGGATTGGATAATAAAGAAATCCAACCTCCAATCTAGACGGTCCTATCCCCATCTGGTACCTTAGTCGCGAGGGAATACAACTACCCTCCAGAAGATTCCATATCTTGCCCTTGCTTCTTTGGACAATCCTAATAAGGTGTCCTATTCCTCTCAAAAGGATAACCACTTGCCTTCCTCTTCCCTATTCCCCACTCGTAACTTCCCACCAATGAGATTTCATCCTTCATTAACCCAACAGCTATTTGAGCCTTCCTCCCATCGTCTATCCAATAGATACCTACCAGTCCTCCTCCTTCTTGAACCAACTTCTAATCCGACTAACGTCTAAGTCCCTTGAAGTGGTTTTCCATCCTTATCTATCTTAGAAAGATCATCTATACGCGGAGGGGAAACTCAAAATGAGAGAAAGGAAGAGATTCAAAATGGAGAATTCGAAAGATAAAGATATGGCTATTGGGGATTATGCTTTTCTTTCAAAAACTTTTCTCTTAAAAGACATGTTTTTGAAAATACTCCTTTCCAAAAATATTCTTAGAAAATAGTTTTTCTAAAAATTTTATCTGTTCCGGTAACCTTAAGCTCTGATACCACGTGTAACACCCCACACCCGCTATGGTCACTCACTAAGGGAATGCCATAACATTGGTGGAGTATTTTAAGTGAATATAGAACAGAAAAATTACAACAAGACAGATATGAGTAATACTTGAAAATTTAAATCATCATTTCATTTCAGCGGAAAGTAAAACATGTTTGATTACATCACAAAACCATAACAAGAGTCAAGTACATAATATCCATCTTGATAAAATAGAAGTACATAATCCCACTACATAGACAATAGCCATAATAGAAAAGATAAACCGAGCTTTACTTCTACGATCCAAGCCCAAAAGATAGATATAGCGGTCTGATCCAAGCCCACTAGTGCTAGGCCCACTCTGATAACCTGAGGGTTGGGAAAAAGATAAAAACAACGGGGTCAGACATAAGTCTGAGTGAGTCCTATAACCCTAACAATACAACCATTAAAGTAATTAGGGTATGACATAAATAAGGTATGGTACCTCTGGGGATAATGACTACACTAAGTAGCCAACTAAACACCGGATGTACTACGCTAACCGAAAAGACGCATTTATCCACCCAAGGATAATTACTAGATTACACCGCCCCAGACCTATCCACCCAAGGATACTTTCTACACTGCACCACACCAGTTCTACCCACCCAAGGGTAATTCCTACTTAAAGGTTGATCCCTCCAAGGACTTAGAAAATTTCCCCAGTAGTTTCGTGTACCCCTACATAGGTGCCGTCTGCCCCTATCTTTATTAGGTGTACCCACTACCCCCATCGATCGGCTCCCTACCGTAGATACCCGTGCTGGTCCCACAGTGGGGTGTATCACTCCCCTAAAGTGGCAGCCCAATACTATCAACGGTGCACGGCTTTATATCTACACGATGCAACAACGGCTTATCTACCAGCCCGGGCCCACACACGCATATGAAACCCGTTGGACTTGCGTTGCCATCGCTAACCCGTTTTGGCCTCTTATAGTCAAGCCCAATATGCGTGTCCCGTCACTCGACATGGGTCGAGCCCACAAAGATACGTTTGGGATATTGGTTGAAATGGGCCCCCACAAGCTACCACCTAAGCTTGAAATTTTATCTAGTGCATCCCACTTAACCCCTCTTTATAATCATGCCCACTTACATGTTAAGTTTTGGTTAAGTCATCAATCATATTTCAATTGCCACTAAGGGCACCCACTAGATTTCCACATGCCACCCAAAGCACTTACTTGATTCTCACATGCCACCCAAGGCACTTACTTAACCCTTTAATCATGTTTAATTACATGTTCCACTTTGGTTAAGTATTCTAATCGTATTTTCTATTGCCACCCAAGGCAACCCACTAGTTTCCTCATGCCACCCGAGGCACCCCCACTAGTTACTACATGCCACCCAAGGCACCCACTTAACCCTCATGTCCCACTACATGCTAATTTGGTTAAGTGTTTCTTAATTAATTAAGACCGTGATCCTCCTAAAGACCTCTCACATTAGACTATCTTTTATGACTGCTGGTTAAGCCGGTTGGGTCCGGGCAGCCTTACGTCATAACCGAGTCTAACCTCGTGTCTTTACGTTAATCACGTATTTAGTTTGTGACTAAGACCTCTCACATTGGGCCAATCATTTGTAGCCGCTGGATGGCCGGTCGGTTCCGGGCAGACTTCCGCTACAAAAGGGTCCAACCTCGTGTCTTAGTTGATTAATTACGCCTAATTAATCACCCCCACAATTAATTATCCCTAATTAATTACACATTTTTCATAACATGGGTAGACCTAACTCAATAGGTAAATTCCCATGGGGTAGACCTAACTCAATAGGTAAATTCCCACTTATGTTAATTTATTTTTATGGTATGCTTAATCATACCCAATCATACTTTTATTAACATATTTACCAACCCCATCGTTCCCCACGTAAATCGTTCTCATTTCGTGACATAAATAAGGGGAAGATCATCACAAATATTATGGGTTTAGCATACAACTTTGTCATGGGTTAAGAGGATGTCAACTTGCATATATGAACATATATTAACCCAACTACATATAACCCAAACTTGCATATTATCATACACATGATTTGCATAACATATGACATATGAATTTGCATATTATCATACACATATCTTGCATAACATGTTGAACTTGCATATAAGCATTCTCATAACTTGCATAACATGTTAAACATGCATTTAAGCATACACATAACTTGCATAAGCATTCATATACTTGCATAAGCATTCACATACTTGCATAAGCATTCACATACTTGCATGAGCATTCACATACTTGCATGAACATGCATAACTTGCATATCACATTAAACTTGCATTTAAGCATATACATAACTTGCATAGCATCATGCACATAACTTGCATAATCTCATACACATAACTTGCATGAACTTGCATCTTAAAGGAGGGTAAACATACATAGCATATAAGGGTATCATCTTGCATATGTATGCATCATATTTTAAAAGGGTAAACTTGCATGTTATGATTTATGCATAATACCAACCACTTAGCATGCATAAAACCACTTACTTATCATGCATGAAATCAAATACTTATTATGCATAAACCCACCACTTAACTTACATAAACCCAAACACTTATCATGCATAAACCCAATACTTAGTATGCATACAATCAAATACTTAGCATGCATAACGTCAAATACTTTAGCATGCATAACATCAAATACTTAACATGCATAACACCAACTACTTAGCATGCATAAAATCACATGCATAACTTGCATATCATGTTACATATATCTTGCATATATTCTCACATATAGTTTGCATAACATGTCACATATGCATAAATGTTTAACGTAGTGTTTTGCATCATAAAACATGGCCTTAAACTTGCATTTAACATAAAACTTGCAAATCACATATCACACAAACTTGCATAAATACATTTATCCACAAACATAGCCATGTCTTATCACATCCTACCATAATCAATTTAACAATTGATTATTAAAGCCATAGAAACTCACCAAAACACGATTAGCAAGCTAATGAAGAAGATTAAGATGCTTAGGATGGATTAGAGGTTGATTAGAGCTTGCTTTCCTCTTCATTGATTTGTGGAGGCCATGACCAAGTTTCATTTTGCCATAGTTTAGTTACAAAACCTAATTATGAATGAATTAGGATAGGGTTAGGGTCTTATTTATAGGATTAGGTTGCATTTTAGACCCTTAGATTAACCCTAGATTGGTTTAGACCCGTTAGATTTAGGAAACCTCTAGAACCAAGCCCAGCCCTAGCCAGAAAACCAGATCTGGTGCACCCAAGCACCCTGGCTCGACACGCCATGTCGACAGGCAAGTCGACAGGCATGTCGACACCCCTGTCGACAGGCCTGTCGACAGGCCTGTCGACATGCTTAGGGCGGGAACCTTCCCGCCTGGCCCCGCTGGTTCTAATTTAAAATCTGAATTTAAATTATTAAATCTGTTTTTTTAGTTTCAAATTTTCTGCAAACTTCATCGGGCCATAACTGGGCCATACGGACTCCGATTTTCGAAAACTCGGACTCTATTTCGCGTATTTTTCCGAGACGAACGCAATAACGCAGCCCGTTACCCCCAATTCCCACGTCTGAGATTATTTATCATGTAATTAGTGAATTTTAGTATTAACTAAAATTCGGGGTGTTACAGCAGCCCTAAAAGAAGAAGTGGAAAAGTTGAAAGATAACGGGTTCATTAGGGATTCAGTATATCTCGACTGGATATCGAATCCTGTTTTGGTCAAGAAATCAATGGAAAATGGCGGACGTGCATTGATTTTTCGTACTTGAACAAAGCTTGTCCAAAAGATAGCTTCCTGCTCCCTAGGATTGACCAGCTAGTGGACTCAACAGCTGGACACGAGCTCCTTTCCTTCATGGACACATATTCAGGATATAACCAGATCCCCATGCATGTGCCGGATCAAGAGCATACGAGTTTTATAACGAATTTGGGATTGTATTGCTATGTGGTGATGTCGTTCGGACTAAAGAATGCCAGAGCCACATATCATTGTCTGGTAAATCGAATGTTCTATAACCATATTGGAAAAATCATGGAGGTCTATGTAGATGACATGCTTGTGAAATCCAGGCAGTCCTCCAGTCATACACAAGATGTAGCAGAGATGTTTGTTATCTTACAGAGGTACGGAATGAAGTTGAACCCCTTAAAGTGCTCGTTTGGAGTGGAATATGGAAAGTTTCTTGGTTTCATAGTGAGTTCTCAAGGAATTGAAATTAACCCTAGCCAGATAGCGGCAATAAGAAATATAGAAGAACCACGAAAGATTAGGGACGTTCAAAGCCTGATAGGGAAGGTCGCCGCATTAAGCAGGTTCATCTCCAAAACCACGGACAAGTGTGTCCCATTCTTCGACTTAATCAAGCGGGGGAAACGTAATTTCAAATGGACTCCAGATTGTGTGGAGGCTTTCCAAAACCTATTGGACTTACTGGAGAAACCCCCAATATTGTCAAAACCTATGGACCATGAAGATCTGTTCGTCTATCTGCCAGTATCATCTCATGTTGTTAGCACAGCGTTGGTGCGTGAAGAAGACAAGGTCCAGAGGCCCGTGTATTATGTGAGTAAGAAGTTGGCAGCTGCAGAACGTAATTATCCAAAAATAGAAAAGCTTGCCTATAGTCTCTTGATTGCCTCCAGAAATCTCTGACACTATTTCCAAGCTCATTCGATAGTTATATATACCGATCAACCTCTAAGACAGGTCTAGCAAAGACCCGAAGCATTGGGACGATTACTTAAGTGGAATATCGAATTGAGCCAATTTGATCTGAATTTCCAACCAAGGAGGTCAATAAGGGGGCAGGCCTTGGCCGACATCATAGCAGAATTCACAATTCCTGAAGAAGAAACAGTAAATGATGAAGTTATTGCTTCAGAGCACGAGTTAAAACTTTGTCCGTGGAAGTTATTTATGGATGGGGCCAAGAATGATCGATGATCCGACACCGGAGTTGTTTTAATCACTCTTAAAGGACGATTCGTTTACTACGCGCTACGATTGGAATTTCCTTTCACCAATAATGATTCCAAGAACGAGGCCCTGATTGCCGGGCTGAAACTCGCCAAGGAATTAGGAGTAAGGACATTGGATATATTCTGTGACTCCAAGATAGTTGTCTGCCAAGTTCGGAAGGAATTTGTGACCAAGGGACCCTAACTTGTTACTTATCTTGGAAAAGTAGAGTAGTTACTAGGCAACTTGGAACATTACCGTATAACACACATTCCACGTGCAGAAAATCAGAAGGCTGACCGACTGGCTAAGCTAGCGAGTTCAGACAATCCTAAAGAAACCGAAATGGTTCCAATAGAGATATTGGGGTCACCAAGTTCGACCTAATGGAAATCGAATTAGCCTTAGAAGTTGAGCCAGAAAGGGAGTCATGGATGACACCAATTAAAAACTTCCTCAAGAGCGGAATTCTCCCATCGAAGAAGAGCGAAAGACGAGTTGTAACACGTAAAGCTGCACGGTACGCTTTACAGGACGACGTCCTTTATCACCAAGGATTTTCTATGCCTTTGTTCGATGTATAGCACATGACGACATCAAGTGTGTACTAAGAAGTACACGAAGATGAGTGTGGAGATCATACCGGGGTCAAACCCTAGCAAAGAAAGTATTGCGGTATGGATATTTTTGGCTTACCGTAAATAAAGATGCAGCTGATTACTCACGACGCTGCGACAAGTGTCAGAAATTCGCTAAAATCCCTAGAGCACCTCCGACTCAACTTAAATCAATGGTAATCCCATGGCCGTTTTCCATATGGGGAATCGATATTATTGGAGTTTTACCAATCACCAAAGGAGGAGCGAAGTATGCGATCATTCGCCGTGGATTATTTCACAAAGTGGGTGGAAGCCGAACCCTTGACCACGATCACATAAGGAAGGTGATAAGCTTTATGGTCAGAAATATTATTTGTCGATTCAGGATACCGAAAACCATTATAACTGATAATGGAACCCAATTCGACAGTGTCGAGTTTAGAATCTTCTGTCACAAATATAAGATTGATAAGAGGCACACCGCCGTAGCTCACCCGCAGTCGAATGGACAGGTTGAAGCAATAAATAAAGTCATTAAGTCTATTCTTAAGAAGCGATTGGAGCGAGCCAAAGCCATGTGGGTGGACGAGTTGCCGCTAGCTTTGTGGGCCTATCGAACAACCTTTAAGACGGCTACTGGCCATACTCCTTTCTCACTTCCTTCGGATCAGAGGCGGTGATCCCCGTGGATCTTAAAGTCTCCTCTCATAGGGTGACATACTATGACCCAATGACGAATAAATCACTCCTCCTAGAGTCCCTTGACGCGGTTGAAGAAAAAAGGTACGAAGCAGACTTGCGTGCTTCAAGGCATTAATGCCAAGTGGCACGTTATTAGGACAGAAATGTTCGCTTTAGGACTTTCGAACCAGGAGACTTAGTACTGAAGCGAGTCTTTCCACCTTTAGTCCATTTAGGCTCAAAGTGGGAAGGACCATACTCAGTCCAACGGAAACTTGAAACGGGAGCCTTCAAGTTAACGACCGTGGATGGTGAAGAAGTTCCTAGAGCTTGGAATGCTCAGCTTTTGCAGCGATATCTATGTTAGATATGTATTGCTTTCTTTTGTTTTTATGAACTATGTAAAAAGGCACGACTTGCCTTGAAAAGTTTGTTTATATGAACAAAGGATTATAAAGTGGATGTAGGCTACGACTTAGCTGAACCACTATAAAAACATTGTGTGTCATTTACTTTTCCTGCACTATTTTTATATTTTGTGACTGTTTTGTCCTGATTATGAATTGCTAAACATTAAATTAAGCTTAAAAGATTGAGGACAATTCACGTGCAGGAGCAAACGAAATGGCCGTTTGCATAAAAGAATGAAGGAGCGGAAAGACGACGTTCCTAACTCTAACTCTTATGAATTGAGAGATAATATAAAGGACGGGAAGACGACGTCCTCCGAGGCATGATGGTGCACCCGAAAAGAAACCGGCTCGATGACACTCTAACTGATTATGCAATAGGAGATTATAAAGATGCAAAAATAATAAGCACCCATGACAGAGGAAACTCGACCCCACCAGGGAGTTAGGGGCAGCTAATTATCAAAACTAATCAATCTCGAACAAAGCTTCAGACGGACCATTCATTCGAGATTGGTAGGGGGCGTACACATGCACGTCCCCCGCATATATTGTCTATCGTCTAAGTAGTAGTGACTTTAAATATGACATGTTGTTTATCTGCATTTTTACTTAAATGATGGATTTGCAAACATTGGACATTGCAAGAAATGAACTATTTTATTCACAAATACGTGAATTTACACAGGAAAACTAAACAAAAGATGCGAGGGCCACACTTGCTACAACAACATCGGACCAGGAGATAAACAAAGCATAGGACAAAGCCACCCTTTATTTGGACTTCGGAGTAGGCTTCGCCTTCTTGGCAACCTTAAGCATTTCTTTCTCCTCTCTACCAGCTTCACTAATAATACGCTTTTGCTTCTTCTTCAGAATTGGGGTGGTGGAGTCAACAGATTTCTTCCCAGGAATTGGAGCACTGGGATTAATAGAAGATTTTTAAGCAAGTTCCTCCGTAATTGATCGAGTTGAAAGTTTGACAACTAACCTTGATCCGGGAGGCACCACTGCAAGAGGCTTAAGGCTTTCGGGGTCTGTTTCCTCAACTTTCAACTACATGCGCTTGTCCTGTTTGGCCTTCATCTCAGCTAAAGTCATGTCATCAACGTTCCCCGAATCTCCAATCACAACAACGTAATCCTCTTCTTCATATCCCTCGTCACCGTCATCTTCGATCAGAGCATCTATCATCTCCCCATGGTGAGAAGTCTCGGTGATGGGTGGCATGGGAACTTTAGTAGTAACCTCCTCTTTCTTGTCCTCGGCTTCTCCTCCATACTTTGAAGCAATGACTTCATCCCGTTTCTCCCGAGTCTCTTCAGTAAACCCTTCACCTGGAGTTGTCTTCTGTGAATCATAAATCTTCTTAGTTGGCTTGGTACCTACAGAACGAGAAGTAACAGTTATGAACCTAGGAGAAAACGCGGGACCTTCAATTGTTTGTCAAATAATGTGATGAAAGGTTGAGATAGCTTTGGCAACCTGAGGTGAAAAAGTAGAAATACCCTCAATAGATTTCTCAACTTGAGCAGTAGGAATTTCGGGAGTCAATCCGGTAGTAGAAGCCAAGAAAGAAGCTCCAGGGATCTCTGGCTTTTCTGGATCATACCCCTCTACTACAACAGCCTTGACTGTGGCAGAAGAAGAATCAACTTCAAGGGTATCCTTTCCCTTGGCCTGACGCCTTTCCTCCTCCATAGCGGCGACAAAGTTTTCACCCTTCGGCTATGCAGACTGTCTCTTTGCCCTTCAAGTACTTCTCTATTATCTTGTCCTTATCAATCGAGTCAACTCCAAGTTCTGCTTTTTCCCATTCGACCAATTAGTCCCATGCATAGACAAGGGGAATAGGATAGTCCTTAAGCCAAGCAAGATTTCGGTGATGGATCACCTGAGCAAAAAATCCAACCATAATTTCAACACTCTCATCCAACTCCCTCTTTGCATCTTTAAGCTGTTCATTAACTTCATCAACTTGCTGCAAAGCCGTTTTTGCATTTCCTTCGGCAAGAACTGCCCTCGTTTCAGCCTCCAGTAATATAGCCTCAAGCTCTGCGTTCTTTTTGAATAAGTCACCTTTCTCTTGGGCAAGACGAGTGCTCACAGACTTAGCATCCTCAGCCTGCTTCTTTAAATCTATTCGTTCTTGACTATGGGACTCAATCTCGAAATAATAACGCTTTTGTAATTCTTCGATTGCCTCTTACAGTTATTTGCGTAGCGTTGTGCAAGAGCAAGTTTAGCTTGGGCATCCTCTAGATCTCTCTCAGAATTTTCGATAGCCCTTGCGTAATACTCGGCGGAATCGACCATGGTTTTTACATCTACCATCAGATTGCTAATGATTTTGGAGAGATTCTTTGCATACTTCTTCATCTCCTTATATTGTTCATCTACAAAGTCTATGGAAGCCTTAACGTCATTTTCCCAATCAGGATTTACCGGTGTGAGTTTTGGGACGAAGTGCATGTGCTCGAAATGGTGATCGGGAAATTGTTGCTTCAAAACTTCCAATCTGGCCTGGTTTTCATCATTAAGAATAACTGGCCTTGTGGTGGTGATGTCGACAATGCGACGCTTGAGTTTCACGATGGGCATGTCTTTTCCTGTTTCTTTCCCCGATTCCTTTTGTTTTTCTGTTGGATAAGGTACTTTCTTCGAAGAGTTGTCTTGAGGAGCTTTATTTTTGGATGAGGTAGAAGGTTTGACACCATGTTTCTCCCCCTCATAATATGAAGGCTGGCTTTTACATTTGTCTGAGTCTTTACGGTGTGGGGATCGAGAACGGGAAGACTGATAGGGCCTTGGAGGTCGACCCCTCCTACTATCTCTGCCCTTACTTTCATGTTGATCATGCCTATCATCGGGATCCATTGGGGGCATACTCGAACGGACATCTCTCATATAGCAATGTTGCCTCACCATTTGTCCTATAAGAAGAAATGAGAGAATATTAGAATCAAAATTAACATAAAACTCAAGTGTTGTGACATGCAATACTAGGGTGCAATGTGTCTTCTAAGTAGTGAACCCCCCCCCCAAACAGGACAGAGCCTAGACTGAGGCTGGTATGTGCAATGTCCCCGGACTTTACGGGAGTAACTTCTTCCTCAAAAGTGAGAGCAAGAGGATTTGTTGCAAAATCTTCTACAGTATAAAGGGTCTTGGGCAACGGAAGATCTCCGAAACCCCGATATATAGAGTCATTCACTGTAGTATTATCTCCTAAAGAAATGATCAACGATAACTCTTTCGGAGAAATTGGCCTTTCAGGGGTAGCCGCGTCCTCAGGAGTGATATATCTATCTCTGTCTTTCTCAGCTATGTTTGCTAGTTCATCATCCTGTGTCGAAGATGGAGAAGGAGGGTCCCTAAGGGGCACTGTTGGACCTTTCGAGCTTTCTCCTGTCTCACGGATAATATCTACTGGGGGTATGTATACATAAGGGCCTTTCCCATGGCCTATACTACGGGTGATGGATAATAATCCATGACAATGGAGGTACTCATCCTTAATGACTTCAACATGGTCAAGAACTTTTCATCATCGGTGAGTAGCTGGTGCAAGCGATCGAGGTATACTTGACCCGTCACTTGCTTTGGATTAGGAACTGCGAATAAAAATAAGAGTCATTTAATATGCTGATTCAAGTATTTAAAGTTGAAATCTAAAAAAATTGGTGCCTAACTTGACTTGAGCCATCTCCTGGCGCACCCAGGCTGCTGTTTAAAATAAAACCATTTAGGTTTTGAGTCACCAGCTTTGGTGCTATATGGAACAGTGATGATTTTCCTTTTTGGAATTGATTCAAAGTATGAAAAGGATGGAGTCTCTTGGGTCCGATGCTTGAAATTATAAAAGAAATGAACGTCGTCAAAAGTAAGTTCTACGCCTAAAATCTCCTTGTAGGCTATGTACAGGGTGTACAAATAAGCATAGGAATTGGGATGCAGTTGCATGGGGGCAATCCGCAGTTGCCTCAGAAAATCAAAGACAAAGTGCGAAAACGGAGGTATTGCCCTAACTAGACACATTAATCTGGTGATAGCCATATATCCTTCTGGTAAATTATGGGGACGATCTGTTTTCGAAGGCAACTGAGTATCTCTTTGAAGAATCCCATGCTTTAGGCGTATCCGTAAAAGTCTGTCATTGTCAATTGTTGATTCGACTAAATCTTTAGGCGATTCCAAAATAGTAACATTTCTAAATTCGTCGGAAGCACGGTTATCTCCCACTCCTCCTTCCTCTTCCTCACCTAGAGAGACATCACCTCTAGAAGATACTTCACTATTATGAGCTTCCATCTCGTAATCTGGGCCCTCACTATTCCATCCTAAAACTGAGGTGGAAGATACATCCTCGACAGATGGATTTTCAGATGATATGGCATCACCTCTCCTTTCTGCTAATCTAGACGAGCGTCTTTCTGCCAAGGTTGCTAAACTATTAGAGAAGCAATGATAGGAGTTAGAGTAAAATTGCCCGTGTCCCCCCGTGCATGTATGTGAGCTAAAGTGTGTAAGTGTGAATGTAATAATGCAAAATAGTCACATAAAGGAATGTAATGCAAAGACGAGCAATACAGCTATGTATTCATCGATAATCCAGAAGTTCAGTTGAAAAGGATCTACCCTAACTGTCCAAGAAATTACAATTCATATCTAATTTTGACTAAGTTGATTGAAGCACATAGGCATTTCTGCGGACCTGTTCGGGTGCATCTGTATGGTATGGATCGGTTCATATTTTTTCAACATCAAAGACTTACTTTGGGTGTCCATGTCGTATGCGGATCAGATGGAAATCTGAGCACAATGGGGTTTGGATAAGACAGGTCTTCAGGGAGAAAACCCAGTTCGAATCAGTTAACGTCGAACCGAACCGCCCTCATGTCTTTAAGCCTATTTCCACTTCCTTCATGCGACTCTGGGACTTACCCCCATCCAGTATGTTCTGATCCAAACCGAGGTCACAAAAGTTTCCTAATAATTTAATCAAACTCCACTGCACCAAACCGATCCGCCCCTTCTCCTCCAAACTCGTCATCCCTCTTCTTCCTATACCCACTCAAAAGCTCACTATCTACATCCACAAGTCATCAAAATCCATGTCCTATCCATGAACAGTCACACGCAATACTATGACTGAGTTCATCAGCTCCGACACCCCGAGTTGGTGAAGAAACTCCACCAACAACGAAGGAGGCGAGCTGAAGACCCATAGCATCGTCAATCAACTCGTGTTCGAGAAGCAACACAAGGACATGGGAAATTAACGAGCAAAACATGGAAAAATCAACTCATGCGAAGTTATTAACCCACCAAGTGTACTAATTTGAAGATTTAAAAGGGTTTAAGAGATTGAAGAATTAGGGTTACGCGAGGTTGAAAATAGCGGCGAAATGAGGTGAGGAGGGGAAAGGGCAATTTGTGTAGATATATATGAAGATGGGGGGATTTTTTCTTTCCTCGTGGGCCCCCAATGACCAGGCCGACCCGTTGGAAGAGAATCCCACGTCGTTCCAGACGTATGATACTACGTAAGTCACGGTCGGAGCGGATAAGATGAGCATGCAATATCCGAGGATCAACCCAACATACAAGACTAATCCAAAAGCAGGAGTAGTAATTTAATAAATATGCATTATTAAAGTTTACCTGGGGAAGCTACTCAGACGTCAAGCAAAGTTCTCAAAGTTATTTTAAACAACGGAAACAATTTGTGCATTCTATTGTATATATAGACAACAAGAGAAATGACTTTATGAAGGAACACAACCCTGCAACGAATGCAAGAGACTAATCAATGATTTAAATTCAGAAACCAATGTACAGTCAATTTAGAAGCACACTCTATCTTAAATGGAAGTGCGCTTAGAGGGGGCAAAATGTTAGCGTTCTTTGTGAACTAGCCTACGCAAAGTTAAAGAGGGACTAATGAAGAGTATTGATTAAGAAGAATGTACACTAGAGACTCGGATCGGATCGGAATTGCTTGGCCAAACCAAAGCATTGTGGAGCAGAAAACAAAGGAGCGAAGACAGAATCGGATCGGTTCAGAACCCGATCAGCTCCTCCTCTCCTTTACATGCCCGATCCGAAAGCATGAAACTACAACAGCAACCGCCCACGAACCCTAAAGATGCGGAGCGGTTATGTGCCATTTTCCCCACGTTCATCCACTTACCTTATGCGCTGTCTTCATCTCGTTCCATCCGAACCCGATTTTTAAGGGATGGGCGCCACGTGCGTCCGAATCAGAGCCAGTCCAGAGATATTTTTCACCTATAAATAGACCACCAAAGGTCATTTGAAAGGATCTTTTGGCAAATTCAGAGTTCAAACTCCCTTTCAACCGAATTTCATCACTATATTCAGATCATTACCCCCAATTTGAAGTGGAAAATCCATAAATATTGAGTGAAGTTATGCATTGTATGAGTGAAATTGAGTGAGAACTACTATTGTATTTGTATTTAGATCATCAATCCAAAGAGTAGAAAGTGGACGTAGGCTCTTTAACGCCAAACCACTATAAATTGTGTGTTTCTCTTTTACTTTTTGATTTCATTTCATCAGGATTACTACTAGTTTGGGTGTTAGAACCACTTTTTGGTCTAACAACTAGACTATCAAGTATGTATGGATTTTGAATATATGCCTAGCTAACGTATATACGAAGTCCAATACATACTAGATAGATATAGCATCACACTCTAGTCGCTTGAAGATGATTCTGTTGATAATTGCTGCATCATGAGTACTTATTTTGGAGTTTCGAAAGTGGGATGACTATATGATTATGATTAAGACGTCAAGAAATACTTAAAACCGTCTGTATAAATGTTGAAAATGTTTGAACACATTTTTAATAATGGATTAGAAAATTAAATATGAATTGAAATAGATAAGAAAAAAAAATTAAATGAGTGACATCTTCACTGTTGTAAACTGAAAATTTAATTTGCAAATGAATTAGGATGTAGCTAGAGAATAATTTAAATAAAAGTTGTATAGTGATTTTTTTTTCCAAATGAGATTTAATATAGGAAACCAGAATGAAAAATCATACATTATTTGTGTAAGTGAGTTTAGAAATGAAATTGGAAATGGCAAATTATATGATTTTATGAATCTCTTTATCTTATACGAATTTGTTGGAAATCTTATTTCAAGAATGTTCGAGATAATTTATTTATTAGTATGGAAGCTTGAATGGTTTATAAACCCTATGATTTGGATATTTGCAAAATTCGAAATTGTATAATACTTGATTTAAGTTAAATCGATATGTAAAGTGATTAAATGTTGATTTCCAATTACTAAGAAAAAATGTTTTTTCCAGTTATTTGGAATATGAAAAAAAGCTTATAAGGTGTTTTATAACTATAGAATGTTCGACGACTTGAAATCCCGTTATTGTGAAGTGTTTTAAACAAAATAAGATTTGAAAGTATTTGTAAAATATTATTACGAAATGATTTACGACTTCGGGATATGAAATAAAATGATTTGTTACTAAGATTCGAGTAGCTCGTGACAAAACAAAGGTATAACGTAGGGGTAAGTCTTTGACGATGGTCTGCCCTAGGGTCCGGAAAGACATCATTTATCAGTACATACATAGGCCATGCCTAGTGGCCTTGTCATTGGGAGAAACCTCTCGACTTGGAACATGAATGTTGTTATGTCATTTTGTTGTAAAATATTTGAAATTTTCGAAATGGTTTTATTTTGATTTTGAAATCCCGAAGAAAGTACGATTCAATATGAAAATTTACAGTATTTTAGGTGATTTAAAAATATAAAACCGGGATTTTAATCGAAGGAATTAATTCATGCCTTGATTGTTAAGTTCTAAATTCTACTGTTTATTTGTTTTAAAATCCAATATGGTACGCTAAATATATTTTTATATGTATAACTATTACAGTCTCTCCTTTTCAAGAACAAAAAGCCTTAAGGGGAGGAGATTGTAACAAACTAGAATTTTTGGCATTTAAATTTTTAGATTTTAGTGTCGGAAATTTTGTTTATTCTTGATATGTGATTTTAAATTTGAAATCTAATCTATTTTATTTTGGCTTTAAATTAATTTTGTGTGTATAAATTAAAAAATTTCTTTTATATTCGATTTAAATATTTTGTTAAATTAAATATTAGGGAGATTTTAAACTAATTAATATTTATTTATTGTTTGGGAATTTATTTAAATAATTTAGTATATTTTAAAATAAAATTTATTTGAATCCGAATAGTTTTATTAAATTAAGCATTAGCTATATTTTAAAATTTTATTGAAATATATTGTTATAGAATTTTAGTTTTGATTTAACTTGAGGATTTATTTGATTTAATTAGATTTGAATTTGGTTTACAATTTCGAATTCAGTTTATTTAAACTTGGTTTTGAATTTATTTTGTATATGTAAATTTAAAATTTTAAGATTTGAATTTGATTTGTTTATTAAATTAAATGATGTAAATATTTTAAAACAGACTCAGTAACTCAGTCGACTCCGGTAAATTAGTCCATCAATATTGAGTGTAAATCTATTTTGTAAACTTTTAAATAATAGTAATTGAGTTGGAACTCGATCGATATTTGGATCATATGATATGTTAATATGGAAATATTACTTTTGTAAACAATATCGAAATTCGATGAAACTAGTGTCATCGGATCCGGAATTATAAGTTTTGTATGGTGGCAGGTTTCGCTGCGATCGGTCTGTATATGAGATCGTATGAGTTAAAATATCCCAGCGAAATCATGTTTATATAGTATTGTATTCTACCTATTTAAATGGACACAAATAAAAGGGATTTATAATTTAAACTTGGTTACACTTGTAAAATTCTCTCGTTAGAGAACACTTGTTAAATTCATATTGCATGCGTCACACTGTAGTATATGTTCTGTTTTTTGCTCCATGTTTCTTTCCGTCTTGCTTTTCCTCTCCGTACCCATGTTTATTTTCTTTTTTTCGAATCTTAATTCTGGACAAAACAAAAGGGGACAAATCGAAATTAAAAAAAATACAGCTCATTCTTCTTCAAATTCTTTGTTTCCTGGATTTCCTTCATTCCAATTTCAAAGAATGCGGTTCATCCTGTTCTAAGAGAAAACCATCGGCTTTCCCTTGTAGAAAACTCCACTGTCTCCATCCTCTTTCTCCCCATCGTTGTTCTTCTCTCACCCAAAGAACCCAACTTCTTATTTCCTTGGTTGCTTTTGACTACCAATATGTGCCTTCACCGTTGCTTCTATCAACCTACCCTACTTCCAGGGGCCGCACTCTCCTCTTCATAAACTGTGTTTCCTTCAGTAGCACCGCATTTTTGCCATCCACTCAACTCGTTGGCCCTCCGTACAACTTCCACTCTCTCCCCAAACAAAGCTCACTTCCTATTGTCGCTTTAGCAACTCACGTTACCCCATTAAAACGGTCACTCCAAACATTCTCCGACTTCAGAACCCATGCGGCCTTCCTCCACTTCTTGGCACCACCGATTAGCATGTGATGTCCCTAAACTCCCGTGTCACGGAAGCAGGGATAATCTTTGGAATATAACACATAAACAATAACAGCAGAACAGAAATATATCATTACACCAGATAATGTACAATAAGTTACACTGGAACAAATATAATCATCAGAGTTACACAGTATAACAGGATCACACTTAGTACAAAATACAGTTTCATCTTTATACAAAAGGTCTACAGCGGAATCAAACATAATATACATAACAAAGCTGGACAGCATAATAGAAATGATAGAATCCATCTTCAGCTCCATAGCTATCCAGAATAAGCCTGCTAAAACCTGAACATAAGGATGCCCGTGTAGAAATAGGGGGCACCCGAGTTTGCCAAGTGAAACAAACTACGAGTTAGTCATGGGACTGGTATGAGAAATCTACTTAACATATTTTATAATAAGGCCAATCACAGGACCACGCCGCTAACACGGAACAGGTTTACTCCATTGGATTGCCAGTACTTAAAACAAGTAATTCACTTAAACATCACAATGCTTTTTACAAAAATGAAGCCATTATAAGACTCAGGTCCCATCACACAATACAACGCAAGCCGAAGGATAGAGTTTTACCTTATAATGGCCAAAATATGCTTGATACGTATAAATCAGAATCATTTGATATTATTACTAGTGCATATATGTTTCAAAAAAAATTTCAATCATAATGTATCAATCATAGGCGGCATGGGTACCATATATCATGTCGCCATATATAGGTTTACAATCAAAACCGCATGATGTCGTATTTGGAAGTTGGATTTCCACCATGAACCAAGGCAAGGTATCGTCCTTACCAACTTTGAGACGCTCTAGCCTGTGTCTCAGGACCCGGACTCAGGTGGGCCCTTGGATCGTTAGGACCGGTCCACACAAAGTGGATTAAAATGCCTGAACAATATGTTTCCCCGCTCTATGGGGCGTAAACTGGTCATATATCGACCAAACCATCCATCAGTGTAAGGACCCGCATTCTACGCATCGGAGGATCGTAGAATATTTATTTCTTTTTCTTATGAAGTCATATGGTCATACAACTTTGGGGAACGATTATTGGGGTCATTTCCCATGTTCATGATTTTTGCCGATTTTTAAGTGACTGTTTTGCCCCTAGCGAATCTTGTTTCTCCCATAACTTTTTATTAGTAAGGATTTTTGACTTGAAATCACTTCCATTGGATTCGGATGATGGTTTCTCTTTCCGTAGAGTGGTCACATTAATCAAACGGACTTACCGTTTGGAAGATATGGCTGAAATAAGGTTTGGAAAGTGAAAAACAACTTAAATGGGCATAATTGGGTAATTAGCAGCTAAGTCCATTAGGGATTATGGTTATTTAAGAGCCGATAGGGGCTAGAGAAACCCTCCTTTGTCATTTTTCAGCCGCCACTTTCATTCTCCTAACCCTAGTAATGGCCTTCACTCTCAAATTCTTCATTTAAACACCTCCTAATCGCTTTCTAATCAAGGATTAAGCTAAGCTACATCAAATCAAGGCAAATCAACACCAAATCAGAGTTGGAGCTGCTGTGTTGCATAGGAATTCAACCCAAATAGTTGAAAATTTTCAGATCTAAGATTATTTGTGGCTAAGGTGAGTGATTTGCCTTGTTTTTCACTAATTACGGCTAATTAGGGGTGATTAGTGATAATTAGCGAAATTAAGACTCAGAAAAATCTGGGAAATTTTGTAAAATTCTGAAATATTGTTTTATGCCTCTGTTAGAAATTTGGGCTAAGTTGGGGACAATATCTTGCGTGAACGGAGGTGCGGGTTATTACAATCGGCTCCGCAGAGACCGATATAACCGAGGTGCCTCGCTTTCCAACATCCGCATAAGTAAAATGCCAGATCTTGCAAAACCCTGACACCACTCCTATCTAGAAAGAAACACATGTCCTCCCTGAGGTCCTCTTCCGTTTCCGGATCATACCGAGGTGTGAGGCTCGCGAATTAATGCTATACACAAAGCTATGCTATATTAAAGCCGTGCTTTGATCATCAACCACATGGCTCTGCTTTTCAACAAAAACCTTGATCACTGCATCCCAGCATGCCACGTTGTCAATCTACAACGTCAGACACACATCCATTTGCAAGTCCGTTCTGGGTCTGAACGAAACCGGAGGCACCTTATTCCTCATCCCGTATGTCCAATACAGGAGAGAGGGCCTCGCATATCCAGTCGATCTCCAAGTACGTCTGGCCGATCACCACTTATTACCTTGTCTTGGGATGCGTCCCAATCAAGACATCAGTAATCATCCAAACGATGTGAAGATCTCCGGTCTTCAACCACCGTCTTCATATCTTCGACTTTTTATCGTCGATCAATTATTTGAAATGAGAATTAACTCAGCCTTTTCAAATAATTCACGCATATATAGAATTCAAATCAATTCTTTCTATATTTAAACTATTTGACATCCACATTTCAGTTTATTAGTATAATTTTCATGTTAAATACATCCAACCATCAAAATATCTGATAAACCAACACAAAATGGTTTATCTCCATTCCACATCGTTTAAAATATTTTAAAACGATTTTTCACTATTTTTATTTATTTAAAAATAGTCCATTTCCATCGAACGACGTTTTAGGTTATTCGATGGCCCTGGCACTGCTCTCGTCCAAATTTGATTTAAACATTTTGAAAAATCTAACCATTGGATCTTAAAGAATTTTATATCGTTGGAAAGATCTTTCCAAAGCGAACTTAACGGTTCTGGTTTTGGGAAAATCCGACGGTCGGATCTCCCGTAATAATCGTTTAAAATTACGATTTCAAAACGTGAACTGCAGCGTATTCGTTTTATTTTAATTATATATATATATATATAATTCATTCTGGCGCTATTTTTCCTCTGATTTGATTTAAACATTTCACCCAATCTAACCGTTGGATCTCAACAAATTTTATATCGTTGGAAAGATATTTTCAAAGCGAACCCAACGGTTTCAGTTTTGGGGAAATCCGATGGTCGGATTTCTCGGTATAATCGTTTAAAATCATGAAATTAAAATACGAACTGTAGCGTCATTATTCGTTTTATTTAATTTATGTACATATATAAATATAATTCATTCGAAGACTTCCAAATCGTTTCTACTTCAAAAATATGGCTAACGCCTTGAAATTTTGGAAAATTTCGCCATAGCCTCCTTTGTACGGAGAGGGGTTTGGAAATTTATTGGGCTGTATTAGGCACTAAATAAATCCTAAAAAGCATACACATATTTTTAGTGACATAACTTTGTGTCCACAAGGGAGTGTGTTTTGATCATGATTCCAGAGAATAAATTCTCTTCTCCCTATAAATAGTTCATATGCCTTAATGACTAGAGAGACATGATTATTGTCAACTCCAGACCCGTATGGGATTTTTATTAATCTGACAATTTACTGTTACATTTTATATAGTCCATATTAGTCTTCGGTTCAACCTGAAATATAGTCATCGCCATACGAGCCTCTCGCTTGTATGGTAAATCCTCAACCTCGTCACATAAGCTCCAAATGCTTATGTGGTATATGATAGAGTAAGCTATCTTCATGCAGTATGCCATTTAGTGTTGTTAAAAATTAATTGTTACTATCCTATGGAGACGTTTATAATCTCACACAGAACAACCAGCACTCTTCATTCAATGGCATTCACAGGAGTTTATATAATAATAAAATTGCGCAGCCAACTCATCAAGGCTTACCTCTTTGACAGGCACGCAAATAAAATCTTTACTCAACAGCTAATCCATATTCTTGTACAACATATGTATATATATGCATAACTAAGCTAAAAATATTACTTCTAGCTTACCAATGTTTATTTCATCACACGGTTATTTTTAACACTTCATATACATGTTAAAAATAATATTTTTCATGAACTAATATTTATTTCAACATGTGGTTATTTTTAACACTTCATATCTTGTATAAAAATGATATTTTTGGTGAACGAAAATATGTTTCAACTCATGACTATTTTATTTAGTTCATAAACATGTTAAAAATAATATTTGTAACAAACAAACATTTGTTTCAACACATGTGTATTTTTAGTGAGTCGTAAACTTGATAAAAATGATATTTTTATCATTCCAATATTTTATTCAACACATGAAGGTTTTTAGCACTTCATATTCACAATAAAAATATTAATTTTATTGTTCAATCCATTTATTCAATACATGAATATTTTATACACTTCATATGCATAATAAAAATGTGATTTTTATTATCTAAGCAATTTATTTCAATCATGAATAAATTATCAATGCATGAATATACTTCAACATATGCATATAACTCAAACACAAGAATATTGCAGAAAATTTCGGTAGCATAACGGTAGGGGTTTAAAACCGGCACCGTCCCGAGTACGGCTCCTCGCACTACCTTAGGCCTCGCAACGTTCCCAAAGGGGCTTATTTCAATGATCTAAACATTTCGACCATTTTTCATATCATAATGAATTTTTCCACAACTAATCCAATTTTGTTTCAACCACAAGCAACCATAATTAAACATTCGCAATATCAACCAAATTTCACGCCAATCACAATCAATTCATATCGTCCATGGTTTGTGGATGAGGGGAATATATATATATATATATATGTATGTATATAAATATATTTATTTCCATTTTAATTTCATTTTAACTCCATTCAACGCACATATGATTTATATAACGTATATATAACTTATACATCGCACATATAATTTATACAATGCTTGTATGTGAGATATACAACGCTTATATAACTTATACATCGATTATACAATTTATACATAGCTATTCCATTCATACTTGATTTTAGAAATCTCACATTAGGTTCCACTCCTTCTAAAATTGTAGGAAGCTCCAAAAATTCTCCAGTCTCTTCTAGAATGTAGAAGACGTCGTCACGAGTCCAATGTCTTTGGTTTCATTGGATTTCGACAACATATGTTAAAGATATGATTTTTATACGATCTTTGCAACACTTTAATGTGTGGAAATCAGTTTAATTATTTAAAGCTGTATACCTCTCTTTAGTGTTCAAAAATAGGTTTTGAATTCACTCTCAATCCGTTTCTCGAGACCAAAATCAGAAGATACCACGACGAAGTGCTCGGAATAGGCTTCCCGTCTTTGGTGGTTAGGACCAGATCGACGCAGCAGGGGTGGCGTGGCGGCAGGTTGAAGTCTTCGACTTTGAGGAGCTGGATCTCGACATACACTCGACGATGGAGAGAGTGGCTTATACGGATTTGAAGATCGAAGGGAGATCTATAAAAACTTCAACTGGGGCATGTGATTTTAATGCGTGGATTGGCCGGAAAGGAAGAGAGAAGGTAGGATGATGTTCCCTCCATCGACGAGGGGCTTACGGTTTTTTTTTTGGGTTAACACGATAATGAAGATGAATTTTCATTGGCCCAATATTTTATATTTAATTCCATTATATCCGAAAATACCCCTCAGTCCATATGAACTCCAATTCAAATCCAACGACTGTCGCCCTTAGCTAAATACCCCCATTCCGGACATAATGGAATATGTTTCGTAAGCCTATTCAACTGTTATAGTCAGTTATTCTTCAAATTAAAATATAAAACATTCAATTTTAGATTCGAACGTACATTTTAATTTGCTGGGGCTACATACTGATTCCAAAAATTCCAGAAAAATAAATCTGGCTATGTTGGGATGATACGGTCCCAACAAAATTAATTTCGTCGAATTTAGAGACCGTTTGAAAAATGGCCATTTTCGGGTCGATCCAATTGAAACTGAAATTACCAAACGTATTTTCCTCTGCCACGCTCACATATCAACTCCAAAAATTATGGAATTTGAAACCTAGCAATAATTTGACATTCCGGATCCAACCAAAGGGGTCTTATCGAAAATGGAGGTCATTTGCAAAATGTCCATTTCTAAGGGCTATATTTATATTCTATAGTGACCATTATGAATATTCAACTGGCCATAACTTTTGATTCCCGCTATGAAATTTCGATTTTTTAGATCCATTAGAAAGATATTTTTAAACAGGTTTAAATATTTTTTATTTCACTAAAATCCAGTTTATTTTAAATCCTGTACCTTCAGTCAAATTTTAAAGTTAAATTTTCAAACTGCAGCGCTATTTCTAACTCGTTATATAATTAAAATTAATTTATTCGTTCTAACTTTGATTCAAATATTTTTTCTTTAGTCGTTATTATTTAAAATAAATTATTTTAAATATTCTAAATTTATTAAAATAGCCAAAAAATAAAATTTAAATTGGTTCTGATTTTCCGGGTTATTACATGGCTTCTCCATCCGCCCCTGCTTGTCCGCCAATCGCCTCCTCCCAGACCCACTACACTCAAATAGTTTTACCTTCCCTTCTCTCTTATTTTAATAGTCGCAACCATCTTTTTTTTATCACGCAAGAACCATCCCTATCCCCAATTCTCTTTCCTCTTCTAACATGTAAAGGCAAGGCCAGTGCTTCTGAACACCCGCTCCAGCTCAGTCCGGTCCTATATACCCTTGGCCTTTGTCTTTGAGTTAGATGGAAACTAGGATAGCGAGCATTAAAGGATTTTATATCCATTATATACATGTGGTAGTTGGCAAAGAGGTGGTGCGAGTTGCCGAAAAGTAATAGTGCGCGGTGTCCGTACATGAGATTTGTAGTTTATCAGTGGGGGAATTTGAAGAGCCTTGGGTGAGAACTCTGATTTAAATATTTTATTTTAAATTAGTGGTTAATTTTAATTAATTGATAATTATGATTATTTAATATTAGCTGATTTTTTGTAGTCATGGATGGTTGTATGCGATGTTTGAATGGATAGTATATAGTTAAAACACGGAAAACACTAAGCATTATTGGACGTAATGCTTCGCGCACAATAAAATTGGTTGTTTCAATTGTTATGTTTACAATGGCAGAATGTATGTTATTTGGTTGATTTATTCCTTGTTTATGGTGGCGTCACACACCGTAATTGCAAATTATATGGATAATTGATGTAAATTCTCCTTCCATTTAAATGAAGATTTTATTATTAAAATAATGGGTGGAAATTAAATTTTAATTAGATTTCAAACTATTAAAAATATAAATGATATTTTGTAAAAGGTGAGACAATTTTGGATTTTTCCAAAGTGAACTGGTTTGAAATTTGTAAGAAATATGATTTGAGTTATATACTTGAATAATGAATTTTATGCAAATATTTGTTTCCATAACAATAATCGAACGAGTTTAAGGAATTATAATTCGATTGGATTTAAATGAATATTTAGAATATAAAATGATGTTTTGAAATAGATTTTTTTTAAATGAGAATATAAAATATTATTTTGAAAAGATTTGGAAAATGGTTTGAAATTAAATGCTAAAAATAATAAAATTGTAACAACCTGAATTCCGACAGACTGAATTTTTTTCAAAATTCTAATCTATCGAAACTCGTGTTGGTTTGCTCTAGTATCCTACAAAAAGACAGAGATATAAAATATATTAGAGCTCAGAAAAACATCTCACAGCGGAATGGATAATATAATATAATCAAAATACAGCCTTACCGTAGTAATAATACTGCCTAACTAGTATCCAAAGCTATCATATCTCTACCACAAATCTAACCTATGAGTAAGTTATGAGGAGGAGGTCAGAACACAAATTCTGGTGACTAGTTTAAACTATACATTTTGGATAATCCTACATTTATCGTTCAGTTACATTTTCTTGTTTATTAGGTTACTTGGGTTATCAACACTCAATTCTTACACAAACGTCGTACCCATTTACTTCCTGGGGGATTAACCTAATACAATAAACATGTAGCTACCCCCTAATATTGAGGTACACCCCATGGTACCCCACTTGCACGGTCTCTACCGTAATGCCACAAAAATGTATGTAGTCACTCATCCTACGCCGGAGTGACATACAGATCTCTATATAACAATGTTACGTTCCGCATATATCTGTTATTACTATGCTACGTAAGCTAACAGACTGCAACCTTCGATCGAATCAGATTCCATCACAGAGAAATGCCCTCAAGTCTATGATACATCATCCGGATCAGACATGCATGTATCTAGACTTTCCCACGTACGTATCGTCAACCATATTTGATGCCTTAACCGCACATAACCTCTAATGTGCACTGAGTTCCATGGTAGGGCAGTAAAAGAAACACGGAACTCGGTCGGGAGCTTTTTCGTATCTGTACAGGCTCGTCTTTAAGGGCCTCAAAATACAGATATCCCTCGGGTCTGTTTTTCGTGGTGTCTATGGCCCCACCTCGGCCCCTCCCTCAACTAGTAAAGACTACAAGAGCTAAGTGACTAGCCACTAACAAACAATCTAAACATCCAGTTGGTGTCTCCCATCAACCACCGTACATCGATAGTGAAAGGTGAATGGCGTCTTGGGTTTAGCTCTAGTATTTTCGCATCCTACTGGCTGCCGATGATGGGTACCCAACGATCCACTATCCTAGTTGGTCGTGACCCCTGCCTCCCTGTTGAGGCAACCGCCGAATCACCGTAGTGTCACCTCGTCATAGCTTTCTGACTGCAAAGTTACTTTTGCAGTCAAGGCTACTCAACGGCTAGTTACGCGCAAACCCAACCTCTGTGAGCACAGCCCGAACACTGCACCACCACATAGGACTACCAGGGGCACCTTCCACGTCCCAGAAAGCCGCGTGCTTCCCCTTTCAGTCCTTCGGAGCTGGCAGAATAATCAGATGAACGTACGCCCCCATCATGCCTCATGACACCACAATGAACTACCCTGTTGGGTTATTCACCCTCGAACGTACGGACTGGTCCAAGCGCCTCAGTTTAATGTGTTATTAGACCCTATGTCTAAACATTAAATTATGCACTTACTCTACCTTATCGGGTGTAACAACCCGGAAAATCAGAACCAATTTAAAAATTATATTTTAGCAATTTTAATGAATTTTGAATATTTAAAATGATTTGTTTTAAATAATAACGACTAGAAATTTATTTTGAATTGAATTAGAACGTATAAATTAATTTAAAATGAAGTTAGAATATACATATTTATTTTAATTATAAAAGGAATTGAAAACTGGACGATAGTTTGAAAATTTGATTTCAAATATCAAATGAATGTATAGGATTCAAAATAAACCGGATTTTGGTAAAACCAAAAATATTAGAATCTGTTTGAAAATATCTTTCCAACGAATGTGAAAAATCCAGATTTCATAACGGAAATAAAAAGTTATGCCCAATTGAAAATTCAGAATAGTCGCTATGGAATTTATATAATATATAGCCCTTAAAAATAGCAATTTTGCAAACTACCTCCTTTTTTGATGAGGCCACTTTTGTTGGATCCGGAATGTCAAATTATTGCTAGGTTCCAATTTTCATAATTTTTGGAATCAATATGTGAGCTGGTGAATTTAAACGTGTTTTGTGAATTCAGTTTGAATTTAATCGATCGGAAAATGACCTTTTTCAAACGGTCTCCAAATTTGACGAAATTAGTTTTGTTAGGACCGTATCGTCAAAACATAGCCAGATTTTTTCTGGAATTTTTGGAGTCAATATGTGGCCCTGGTAGATTAAAATGTCATTTGAATTTAAAATATATTGATTTATATTTTAAATTTAGTGGAAACTGATCGTAACAGCTGAATTGGGTTGCGAAACATATCCCATTGTGTTCGGAATGGGGGTATTTAGCTAGGGGCGACAGTCGTTGGGTTCGATTTGGAGCTAGAAGAAAAAAGTAACTTTTTGAAATATAAATTAATTAAATAAATAATTAAATAAAGGTCAACTCCCTCTAACCTCTCTACCCCCGTTCCTTCCTTTCAGATCGAAAATACAGAAAGAAAAAAAAAAGAGCGACGAAGGGGGGAATCGCCGCCGCTCCAGGCGCCGCGCCTCCTTACGCCGACCATCGCGCCCCCTAGCCCTCCTCCCTCCTCTCGCGCCCCCTCTCCTCTCCACTACCTAAAATCGAAGGCCATCGCCCCTAAACCCTGACAAACCGCCACCCCTCCCCTTCCCCACCGCCGTAGTACGTGCGCCACCCACCAGACCGACCCAGTCAGTGTCCTCCCCCACCCCAAACCCGACTGTCAGTTTTAATTTTATTTTAATTGATTATTTATTTTTATTTGTTTAAAGTAATTAGTTTTAAAAGAGATAAAAATCAGTTTTTATATGAAAAGAGCATAGTTTGAAAAACTGAATTTTTATATATATCATAGCATAATAAAAAAAATAAAAATGCGATTTTTATATATATAAATTAGAAATGAAAATATGATTTTTATTTTCTAGAGAGCGAAGTAAAAGTATAACTCTTAGCGAAGTAAAAATATAATTTATAGCGAAGTAAAAAATATCATTTTTAGCAAAGTTAAAATATAATTTTTATACAATAGAGAATATAAAAATATTATTTTTATATATGTAGCGAAATAAAAATTTGATTTTTATATTGAAAGTGAACAAATAAAAATATGATTTTTATATTGAAAGTGAACAAATAAAAAATGTGATTTATATATATATATATGAGCGATATAAAAATGTGATTTTTAAAATATAAATATTGTTGATTAAAAATATGATTTTTAATGTATAAACATCGTATTAAAAATGTGATTTTTTACTATGAACAGTGTGGAAATGTTTGAGTTGAAATTTTGGGCAAATCCGAACCGTTCTAAAATAAAGAATAGAGGAGTGGATCCCAAAGGTGAGAACTTCTCACTTTAATTTATTTTCTAGTTAAATATATACTAGGATGCAGACAGTGCTTAGTAGCACCCGACACCTTTGTTTGAAACCATGTTTTTTTGGTTGTTTGGGAAATGAATTGAATTGAATAGAATTGTTATGTACATGGCGCGAGCCATTAGTAGGCGAGGGATAAGGCTAGACCTTATTCCGGTTTTAGTATCGCGCCGTTATGTTGCCGAAATTTTCTAAAAATATTAGAACAATAAAAATATCATTTTTATTGTAAAAATGAACAATATAAAATATTCATGAGTTGAAATAAATATTTTATAGCTAAAAATATAATTTTTAACGTGTATATGAATAAAATAAATATTCACTTACAAATTGGACGATTTGTTTATGTACACACACTTTGACTGATATTGATTGAGACGATAAATTTTACACATCGCCCAACTGGACAAATAATAATCAGTGTTTGTTGTTTGAAAACCCCACACGGGTATTGGGATGATATTGGACATACACCAATCCCAATATGTCAATCGGTTGGTTGACAGGCTGTTGTAAGCGTTAATTATTCATATTTAACGCTTATGCAATTGTGTAATGCACTCTGGATGATGGTTGACTGTGTTTGATTATTGTTGTGTACATGTGTGTATGAAATCCATATAAATAAAATTATATGGTAACCGAATGTGTGATTCCAATTTGGAAAGAACGAATATTTTAAAATAATGAATATTTTAAAATAACGAATAATGAATATTTTAAAATAACTAATATTTTAAAATAATATTCAGTAATAGATCAAAATATGATTTTGATGTCCGATTTGGGATGGACACGAAAATATTTAATTATATGAAGCCGTGTTGATTAGATTGACGCCATTTAGATGTGAACGATATTTATATCGATTTCATTCATTTTTATATAATGAATATCAAAATGGAAGTGATTTCAAAATCTAATGTTTTGAAAATATTATCATTTATATATTAATGATATGGATTATTCAATTTTGATTTAAAATTGAATATGAAGTTGAAATCGTTTTGAAAACGAATTTAAAACGATTTATAAAATACTTTTTAAATAAAAATCGATGAAATATATATATATTATATATATTTAATGGCCTAAATAGAACACGCCGCACCGCGGTAGTTCGCGAATTTCGACCATTGACTTTGAATGGGCATTACGGGAGATCCGACCGTCGGATTCTCCTAAAGCCAAAACTATTGGGTTTGTATCAAAAAGAGCTTTCCAACGAGTATAAGGGATTTGAAATCTAACGGTTGGATTTGGAATTATGTCCAAATCAAATTTGGAAAAGGTCGATGTAGGTGCAGTTCGATGACCGTTTTTAAAAATCGACTGTACGGGCCTTGATAAAATTATTAAAAATATCATAATTTGTGTAAAATCATATTAAATGATTTAGAAAGAATTGGGATGAAAAATTCCATATTTGAAAAGATAAAAATATATTTTTATCAAAATAAACTAGTTATGAACTAGAATTATAAATCCAATATTTTTAAATAAATAAATTGAATTTGAAATGGTTTTAAAATAACCAAAATTTCCAATATATGAATTGAAATGGAATTGAATCGAATTTATCATCAGAATATTTCGTTATTGGATTCTGTGATTATATAGATATTGTAGAGGAATTTGGAAGATATATATATCGTTATTCCGAATACGATATTTGTTAATTTCAGAATTTGATATTGAATATAAGCCGATATAATTTCCATTCAGAGCCTTGTATTTAATATTGAATTGGATTTGGGTTTGTCGTGATTGGTGTCTTCATTAACATTGTTCTTAAACCCAGTTGAGAAAAGAATAAATCTTTAATCAAGATTTAGTGAAGTTTTCCAATTAATTAACATTTAATTGGAATTAAATAAAAGAATTGGATCTTGGGTTTGTCGTGAATGGTGTTTTCAGTAACACTGTTCTTAAACCCTATGTGAAAAGAATAAATCTTTTAATTAAGATTATTAGAGTTTCCAGTTAATTAATATTTGATTGGAATAGAATAGAATGTGAATTGGGTTTATTGTGAACTGTGTTTTAGCGACATTCGTTCTTTAACCTGATTTGTAGTTAAATTTGATTTGGAATTTATAAATCTTTTTATTAAGATTTAATGGGAATTTTCCAAAGTAAAGCTTTCCAATTAATATATAAAAATTGGAATTGAATGGAATTCGATTTGATAATAATCAAAGTGAGCTTCTGTGGAGGAAAACTGTTAATATATATGGAATTTAAAAGGCTTTGTCATTATTTCATTTATATTATTAATCGAATACGGAAATTGACATCGATTATATATTGATCTGTTTTCCGTGAAGATTCCATAATTAATGGAATGTGATTTGGGTTTATCGTGAACTGTGTTTTAAATGACATTAGTTCTTTAACCCAGTTAAAGATAGGAATACATGTCTAACATTGTATTTCAAATTGTATGGTTGATCCCTGCTAAATATATATCTATTTGGTGGCGGAGAATTTATTCTCTTTCTTAATACTCTTCTCCAAGACGTACGAGCTTAGAGGTTATATATCGGCAGAAATCAATAGTACGGTGTAGATTGTCGATGCGACATGTTTGTGTTTCCAAAGTTAAATAATCATTAATATTGATTTTTGGGAAGATTAAAATCAAGTGGAGTTTTAATGAATCTTTAATTAGATTGAAAAGAGAATGTGATAATTTAAATTATCAAATTCGGGAAATGATCGAGAATGGAGTAGCACCAGTTTTACTCCAAGCGATAGTTAAATCTTTAATTAGATTTGAACGTGAAATGGTAATTAAATTTACCAATAACACTATGGTGTTAGGTATGGAGTATTACCAGTTTTTCTCCATGGGATGAATAGGTTGAGATTGAGAAATTAAACAAATGATTACTTCTGTAAGATGCGCTAATCCCGACTAGTTTGGATAAACCTTAATTTGGTTTGAATTGATATCCAAGGAGGATTAAAGAATAAATTTAAAGAATTTATCTTTGATAAAATTAATGGGAAACTTTCCATAAGGATATGAATATTTAAATAAAAGAATATTCAGAACTGGAATGAAGCGTATGTTGTGTTTTTATAGCACTTGTTTATTATATACACGAGTTATTCGGGAAGGCCGGGTTTATACCCATTCTGAATAACTAATTCGACAATAAGTCGACGATGAAGACGGTGGTTGAAGACCGGAGGTCTTCACATCGTTTGGATGATTACAGATGTCTTGATTGGGCGGTACACCCAAGACAAGGTAATAAGTGGTGATCGTCCAGACATACTTGGAGATCGACCGGATATGCGAGGACCTCTCTCCTGTATTGGACATATGGGACGAGGAATAAGGTGCCTCCTGTTTCGTTCAGACCCAGAACGAACTTGTAAATGAATGTGTGTCTGACATTGGAATTTATTCTGTGTTGATTGATCTCTATTAAATATATATATATATATATATATATATCTGTTTGGTGGCGGAGAATTTATTCTCTTGCTTAACACCCTTCTCTGAGATGTACGAGCTCAGAGGTTATATATCGATAGACATCAGTCGCATAACGTGAATTGCCTGTGTCGCATGTTGAGATGCAAATGATTAAGCATTCTGTTGAAAAGCAGAGTCTTGTGGTTGATGATCAAAGCACGGCTTTAATATAGCATAGCTTTGTGTATAGCGTTAATTCGCGTGCCTCACACCTCGGTATGAGTAAAAAAGGGAATAAGGGACCCAAGAAGGACATGAAGTTTCTTTCTAGCTATGGGTGGTGTCATGGTATAGAGCCTAGACATTTATTATTTTTACCTATGTGGTTGTTGGAATGCGAGGCGCCTCGGATATATCGTTACTACGGAGCCGATGGATATAGGTCCTATTGGACCAGGAAACGCGTGTTTAGGAATTGTCAATCCTCAAACGTAAGAGAGGACCGGCCTTGGAGGATCCAAGGGTCTTCTACGGGAGATCCTGAGGCATTTGATAGAGTGTCTTGAAGCCGGCGAGGAGTACATCGCTTGCCTCGACTCATAACGGAAATCCAATTTCCAATATGTGACATTTCGGTTTTGATTGTAGAGCCTAGTATGGCGACATGATAGATGGTACCCATGCCGCCTATGATTGATACATTTATATTTAAAGTTGTTTTATACACTATGCACTTATAATAGTATCAAATGATTTATTTTTAAACATACCAAGCATGTTTGGCTATTATAAGAGAAAACCCTATCCTACGGCATGCGTTGCATTGTGTGATGGGACCTGGGTCTTATAGCAGCTTCATTTTTTCAAAAAGCATTGCGCTGTTTTGTTATGTGCACTGGTATTCTTGGGAGGAAACCTATTCCGTGTTATACGGCGTGGTCCCTTGATATATCTGATTTTAAAGTAAAGTTTTAAATAACTGTTTAGTTCTCACACCAGTTACATGACTGAGATCGAGTTTATTGTTTTAACCTAAACTCCGAGTGCCCCTATTTTCCACACAGGCAGCTAGTAGTTTTGGGTTTGCAGATTTATATTCATAGGATCCTGGTTTATAGCTGGAACGATATTCGGAAAGCTCGGTATCCGTTTAACTCTTTCAGTCGTGTTTTGAATTATTTTCCGCTACTATGTAATGTATTTTAATCTTTGATATTTTACAATGTATAAATTGTTCATAATCTGTATATTCTTGTACTCGGATGTAAATTGTTGTAATAAGCAACGAAATGTTCTGTCGTTCGTATTCTGATTTGTCGTGTTCTCAACTCAATCCGGGCTTTCCTTTACGGGGAAGTTTGGGTCGTCTCATCGGGTTTCCATTTAACTTGGTTATTCTCATTCACATTGACTTCTTATTCAAGTTACCAAGTTCCTCCTTTACGTGGAAGTTCGGGTCGTCTCATTGGGTTTCCATTTAACTTGGTTATTCTCATTCACATTGACTTCTTATTGAAGTTACCAAGTTCCTCTTGCTTATTAATTTCAATCATATAACTTAACCCATTTAAGTTTATTAATAAGCCCACAATATGTTATTCTCTAGATTGTAATTCAAGGTCTGTAATCCACAATCTCTTTACATTATTGTTCAATTTCATAGTTATAATAACATATTCTACTTAATATGTTATTAAGTATATCTCAATTATCATGTTTTCTGTTTAACATGTCACTTATTATTTATGATTAAATATAACTTATTTCATTTCATAAGTTTGCCTCATTCTTTCTTATTTAACCATAATTCCATCTTATACTGTCACTACCACTTATCGTTGTTTACTTATTTAACTTAGTTCTCTTAACTAAGGTTTAACAATAAGTTTCTCTACCCATAAATATAACTTATGTTGTCCTCATCCATGGATTTCAGATTCTCGCTCTTACAAATAACTTAATTTACAATTAAGTACAACTTATCTCATTACATAAGTTATTCCATTTTCTTTATCTTTTGTTATAATCTAAGTTATAATTTCCACTTGTCCCTAGGACATGTCTACCTATCATATAACATTCCCATTAATATAATTTATTTATAATAGGTTATTATCATTCCTCATTCATTCCAATCCTTTTACGGTTGTACCACTAGTAGAGAACGTGTCTTTTGTGTCTCTTTATTTGCATCTATTGAATAAACAACAGATGCAAATAGTAAAATTTGCATCTGTTCTTATCTAAAAACGGACGCAGATAAGGGAGAGAAAATATAACCCCAACCTTTGCATCTGCTATTATCCATGAACTGACGCGGTAGGGTGCAGTCGAAAATTTGATATTAGATATCTGTATCCGTTCATTGCATAGTTAGACGCAAATAGGTGGCAGGAATATTTTCTTGCGTCTTTTTTATTAAAAACTGTATGCAAAATGACTCACAAGCGAAATTCTGGTGGGAAACAAAATTCACGCGCGTCTGTTTCTCGTGGATTTTTGGAGGCAAGAAAAATCAATTCATGCGCTTCTCTGGAACAATTGAGTAAAAAAAGTAGACCCTAAATATAAATTCAATTTTCGTTTCTTCATCAATTCATGCATTGCTGAATTTAGGTAATGTCAAACGACCAATTCACTCCCTTCAAGTGACTAACACGAGCTCCACCCAAAATTCAATTTCTGTTCCATTGATTTGGTGGTCCGCTTGAATTTCAGAGGATCAAGTCTACAGAAAATGGGTGACTCAGCGATACCTTTTTAAATTTACACCATCATATGCCAAAGATCTCACATTCGTAATCGATCAATTAATGTAATGGATCTTATTTTGTTGCCTTCATTTGATTTACCATGGGTAAGATGTTTTGCTTAGTGGTAATGTATATAATTGGGTAATTAATTTGTTTGTTTCCCCTTTCTATTTCTATTTCATTTACCCATTTTTCTAGGATTTTTTGAATTTAACAGCGACTGGGTTCCATTGTAAAGAATGTATGCCATCTCGATTACCTGATTTACATATCCAGTTCGATTTGCTGGATGTAAATGATTCTACTTGTTTTAACATGACAACGGTTTGGTGTAGGATTTAATTGAAATGAAGCTTCTACTGAAAATGCTTATGGATTGTAGCCTAATCAAATCTATTGTCTTGGATATTTCTACTGTGAAGATTTTCTTTGGTTAAATAAAGTTTCTGGATGACAAACCGTTCTCAGTTAATATGTCGTTTTTTTTATTTTCACCCAATCTTTAGGAGTTTGGTCCTATAGTTTAGGTCTTATTTATTATGTGATGCAGTTGCTTGTTTTTAGCTCTCACGTGTCTTGTATTACTTATATATTTTAGTTGTTGCTTTAATAAAATAGTTAAGCTTTTTGCTTTGAGTCTGTTAATAGTGAAATTATCATTGGTATCAGAGCCAGTACAGTGGCCAAAGAAGCAACTTTGAATTGCAACAGCAATTTATTATGGAAACAGATGGATACATTCAGCCAGTTATTCCTCGTTTTTATGGTCATTACGACCACTAGACAGTGGCAGAGCTAGCTATTGACATGAGGTAGGGCATGCATTAAATCTGGGTTAGGACAGGGCAGTGCATTTTACATTTTTTGCCAGGTTTTCAACTTTTCACATAGAGCCATGGCCCAACCTGAGCCATACGTGGCTCCTCCCCTACATTGGAGTATGTTAACGGAGAACTTTCTGTGATCAAAAGAATAACTAAGTCTGGTAGATGATCAGAGAGGTGAACCTCAAATTTATGGTGAAACGTCAAGTTATCAACAAGCCATTGACATGAATGAAGAGCAACCTTCCAATGAAAAAGGTAGGCGTGAAAGAAGAAAACCGGGTTAGATGGATGACTAAGTATGTGTTGATAAACTCTTAGATAATGATGCAACGTACTTTGCATTATTTTCAAGTTATGATATTGTAACATTTGCTGATGCAATAAAAGAAACTGAATGGAAGAGAGCCATGGATGTAGAAATCAATTCAATAGTAAAAAATGATACTTGGGACCTGGTCGATCTCCTTAATGGACACAAAGCAATTGGAGTAAATGGGTATATACAACTAAATTCAATGAGAACGGTGAAGTCGATAGATATAAGGCGCGGTTGGTTGTGAAAGGATATAAACAGGAGTGTGGTATTGACTATAAAGAGGTGTTTGCTCTAGTAATAAGGCTTGAAACCATCAGATTAGTACTTTCAGTGTCTGCTATGAATTCATGGCTAGTTTATTAACTTGATGTCAAGTGGGCATTTCTACATGGCAAGCTAGAGGAAGAGGTGTATGTGGATCAACCTGCTGGATACATAAAACGGGGTCATAAAAACCAGGTATATAAATTAAAGGAAGCATTATATGGATTAAAACAAGCCCTTAGAGCATGCTATGATCGTACAGATGCTTATTTTTTTAATAAAGATTTTATTAAATGCCCATATGAACACACTTTATATGTTAAATTGGGAATGGATGGAACCATACTTATTGTGTGTTTATATGTTGATGGCCTCTTATATACTGGTAACATGACAAGTTTCTTGAGTTTAAGAATTTTATATGGAAGAATTTGATATGTCAGAACTTGGAATATTACAAATTTTGTCTTGGGTATTGAAGTAGTCCATTCACACTATGGTATATTCATTTATCAAAGAAACTACATTTCAGAAGGTCTTGATAGATTTAAGATGGCTGAGTGTAATTCAGTGTCTACTCCTACTGATGTCGGTCTAAGACTAACTAAACATGGATATGGTAGAAAGGTTGATCTTACTATGTACACGTAGATAGTCAGAAGTCTAATGTATTTGACATCAACTAGGCCAGATATTATGCATGCTGTAAGTCTAATTAGTCGATACATGTAGAGTCTGACAGAAAGTCATCTTTCAGCAGCAAAAAGAATACTTCGTTACTTGAAAGGAACTGCAGATTATGGAATAATGTACAAAAGGGAAAAGAATTTGAATCTGATTGGTTTTTCGGATAGTGATTATGCTGGAGATACTGATGATTGAAAGAGCACATCAGTTTTTATCTTTGAAATGGGTTCTGGAGCGATTTCTTGGTGTTCTAAAAATCAGCAAATAGTCACGTTATCGACCATAGAAGCTGAATATATTGCGGCTGCTTCCATCTCTTGTCAAGCTGTCCGGCTACACAGGTTACTTATATTTCTGCATTGTAAGCAAGATGGTCCAGTTTTGATATTTTGTGATAATATCTCGACAGTAAAACTTCCAAAAAAATCCAGTTTTTCATGGGAGGAGCAAACACATGGACCGTTGGTATCATTTCTTATGGAATTTTTGTTATGATGGTGGAGTTGATCTCCTGTTTTGTTGGAGCGAAGAGCAAGTTGTTGATATTATGACGAAGCCACCCAAACATGTCATGCCACATTTTCAGTACTTCGTGACATGCTTGAATGTGCTCAAGGAATAATGTTTTTGAAGCCTGAAAGTAAGCTGATGTTCTTTTGAATAATTCAGTTTAAGGGGAAGTGTGAAAATTTTCTTTGGTTAAATAAAGTTTCTAGATGAGTAACCATTCTCAGTTAGTATGTTTTTTTTGTTCTTTTTATTTTTACGCAGTCTTTAGGAGTTCGATCATATAGTTTAGGTCTTGTTTGTTATGTGATGTAGTTGCTTTTTTTAGCTTTCACGTGTCTTGTATTACTTATATATTCTAGCTATTGCTTTAATAAAAGGACTTTTTACGTACTTAGGCTTGTTTCAGAATTGTATTACATGATTAGCCATGTTTCAAAAATAATTACAAATATAGACCTGTTTTGTCAGGGGAGCGACATGGGCGAGTTTTCAAAACTCGCCTTTGGGCGCGTTTTCAAATCGCGCCAGTGTATTTTGGGTACTTTCAAAACTTTATATATACTCATCGTCTTCTCATAAACCGTTGTCGTTGTATGTTTCTGAAGTTTAGTTTGAATTATTATTTGTGTGTTTGTAGGAGTTGGAAGATCAACATGAAGCATTGTATGTATGTGTTTTTCTAATGAATTATTTTATGCTTTTGAAGTTTGAATTAAAGCTTTGTATTTTGCTGGTTTATACAGTGTACATTATGACATAAATAAGAATTGACAACTCGCTGACACGGGTACAGTTTGTACAGTGTACAGTGTTTCTCCACCAACTTACGAAATGGTCTATTCTGCACGGTGTTTCATACAAGCCAATCAAGTCGAATAAAACAATATATACCGCTGTATGTAATGTCGATGGTACTTGTCCATGGCGAATACATGCTATAGTGTCGAAGAAATCACAAAACGGATTGTTGGAAATCCGAAAGTTGCCACATGAACATAACTGTGTCAACCCTACGATTAATTCAAACCACAAGCAAGCCACTTCTGCGTTTCTTGTATCCAAAATCATGGCTTTTGTGAAGGCCAACTTGGATATCTCAGCTGGGACGGTGCAAGTGCTTGTCGACGAGCACCTTTTTATCAAAATCAGTTACATGAAAGCTTGGCGAACGTTGAATAAAGCTTTAGAAAAAGTATACGGTGACTGGGCCGAATCGTATTCGTACTTGCCTCAGTATTTTGAGGAATTTAAAAGACGCAATCCAGGTTCAGTAGGACATATAGTACACGATGAGTATAGGGTATTTCATCGTGCTTTTTGGGCATTTGGTCCTTCCATTGCAGGTTTTGTACACTGTCGTCCAGTGCTCTCTATTGACGGGACTCATTTGTACGGTAAGTACAAAGGAATACTGCTTGTTGCTACCGCTATAGATGCGGACGACTTCCTTTACCCATTAGCTTATAGGGTGGTCGAGTCCGAATCATATGATAGTTGGGCCTGGTTCTTTTCATGCATGCATGAGTTCATTTATAGCGTACAAAATCGACACATTACATTTATATCCGATAGAATGAAAGGGATTCCAAGCGCTTTGCAGGATAAATGGCACCAACCGCACAAACATAGGTTCTGTGCAAGACATCTTAAAGCAAATTTTCAAGCTGCAGGTCATCGAGACAAGCGACTTGTAGGCTTGTTTTACGCTGCTGCATGTGCTTCAGAAGTGATTGAATACAATAAACTTAGAGAAGAGATCAAGACAACTAAGCCGGAGGCGCATGACTGGATTGAACGAAGCCTAGGAAATTGCGAAGAAAACTGGGCTCTTTGCAAAGATGACGGCGACCGCTTCCATATTATGACGACCAACGCATCTGAAAGTTTTAATGGCGTACTAAAAGGCGCCAGATCCTTGCCTATAAAGGCATTGGTTGCAAGAACGTTCTTTCGATCAGTTGAGTATTTCTATAAGAGACGAGAAAAGGGGGCGGGTCTGAATTCGAAACTTACTCCAAAATGGGAAGCTAAAATTGAAGCTCGTGCTATTGACGCACGGCGTTGTAGGCTTGTTCGATTTGGTCGATATAAATGGCAAGTGATTAACAATTACGGCGATGAATATGATGTTGTGATCGACGGTTCTGATGTCACATGTACATGCAGAATCCCACTTTTGCAGAAGATACCATGTGCTCATGTGATGGCAGCTTGTTCAGCCCAGGGTTTTGGTAGTAATACAGCACATCACGATTTTGCTTCTGAATGTTACTCCGTCGAAAGTTATAGAGCTACATGCGACCCAGAGTTTAATCCTGTACGCGATAAGAAATACTGGGACCCGTACAACGGTCCACGAATACTGCCTCCAACTATCAAAAGACTAGTTGGACGACCCAAATCAACGAGGTTCAAAAATGTTATGGACGAGCATCAAACACCCAAAACAAACAGGTGCAGCAAATGTGGATCGCTGGGCCATAACAGAAAGCGGTGTACTTCAGCAGCCTAAACTGGAGATGTATGTTTGTTGATGCGATGTCAGTGTGTTGCATTTCGTGTATCTGTATTTGTTATGTTTCGAACTTATCTGTCCTTAACCGGACTATGTATCTCCCTTGTATTTGAATATTAGAATTTGGTATTTGTTTTACGTTGTTTGGTTAAGCTATATATACTAATTAAATGTCGTGGTAGTTCGAAGTTTAACGTTTACATCTACATTCGAATATATAGGAATCGTTATACGTCGGTTTTCATTGAAACACAAAACGTTTGAATCTATAGAACTATATTTCAGTAATGAAACAGAAAAATGGGAATTTCATATTATAAAATTCGAGTTATGTCCAAATCGAATTTCAAGAAAGTCGCTATGGAGTTCAAAACAAAAGTGTACAGGCGAGTTTCCAAATCGCGCCTTTGGGCGAGGTTCCAAAACGCGCCTTCGTTAATACAAAACAGGTCTATTTCTGTAATTACTTTCAAAACAGGTCTATTTGCGTTATACGATTCTTAAACAGGTCTAACATGGTAAAAAGTCCTTAATAAAATGGTTAAGCCTTTTGCTTTGAATATGTCAATAGTGAAATTATCATATGCAGAATTAGAAGGGGTCAAAGGGCTGTAGTAATTACGTGCTCTTCCAATGCTTTATATGATAATTTTTTTAGTTATGAGCCTTACTGACCAGACATGTATTTTTGCAGCGATAGGAAGTGTCTTAGAAGAAACAAATATCGATGGATTTGAGGTACAGTCAAAGATTTTATTCTATCATAATTTCATTTATGATCAGCTTATACAGGTTTTTGTTTCAATGGTGATAAAAAGTATTTGTGAAAATTGTAGTGTTTCGGATGGTGATAAAAAGTAAGTTTTTATATTGGTCAATAATCTTTTAAACATATGTGTTTTTCAATATTTTCTAAAATAGATTATATTAACAAAAACAAACCCTTGGATGTTATCTCTAGGTGACTCCACCATGTATGCTTATTTATCAGTTACATTCAAAATCATGTTGGACAAATGTGGTTTTAAGTTTCGTACAGGTACATACCTCTTTTTTCTAATTAATTGGTTAGATACATTTGTTTTATCTAGTTGACATAATTATGTGATATTCTATATTGTTCTTACAGAAACGTGTAGTGGAATATCACTTGGATAATATCACTGGGAGTATAATCCTTATATCGTGACTTCACTGTTATGGTTATTTACCCTACAATGTTGTTCGATATTTTTTATTATTGTTTGTTATTCTTGTTGTTACACCTTAACCAATGTAACTGCATTCTGCATTTTGAGCCTGCTTTCCTGACTCTTCTAGCAGCAAGTATTTACTTTTCTATTTTTATGAATATGAAAGCACTTTATTTCTAATTTTAAGCCGAGCTGTTGGAAATTTTATTGTATTATTTGAAATATATGCATACACTACGTGCACTTTATACACAGTAAGTATAATGTAATTCCGGGCCTACTAATAGTACAGTACGCTTTGTGGATAGAGATGAAGATGTATTTTTTTTTTCTATATGCATGTTTTTCATATCCATTTGTGCTTAAGTTAATTTGATTATGGGGATCAAAGAGGAGACCAATTCTTTTGTACCCAATTCCCCTATGTCCCATGTCCCCTCCAATCAAATCTCCCTATTTCGGTTTTTTTTGCATTTTAGTCCCCGGACAATTAAAGGGTTTAACTGTAAAAGGCGAAAATCAGGGGGCTGTGATTGGTTGGGGACACGGGGCACACCGAATTTCGGCACAGAAGAATTGGTGCGATCAAAGAGTGAGTTTACAAGTCATTTGGGTTGGAAAGAGTGAGTATATGTTTTAAATTTCAATACAAATTTTAAATGAATTTGTGCTTAAGTTAATTCGATTATAGGGATAATGACGGTTGCATCTCTGTTGACAACATTTAAGTCATCTGGGTCACACAAAGATGAGATTTGCCAACTACATTTAAGTTATTTACAGGTAACTACATTGTAGGTTAAATTTATCATTTTTAGTTCGCTTTTGCTTAAAATTTAGAATTTCTATTGATAGCAAAATGAACTTCTTATATCTCAGCTATTGGGGTATAAATTGAACATAAGTTATAACGAACTGTTTCTAATTGCAGTTTGGAATTTCCATGGTGATCTTGTCACCTCCTTTGAAGAACCTATTCTGGCACCTAGACTGCAATACTAATAATATCATATTCCCTTCCAATCAGAACCACAACCAAAGAATAAGGAATAGAAATATTACACCTACCCAAAGATGCAAACCAAACAGATAGACACAAAAAGGGCAACACACAGATCTGACGCGAAGCAAGGTTGATTAAGATCTGAACCAACTGCTATCAAATGCTGAAAAATAAACCAAGACCAAACTGTAATCAGACCAGAGATGGAGTTCGTTACAACCAGGTTGACCATCTCACGTAGGTAGCTGCAGCAACAACGAGATGACTTTATTTACAGGCAAATGCTTCCGGAGATTCCTCTTTGGGTGAAAAATACAGACTTTGATCGGGTACTTTAACAGTAATTCTGCCAATATTTACGGGCTTTAGGTGCTTAAATGATACAGTTATTTTGCTTAAATGATATAGGTCAGAGTATGCTCCTGATGAAATAATGGCTTAGAAAGTTTAATGATTCTGATCAAACAGCCAGAGTAGTTGTACTCTGACTTTAATTATCATAATTATGTTTGGTGACATAACTATTTGAAATTCATTTCAAAACCTATGTACAACTTTTATTTGTTTACCACTAATCAAGGAGAAATATAAGTTCGTAGTATACTACCACTCAACTTCATTTTCCACTAAAGAAGTACCTTTTCCTTATATGACAAAATTAATTGCTGCCAATTTTTTTCCTAACAATTTAACATTGATTTCTAACATGTTACCAAGTTCAACTCATCGGACTTTTATCTAAAAATCTTTATAAGCTTTACACGAGTCATCCACTCTTTAGCAAGCCAAATTTTTTATGTAAAAACTTTAAAGCTTGGCTTTATTGTGATGATGAATTAATATATGATGATGGCATTAGCCATAGGTGATCATACTTAGGATAGTTCCTTTAAATTTTATTATTGCACGCTATTGCTTTTACAGGGAATTTGTTGTGTTTCTGGTTTCATTTTCTTTGTACCTATCCCTTCTTTTAGCATATGTATAAGCAGATATGTGGGAATCTTGACCCTTCAAATTCTGTTGCTTACAGCTTAAACCTTCTCATGGTAGCGGAACATTATTCAAGACAATCACAGTCGATCATTAGCATATATGTGTAAGAAGGTATGGTAGCTTAAACCTTCTCATGGTAGTTTTAAGCAATTTACCACATCACTCTAATGCTGCTTGCTATAGTATGCAGCTTAAACCTCCAACTAGAGCCAGTTCCGATGTGATATCCATCGATATCAGGTAAAAATAATGATTTTTCACTAAGTTATATGAAAATTTTGGTTAAAAAGTAATGATCATCATTTACAGACAAGGTTGAGGCGCATGACTTGATTTAACCGAGACCCATAGGTAGAAGCTAACATCGCAGTCATAGAGCAAGTGGTGAATAGTTTCATTGTCAAAATGGCAAAGAACACATACAGGGTTGACTGCAATTCCTCTACGGATCAATCTGGCTTTGGTATTGATCTTACCATAAGCAAGACACCAAGGAAAGAAGCAGATCCTGGGAGGAGCTATAATTTTATAGAGCCTGGGAAAGGAAAAAAGCCTTCCTGTGATAGAGATGAAGTTGTAGCAAGACTTGATAGAGAAGGTACCCTTAGGATTGAGTTTCCAAGAGATAGTATCGGGTTTATGCGTCGGAGTGGTTGAGCGTATGATATGTATCACGTCATGGATCTCTTGAAGGATGGATGGGTGAAAGCAAGTTGTAGGCAGAATGGATGTGACTCCATGCAGAACTTCGTCCCCAGTGGTAACATCCAGATTAGGGTATAAGGAGAAGTGGGTAGGGAAGAAGTGTGATAGAGTGAAGTCATAGTTCCATGTGTCCTGCCATAATGAGCATGAGAGGCCATTCTGAAATTTGATGGCGAATAGGTGTTTGATACAGGGTAGTGATCTGAGGACTCATCCCCAAAAGGGTGATGGGCGAGAGCATGGTTATTCTCCAATTTCTGTTGATTGGGTATATACAGTCAGTGTTATTGTCATACTTGTGAACCCTACTTCGTAGATACCATTATTATTGCAGGATCATACCACTGTTTATTCAACAAAGCATTCACCAATAGAAATCACACAAATCAACTTGTAAATCATGTAGCCGACCTTCCTATTCATTTATAATGATCTTACAGTGAAATACATATGTGAAACAATTGCCTATAAGGACTTATTGCCAAATAAAATAGAAATACACTCACCTTTTAATGTCGATTTCACTCCTTCAGACCCTCGGTTTTTTCTTTAAGATACTCTTGGCCTTACTGCACTCTCTCGAGTTCATCCCCATCGCGATTTTGTCTCCATTTTGATGCGAGATGGTTGGATTTGTTCATTTTGCCCTACTTTTAATCGGCTAGGGATTTCTGCCATTTTAGATTTCTTTTATTTCATTTGGAACGAGAGAAAAATGGAAACTAGGGTGGCCGATCTTTTTTTTTGTTTTCACGGTAATATAGCTAGGGTTTCTCTAGTGTCAATTTTCCACTTTCCCCTAGGGTTTTTTATTGGACTTTTACCACACTAAAACCCATTTTTTCATAACACTCTCAAGCCCGTTTTCATAATACTTAAGCTAATTTATATGTCATACACACCATATACGAATAAACATGTATATTTTATTTTTCCAAAGTTTTAACCATGTACACTTTTTATATTTTTATTCATCATGTACACACAAACACAAATGATGTATTTACTTTTTTATTCACCCTAAATATATATTTAATCATAATCAATATAATTTATGGTTACTAAATTTTTGGGTTCTCACATTCACCCCTCCTTGTAGAAAATTGTGTCCCACAATTTATTCATACTTATCTCAAGTGTGTACTATACCCAATTAACATCAAAACTAGATCAAATGATGACCAGTTAAGTATCAATGCAATATTCAACCATACAAACTAGCCTACTACTACAACATTCAAAAATGGTTCAAACACATAATGCTCGCAGATTTTTGTCTTTTGGTAACTAGGGTTTTATTTATTAATGTATTCTTAAGTCAGTTTCCCTTATTTTAGAGAAGTTAATCCCCAAGATGCCCAATATTTCATAAGCTATATAATTTATTTATTACTATACTGGAATCCTTATTGGATCCTTATATGATCATGAGATCAGCACATGAAAAACATTGCACCCAAGCCATTTTTCAAGTGAGAAACATAAGCAGGAAACCTGAATTCCCACTGCCAAATACTCCACTATAATTACTGAGTTTGATTTATACACTAATAAATATAACCTTGTCATGAAATCTTATACACCTATATATATAGCCTTTCATGTGTATTAGCAAAGCACAATAATGTCACTTCTAAAATTGTCTTAAATCAGGGTAAGGATCATCATATTTATCATAAGCATTGTTTTTGGTGTTCTTTGTTGCTGCAAAACAAGGATAATTTCTACTTATTTTCAGGTGTAATAACCCGGAAATCTGAGTCAATTTAAAATTTTTATTTTGGCAATTTTAGTGAATTTTGAATATTTAAAATGAATTATTTTAAATAATAACGACGAGAAATTTATTTTGAATAGAATTAGAACGTATATATTTATATACGTTGTCGTTAGAATATAAATATTTATTTTAAATCATAAAAGGAAATTAAAATGGCGCGGTAGTTTGAAAATTCGATTTCAAAGTTCAAATGAATGTGTAGGATTCAAATAAACCGGATTTTAGTGAAACCAAAAATATTAGAATCTAATTGAGAATATCTCTCCAACGAATCCGAAAAATCGAAATTTCATAGCGAGAATCCAAAGATATGTCCAGTTGAAATTTCAGAATAGTCGCTATGGAATTCTGGCCCTTAAAAATAGCCATTTTGCAAACGACCTCGGTTTTTGATGAAACCACTTTTGATGGATCCATGATGTCAAATTATTGCTAGGTTTCAAAATTCGTAATTTTTCGATTCGATATGTGAGCGTGGAAAAGGAAAACGCGTTTGACCAGTTTAAGTTGATTTTAATCGACTGGAAAATGGCCATTTTTCAAACGGTCTCAGAATTTGACGAAATTAGTTTTGTTAGGACCGTATCATCAATACGAAGCTAGAAAATATTTTTCGAGGATTTTTCGAGTTAGTATGTGGCTCCGGTAAATTGAAAGGCGCGTTCAAATTCAATATATAGAGTTATATGTTGATTTTGATGAAAACTGATCGAAACGATCGAATCAGCCTGTGATACATATCCCATTGTGTTCGGAATGGGGGTAATTAGCTATGGGCGACAGTCGGTGAGTTCGATTTCGAGGACGAAATATAAAGTTGCTTTTTGAGATTAATTAAATAAAATAATATATATTATATACTTACCCCCTTACCTCCTTTCACCAAATCGATTTATCAGAACAAAAAAAATTGGAGCCCCCCCGTCGCCCCTACACACGAGTGTCGCCCCCCTCCATCACCACCGCCGCCTCTGGCGAGCACCCCCCTCTTGCCGACGTGCGAGCCCCCCCTCTTCTGCCGACACGCGAGCACCCCCCTCTCTCCTGCCGACGCGCAAGCACCCCCCCTCCCAATTCGCACGACGCCTCCCTGAGCCCGTCAGCGCATTCCTCCACTCCGAGACCGATTGTATGTTTTTAATTATATTTTATATAGTTATTTATTTTAGTTTATTTAATGTAAATAATTTAAAAATAAAATTAAAGGTCAGTTTTGATATGAAGTAGCATGAGAAAATTTAGACCTTTTATTATATGAGTATAGAAAGGTTAAAAATATAATTTTTATATTATAGAAAGGTTAAAAATATATTTTTTATATTATAGAAAGGTTAAAAATATAATCTTTATATTATAGGAGTATTAAAAATTCGATTTTTATTATGTAGAAGAGATAAAAATATAATTTTTATATGATGTAGAGTATAAAAATATAATTTTTATAGATGTAGCGAAATAAAAATCTAATTTTTATTATATATGTGTTGAAATAAAAATGTGATTTTTATAATGATGATATAAAAATTCGATCTTTATATATGAAGTAGAAATATAAAAATATAACTTTTATATAGAAAGAAGCATTGTAAAAGCATATGAAGTAGAAATAAAAATATGTTTTTTATTTATTGAAATGAAGTGATAAAAAATATAATCTTTATTATATGAACACCGTTGTAAAAATAGAATTTTTATCCATATAGAGTGATTATAAAAATGTGATTTTTATAATCATAACAACAATATAAAAATGTGATTTTTATATATGTAGTGGCTACGGGCAATGAAATTGACAAAAGTCGAGCGCGAGGAAGATCTCTACATACGAAGAGTCGCGGTGTATTGGTTAGCTAGTCGGTGAGAACTCCTCACTTTTATTTTTATTTCTAGTTTGAAATATATACTAGGATGCAGACGGTGCTTAGCAGCACCCGACACCCGTCGTCCACAGACCATGGATGACTTGTTTGTTTGATTGTTGTGTAGTGAAATTTGATTGTGTGATGTGGAATAAAATATTTTATAGTTAAAAATATAATTTTTAACGTGTATATAAAATAAATATTTATAAACAAATCGGAGATTTGTTTATATACACTGATTTGACTGATATAGATTGGGACGATAAATTTTACACATCGCCCAACTGCACAAATAAAAATCTATGTTTGTTGATTTGAAACCCCACACGGGTATTGGGATGATATTTGACGTACACTAATCCCGAATGTTTAGTTGTATGTCAATCGATAGGTTGACATACTGTGTAAGCGTTAATTATTTATATTTAATGCTTATGCAGTTGTGTAGTGCACTCTGGATGATGGTTGATTATTTATCGTTGCTATTATATACATGTGTTGCAGAAAATTCATATAATTAACATTATATGGTAATTGATTGGGCCTCATTCCAATATAGAAAATAAATTCATGTGTTGAATTGAAAAATATTCATGTGTTGAATAGAATAAACATTCATGTGTTGAATAAAAGCCGTGTTGATTAGATTGACGCCATTTTGACGTGAACGATATTTATATCGATTTTATTCATTTTTCAATGAATATTGAAAGTGATTTCAAAATTCGAATTAAATTGAATAGATTTGAAATTCGAATTAAATTGAAATGAATTGAAATTCGAATTAAATTGAAATGAATTGAAATTCGAAATAAATTGAATAGATTTGAAATTCGAATTGAATTGAAATGAATTGAAATTTGAACTAAATTGAAATTGAATTGAAAGCGATTTGAATTGAAATTAAAATGAATTCATATTGGAAAAAAAATTCGATTTTGATTTGAATTTGAAAAGAAAGTTGAAATCGTTTTGAAAACTAATTTAAACGATTTATAAAATACGTTTTAAAAGGGAATCGACGAAATATATATAATATATATATATATATACATATATATATACACACACACATATATATATATATATATATATAATGGCCTGAATAGAACGCGTCGCGCCGCGGAAGTTCATGAATTTTGACCATTAACTTCGAATGGATATTACGGGAGATCCGACCGTCGGATTCTCCTAAAACCGGAACCGTTGGGTTCGTATCGAAAAGAGCTTTCTAACGAATATTAGAGATTTGAAATCTAACGGTTGGATTTGGAATTATGTCCAAATCAAACTAGGAAAAGGTCGCTGTAAGTGCAGTTCGATGGCTGTTGATGGAAATCGACTGTACGGGCCTTGATAAAATTATTAAAAATAGTAATAATTTGTGTAGAATCATAAGAAATGATTTGTGAAGAATTGGGATGAAAAATCCCATATTTGAAAAGATAAAAATAGATTTTTATCGAAATGAACTAGTTTTGAACTAGAATTATAATTCTATTTATTTTTAAAATAAACAAAGTGGATTTGAAAGGGTTTTGAAAATAACCAGAATTTCCAATACGTGAATTGGAATGGATTTGAATCGAAATGGTCTTCGGAATATTTCTATGTTGGGTTTCGTGATTATACCTATATTGTTATTGAAATATGAAAGATATATTTATATCGTTATTTCCAATACGATATTTGTTGGTCGTAGAATTTGATATTGAATATAAGTCGATATATTTTCTATTTAGAGCCTTGTATTTAATACCAAATGTGATATGGGTTTGTCGTGAATGGTGTCTTCATTAACACTGTTCTTAAACCCAGTTGAGAAAGAGATTAAATCTTTTTATTTAGATTTAATGAAGTGTACCAATTAAATGGTATTTAATTGGAATTGAATATGAATTGATTTTTGGGTTTATCGTGAACGGTGTTTTAAATAACACTTGTTCTTTAACCCGATAATTAATGGAATGTGATTTTGGGTTGTCGTGAACGATATCTTCAATAATACTGTTCTTAGACCCAACTGAGTTAAGACAATCAGAAACTAACTGGAGATTAGTTAAGTCGAATGGTTTCTTGGGTATTGATCTGATGTTGGTTTCGGCCTTCAGGGTTAATATTTAGGGAACTGTTCTCTTACTAATTTATGGTTAGAGACTAATAGAATGGAATGTGATGTGGGTTTATCGTGAACCATGTTTTAAATGACATTAGTTCTTTAACCCAGTTAAGGATTAAAACCAAGTGGAGTTTTAATGAATCTTTAATTAGATTGAAAAGATCGAGAATGGAGTATCACCAGTTTTGCTCCAGGCGATAGTTAAATCTTTAATTAGATTTGAACGTGAAATGGTAATTGAATTTACCGATAACACTGTGGTGTTAGATATGAAGTATGACCAGTTTTACTTCATGGGATGAATAGGTTGGGATTGGGAAATAAAATAAACGATTACTTTGGTGTGGTTCGCTAATCCCGACTAGTTGAATTGATATTCAAAAGAAGATTAAAGAACAAATTTAAGGAATTTATCTTTGATAAAATTAATGGGAACCTATCCCTAAGAACGTGAAATTTAGCAACTAACTGAAGATTAGTTAAGATGAATGGTTTCTTGGGTATTGATCTGTAACACCCCGTAATTTGAACATAAAAATTCACAAATTAAAGTATACTTAATTAAGTGAAATGGGTTGCGCAGAGAAATATATATATATATTGATATATATATATATAATTGAAAATTAAATAAATAAATATGCAAAAATGTTCAAAACAGCGAATTGGGAGAGGGGAATAACCGAACCGGCCGATTTTTGAGGTCGACCCAAGCACGCTGGGTCGACTAGGGGTTAATCCAGGGTGTTCGGCTGTCAACCCGTGGGCCGATTCGCTCAAATGCAGATTTTGCATTTGAATGGTTCTCATGGTTCAGCTTTAATCTAAAGGCCCTAGATGGTTCCTACACTTGACTTCTTCCCCAAGACATGCTTTGATGGCTAGGATCTAAACTAAGGTTTATCCTATGGCTAAAACTATCCTAGTCTTCTATAAAAAGACCCCTAACCTAAACCTAAATGCTCATTATTCAATCCTATAGCTAAACTATGCCAAAATGTTCTCTCATGGCCTCCACCCTCATCCTCTTGTCATAATCTCCATCTCTAATCATATGAGAGAGTTTCTAAAGAAGTATAAGAGTTCCTAAGCTTGCTTAAGTGTTTCTAAGTTTGATTCAAGGCTTTTCTTCATCAAAGCTAGGATCTTTATTATTGATTTGGCTCAAGGGTTTTCATTTGGAGCATTCTTATTTGGAGTTTTTGAGTTGATAGCTTAGTGGCTTCGTCTCAATCTTTTAATATATTCATAAGAAGGCTAATCAACAAGTTGTGAGTTTTCTATAGCCTTAATGACCAATTATTGAAATGATTATGATAGGATATAATGAGGTTATGGCTATGAATGTGGATCAATGCAAGTTATGCAAGTTATATGCTATGTGTTAATGATGTTATGCATGTTATGCAAGTTATATGCTATGTGTTAATGATGTTATGCATGTTATGCAAGTTATATGCTATGAGTTTGAGATGTTATGCAAGTTATGCAAGCCATATGCTACATGTTCATGATGTTATGCAAGTTATGCAAGTTATGCAAGTCATATGCTACATGTTCATGATGTTATGCAAGTTATATGCTATGAGTATGAGATGTTATGCAAGTTATACAAGCCATATGCTACATGTTCATGATGTTATGCAAGTTATGCAAGCCATATGTTACATGTTCATGATGTTATGCAAGTTATGCAAGCTATATGCTATATGATCATGATGTTATGCAAGTTATGCAAGTGTTCATGATGCTAGTTGCTATGATAAAACATTGATCCACTATGACAACATGATTATGCAAGTTTGGTGTATGATTATATGCAAGTTCATATATGATATGTTATGCAAGTTTGGTGTATGATTATATGCAAGTTCATATATGATATGTTATGCAAGTTTGGTGTATGATTATATGCAAGTCCATATATGTTATGTTATGCAAGTATGGTGTTTGATTTTATGCAAGTAACATGTGCAAGTTTACACCTTAGTATGATATGCATACATATGCAAGTTAACCCCTTTACATGTCATACATACATATGCAAGTTTACCCCTTTGTATGACATAAGAAATTTATGCAAGTTAACCTCTTTATGACATATGTGATTCATGCAAGTTTGGGTTGATTATTTATGCTTGTTGGGTTTGATGCTATATGCATGTTGACACCTTTAAACCCATGTTGATGCTAATGTGTTATGCAAGTTGAACCCATTGTATTTGTGATGAATCTTCCCTTTTATGTCATGTTAGCGATTTACGTGGGGAACGATGGGGTTAATATACATGTTAATGAAATGGTGTGAAATTGGTATGATTATGCGTACCATAAATAGGATGGACATAATTGAGTCAATTATGTATATCGTTAAAAATTGGAATTAATTAGGGAAAATTAATTTGAAATATGGGGGTGATTAATTAGGTGTAATTAATCGACTAAGACACGAGGTTGGACCCTTTTGTAGCATAAGACTGCCCGGAACCGACAGGCAAATCCAGCGGCTACAAATGATTGGCCCAATGTGAGAGGTCTTAGGCACAAACTATATACGTGACAAGTGTAAAGACACGAGGTTAGACTCGGTTATGGCGTAAGGCTGCCCGGACCCGACCGGCAAATCCAGCTGCCATAAGAGATAGTCTAATGTGAGAGGTCTCTACAACGGTTACGTTCTTAATCAATTAAGAAACACTTAACCATATTAGCATGTAGAGGACATGGGGGGTTAAGTGGGTGCCTTGGGTGGCATGTGGAAAAATCTAGTAGTTGCCTTGGGTGGCAATAGAAAATACGATTAGAATACTTAACCGAAGTGGAACATGTAATTAAACATGATTAAAGGGTTAAGTAAGTGCCTTGGGTGGCATGGGAAAATCTAGTGGTTGCCTTGGGTGGCAATAGAAGATAAGATTAGAATACTTAACCAAAGGGGAACATGTAACTAAACATGATTAAAGGGTTAAGTGGGTGCCTTGGGTGGCATGTAGAAATCTAGTGGGTGCCTAGAGTGGCAATTGAAATATGATTAGATGACTTAACCAAACCTTAACATGTAGGTGGGCATGATTATGAAAAAGGGGTTAAGTGGGATGCACTAGATTAAATGACAAGCTTAAGTAGTAGCTTGTGGGGGCCTTGAGTGGCAAATGGAAATAAGATTAAATGACAAGCTTAAGTAGTAGCTTGTAGGGGCCTTGAGTGGCAATTGAAATAAGATTAAATGACAAGCTTAAGTAGTAGCTTGTGGGAGACTTGAGTGGCAATTGAAATATGATTAGATGACTTAACCAAACCTTAACATGTAAGTGGGCATGATGATAAAAAGGGGTTAAGTGGGATGCACTAGATAAAATGACAAACTTAAGTAGTAGCTTGTGGGGGCCCATTTCAACCAGTAACCCATATGTATATTATTGGGCTCGACCCATGTCGAGGACAGGACACGCGTACTGGGCTTGACTATAAGAGGCCAAAACGGGGTAGCGGTGGCAACGCGAGTCCAACGGGTTTCATATGCGTGTGTGGACCCGGGCTGGTAGGTAAGACGTTGTTGCATCGTGTAGATATAAGCCGTGCACCATTTTCGGGTTGTCACTTTGGGGAGTGATACACCCCACTGTGGGGCCAGCACGGGTATCTACGGTAGGGAGCCGATCGCTTGGGAGTAGTGGGTACACCTAGTGGAGATAGGGGCAGACGGCACCTATGTAGTCAGCTAGGGGTACACGAAACTACTGGGTAAATTCTTTAAGTCCTTGGGTGGGATCAACCTTTAAGTAGGAATGACTGGTGTGGTGCAGTTAGTAATTATCCTTGGGTGGGTAGATGTGTCTTTACCGTTATCCTAGTTATCCTATATCTAGTTGGCTACTTAGTGTAGTCATTTATCCCCAGTCATCCTGTACCAAGTTTATATCATACCCTAATTACTTTAATGATTGTGTGGTTAAAGTTATAGGGCTCACTCAGACTTATGTCTGACCCCGTTGTTTTTATCTTTTTTCCCTCAGGTCCTCAGGTTGGGCCTAGCACTAGTGGGCTTTGATCAGACTTCTTTATCTATCTTCTGGAGCTTGGACCGTGATGTAAAGCCCATCTTATCTTTTCTTTTATGGCTATTGTTTATGTAGTGGGATTATGTACTTATGTTTTTATCAGGATGGATATTTAGTACTTGACTCTTTATGGTGTTGTAACTAAACATGTTTACCTTCTGCTGCTATGAAAGAATGTTTTAGATTTTCAAGTATTTATATCTGTCTTGTTGTAATTTTTCTGTTCTATACTCACTTAAAATGCTCCACCGAAGTTAAGGCATTCCCTTAGTGAGTGACCTTAGCGGGTGTGGGGTGTTACACGTGGTATCAGAGCTTAAGGTTACCAGAACAGATAAAATTTTTAGAAAGCTATTTTTCTAAAAACATTTTTGGAAGAAGTATTTTCAAAAACATGTCTTTTAAGAGAAAAGTTTTTGAAAGAAAAGCATAATCCCCAAGTAGCCATATCTTTATCCTTCGGATTCTCCGTTTTGAATCTCTTCCTCTTTCTCTTTTTGAATTTCCCCTCCGCGTATAGATGTCTTTTTAAGATAAATAAGGACTTCCGTATGAAGGACGGAAGAACCACTTCAAGGGACTAAGTCGTTTGCCGGGCTAAGAAGTTAGTCCAAGGAGGTGGAGGGCTTATGGGTACCTTTAAGATAGAAGAGAGAGGAAGGTTCAAATAGCTATTAGGTAAATAAAGGACGAAACCTCATCGTGGTAAGAAGGCCACGAAAGGAGAATGTGAAGGGGAAGGCTAGTTGTTTTGGAGAAATAGGACACCTTGGGTTGTCCAAAGAGGTAAGGACGAAGTACAGGATCTTTTGGAGGGTAGATGTATTCCCTCACGACGGGTATACCTGATGGGGGTAGGACCGTCTAAGTTGAAATTTGGTTCTCTCGATCATCCTGTTCGAACTTTATTCGACTCTAGTGCACCACATTCGTTTATCTCATCATCATTAGTTGAGTCACTGCACCTTGACACCAGTTTGGTAGATGATCCCGTGGTTGTTTCAAATCCAATTGGGAGGGCTCCACTTATTTGTCCATGATATGTTTGGGTTTGAAGATTTCCATACTTAGCGTTGAGTTTGGAGGTGATGCTTTTGTTTGGGCTTCACGGGCTATGGGTTGATTTTGGGCATGGACTCGTTATCCAGTAATGGTGCCGTTCTTGATTGTGAAAGGAGAGTTGTTAGGCTCATGACCCGCTTGGGTAACACTCTCGAGATCTCTTGTAATCCCATAGATTCTGTTATGCTAAGTTATTTTGAATCGCTTGACGCTCCGGTCGAGAGTTTGCGATCTGTTAGAGTGGTCCGGGAATACTCGGATGGGTTTGGGGAGGTGAAGGGCTTACCTCCGAAGCGGGAGATAGACCTCCGAATATATCTGGTAGATGATGCTAAACCAGTATCTTTGTCAGTGCGCCACATGGCTCCTCGTGAGAGGAGGGAACTCCATAAGCAAGTAGGGGAGTTGTTTGAGAAGGGGTTCATAAGACGAGGTATATCGGAGTGGGATGCTCCAGTAGTTTTAGCCACGAAGGCGGATGGGTCCCTCAGACTTTGTGTAGACTATAGAGAACTCAACAAGCTCACAAAGAAGAATAGACACCCATTGCCAAGGGTTGATGATCTTTTTGATCGTTTGGTTGGCGCCTCAGTGTTTCGCAGTGGGATTTGGCCACGGAGTTTCATCAGTTGGGAGTGACTGAGGATAGTATAGAGAAGACCGCCTTTAGGACTCCGGATGGTTTCTATGAGTGGCTGGTGATGCCATTTGGTTTGACGAACGCCCCTGCATATTTTGTTGATTTGATGAGTAGGGTGTTCAGGGAGTACCTAAACAACTTCGTAGTGGTCTTTGTGGATGACATCTTGGTCTTTTATAAAAAGCGAAATAAGTTTTCGTGTGTGCTGAATAGGTTAAGCGAAGCCAGTTATTTGATCAACGGTGGTTCTGGAGTGAGACTGGCAAGGACATCCAGAGTTGGACAAAGGCTTAATTATTCAGCCGTTTTCACTAATATCATCTCACGTAGGTCGTCTGAATTCGAAGGAGGTGTCCCTTGGGTGTTTGTCTGATATTGGTTTAGGCCTTTGGGGCTTGCACTTGGGGGATGTCGAGTTCGACTAGGATGGTCTGCGTGAGAGATGGATAGTTGTGACGATTTTATATGAGAGAATATCCTGGTTTTCTCTAGAAGTGGAGAAAAGCATGCCCTACATCTTAGGGAAGTGTTGGAGACTCTTCGAGCGTGTAGTCTTGAGACAGCAAAGGTGGATGGAGTTCTTAGCATCCTATGATTTCGAGATAGCGTGGTGGCGGACGCCTTGAGCGGAAAAAGGTTGTCCTTGAGTCCATTGTCCGTGGAACGACGAAGCTTGGAATTTATCTCGATGTTTGATTTCAGACCTTCAGTTGACTTTATACCCGGTTTGCTAGCATCCTTGGAGGTTAGACCTACCCTTTTGAGACGGATTGGCGAGGCACAGAGGGACGACCCACAGTTGGTTGAGTTGGTATAGAGGCTCATAAGGGGGAAGTCGTCCAGCCATTTGAGTAGGTACACCCCAGACGATAAGGGGTGCTTGCATAGAGACGGTAGACTTTGTGTACCGCAAGACGAGGGTTTGAGGAAGGCTATTCTTGATAAGGCGCATCGTTCTAGGATGACCATTCATCCCGGTGGGGACAAGATGTACCAAGACATGAAGCGAGTTTTCTTTTGAGCCGGTATGAAGAAAGATATGGCCGAGTATGTCGCTAGATGCTTGGTGTGCCAACAGGTGAAAAAGGAGCAAAAGAAACCGAGTGGGTTGCTTCACCCATTGGAAGTCCGCAATGGAAGTGGGATAGCGTCTCGATGGATTTTATTGATGGGTTACCAAGATCGAGGAAGGGTAATACGGGAATTTGGGTTGTGGTAGATAGACTTACTAAGAGTGCCCATTTCATACCCGTGAAGAGCAAGAGGACTGTTCCATGTCTAGCTTCAGTTTATATTCGAGAGATAGTTCGGTTGCATAGGGAACAGGACGTATCTCATGTGTCACATTTGAGGAAGTGCCTACATGAGACCGCAGAGGCGGTAGAGCCGAGCTTGCTTAAAGAAGTGGAGGTAGAGCGTGATGCAACTATTCGACGAGCTCCTACCCGCATCCTTGGGTCAGAGATTAGGAAGTTAAGGAACAGAGAGGTGCGGCTAGTCAAAGTGCAATGGGGAGAAGATGAGAGCAATGCTACCTGGGAGACAGAAGCGAAGATGCGTTCATTATACCCATTCCTTTTTGAGGGTATGTCTTTTAACTTCTCCTTTATCGTTTGTCTAGTACTTATCTTATCTTTAGTATGTCCTCTCATTAGTACCTTTGACCTTTAGATAGGGTAAACCTATGGTTGAAACATGTGTTTGAGACATGTTATGATTGATGGATGCATGTGGATGCAAGTGTTTGCTAATGGTTGCTCGTGGATGCATATACACACACTTTAGACACTAGATCGGCTCAGTCACTTCATATTGCATATTGCATATAATTGTGTGTAGGTAGCTATATTTATGGATGTATAATGGTTGTGTTATCAGATGGATGATGCATTTTGGTGTATGGTTGTGCACACATGTAGAAATAGTATGTGTCGATAGGGTTCTTCCGCATACATATTGGATGCATGGCACTATCATGGTTTGCATTAAGGAGGTCAACTGAATCAGTAGACCGCCTGATTTAGCATTAGTATACGGGCATATACACACACTTTTTGCATATGTTCATACGTCATTAGAAATTTTAAGGACAATGGATGCCAGTGTTTGATGGTTTACTAGATGGTTGTTTGGTTGGTTGGTTACGTTCTTCTTGACTTAGAGATTTCGGGGACGAAATCCTTTAAGGAGGGAGAATGTAACACCCCGTAATTTGAACATAAAAATTCACAAATTAAAGTATACTTAATTAAGTGAAATGGGTTGCGCAGAGAAATATATATATATTGATATATATATATATATAATTGAAAAGTAAATAAATAAATATGCAAAGATGTTCAAAACAGCGAATTGGGAGAGGGGAATAACCGAACCGGCCGATTTTTGAGGTCGACCCAAGCCTGCTGGGTCGACAAGGGGTTAATCCAGGATGTTTGGCTGTCAACCCGTGGGCCGATTCGCTCAAATGCAGATTTTGCATTTGAATGGTTCTCATGGTTCAACTTTAATCTAAAGGCCCTAGATGGTTCCTACACTTGACTTCTTCCCCAAGACATGCTTTGATGGCTAGGATCTAAACTAAGGTTTATCCTATGGCTAAATCTATCCTAGTCTTCTATAAAAAGACCCCTAACCTAAACCTAAATGCTCATTATTCAATCCTATAGCTAAACTATGCCAAAATGTTCTCTCATGGCCTCCACCCTCATCCTCTTGTCATAATCTCCATCTCTAATCATATGAGAGAGTTTCTAAAGAAGTATAAGAGTTCCTAAGCTTGCTTAAGTGTTTCTTAGTTTGATTCAAGGCTTTTCTTCATCAAAGCTAGGATCTTTATTATTGATTTGGCTCAAGGGTTTTCATTTGGAGCATTCTTATTTGGAGTTTTTGAGTTGATAGCTTAGTGGCTTCGTCTCAATCTTTTAATATATTCATAAGAAGGCTAATCAACAAGTTGTGAGTTTTCTATAGCCTTAATGACCAATTATTGAAATGATTATGATAGGATATAATGAGGTTATGGCTATGAATGTGGATCAATGCAAGTTATGCAAGTTATATGCTATGTGTTAATGATGTTATGCATGTTATGCAAGTTATATGCTATGTGTTAATGATGTTATGCATGTTATGCAAGTTATATGCTATGAGTTTGAGATGTTATGCAAGTTATGCAAGCCATATGCTACATGTTCATGATGTTATGCAAGTTATGCAAGTCATATGCTACATGTTCATGATGTTATGCAAGTTATATGCTATGAGTTTGAGATGTTATGCAAGTTATGCAAGCCATATGCTACATGTTCATGATGTTATGCAAGTTATGCAAGCCATATGCTACATGTTCATGATGTTATGCAAGTTATGCAAGCTATATGCTATATGATCATGATGTTATGCAAGTTATGCAAGTGTTCATGATGCTAGTTGCTATGATAAAACATTGATCCACTATGACACCATGATTATGCAAGTTTGGTGTATGATTATATGCAAGTTCATATATGATATGTTATGCAAGTTTGGTGTATGATTATATGCAAGTTCATATATGATATGTTATGCAAGTTTGGTGTATGATTATATGCAAGTCCATATATGATATGTTATGCAAGTATGGTGTTTGATTTTATGCAAGTAACATGTGCAAGTTTACACCTTAGTATGATATGCATACATATGCAAGTTAACCCCTTTACATGTCATACATACATATGCAAGTTTACCCCTTTGTATGACATAAGAAATTTATGCAAGTTAACCTCTTTATGACATATGTGATTCATGCAAGTTTGGGTTGATTATTTATGCTAGTTGGGTTTGATGCTATATGCATGTTGACACCTTTAAACCCATGTTGATGCTAATGTGTTATGCAAGTTGAACCCATTGTATTTGTGATGAATCTTCCCTTTTATGTCATGTTAGCGATTTACGTGGGGAACGATGGGGTTAATATACATGTTAATGAAATGGTGTGAAATTGGTATGATTATGCGTACCATAAATAGGATGGACATAATTGAGTCAATTATGTATATCGTTAAAAATTGGAATTAATTAGGGAAAATTAATTCGAAATATGGGGGTGATTAATTAGGTGTAATTAATCGACTAAGACACGAGGTTGGACCCTTTTGTAGCATAAGACTGCCCGGAACCGACCGGCAAATCCAGCGGCTACAAATGATTGGCCCAATGTGAGAGGTCTTAGGCACAAACTATATACGTGACAAGTGTAAAGACACGAGGTTAGACTCGGTTATGGCGTAAGGCTGCCCGGACCCGACCGGCAAATCCAGCTGCCATAAGAGATAGTCTAATGTGAGAGGTCTCTACAACGGTTACATTCTTAATCAATTAAGAAACACTTAACCATATTAGCATGTAGAGGACATGGGGGGTTAAGTGGGTGCCTTGGGTGGCATGTGGAAAAATCTAGTAGTTGCCTTGGGTGGCAATAGAAAATACGATTAGAATACTTAACCGAAGTGGAACATGTAATTAAACATGATTAAAGGGTTAAGTAAGTGCCTTGGGTGGCATGGAAAAATCTAGTGGTTGCCTTGGGTGGCAATAGAAGATAAGATTAGAATACTTAACCAAAGGGGAACATGTAACTAAACATGATTAAAGGGTTAAGTGGGTGCCTTGGGTGGCATGTAGAAATCTAGTGGGTGCCTTGAGTGGCAATTGAAATATGATTAGATGACTTAACCAAACCTTAACATGTAGGTGGGCATGATTATGAAAAAGGGGTTAAGTGGGATGCACTAGATTAAATGACAAGCTTAAGTAGTAGCTTGTGGGGGCCTTGAGTGGCAAATGGAAATAAGATTAAATGACAAGCTTAAGTAGTAGCTTGTGGGGGCCTTGAGTGGCAATTGAAATAAGATTAAATGACAAGCTTAAGTAGTAGCTTGTGGGAGCCTTGAGTGGCAATTGAAATATGATTAGATGACTTAACCAAACCTTAACATGTAAGTGGGCATGATGATAAAAAGGGGTTAAGTGGGATGCACTAGATAAAATGACAAACTTAAGTAGTAGCTTGTGGGGGCCCATTTCAACCAGTAACCCATATGTATCTTATTGGGCTCGACCCATGTCGAGGACGGGACACGCGTACTGGGCTTGACTATAAGAGGCCAAAACGGGGTAGCGGTGGCAACGCGAGTCCAACGGGTTTCATATGCGTGTGTGGACCCGGGTTGGTAGGTAAGACGTTGTTGCATCGTGTAGATATAAGCCGTGCACCATTTTCGGGTTGCCACTTTGGGGAGTGATACACCCCACTGTGGGGCCAGCACGGGTATCTACGGTAGGGAGCCGATCGCTTGGGAGTAGTGGGTACACCTAGTGGAGATAGGGGCAGACGGCACCTATGTAGTCAGCTAGGGGTACACGAAACTACTGGGTAAATTCTTTAAGTCCTTGGGTGGGATCAACCTTTAAGTAGGAATAACTGGTGTGGTGCAGTTAGTAATTATCCTTGGGTGGGTAGATGCGTCTTTACCGTTATCCTAGTTATCCTATGTCTAGTTGGCTACTTAGTGTAGTCATTTATCCCCAGTCATCCTGTACCAAGTTTATATCATACCCTAATTACTTTAATGATTGTGTGGTTAAAGTTATAGGGCTCACTCAGACTTATGTCTGACCCCGTTGTTTTTATCTTTTTCCCCTCAGGTCCTCAGGTTGGGCCTAGCACTAGTGGGCTTTGATCAGACTTCTTTATCTATCTTCTGGAGCTTGGACCATGATGTAAAGCCCAGCTTATCTTTTCTTTTATGGCTATTGTTTATGTAGTGGGATTATGTACTTATGTTTTTATCAGGATGGATATTTAGTACTTGACTCTTTATGGTGTTGTAACTAAACATGTTTACCTTCTGCTGCTATGAAAGAATGTTTTAGATTTTCAAGTATTTATATCTGTCTTGTTGTAATTTTTCTGTTCTATACTCACTTAAAATGCTCCACCGAAGTTAAGGCATTCCCTTAGTGAGTGACCTTAGCGGGTGTGGGGTGTTACATGATCTGATGTTGGTTTCGGCCTTCGGGGTTAATATTTGGGGAATTGTTCCCTTACTAATTTACGGTTAGTGATTGATGAATTGGAATGAGGCGTATGTTGTGTTTGTGTAACACTTGTTTATTATATACATGAGTTATTCGGAAAGACCGGGTTTATCCCATTCTGAATAACTAATTCGACGTGGTGTCGAAGATGAAGATGGTGGTCGAAGACCGGAGGTCTTCACATCGTTTGGGTGATTACTGATGGTCTTGATTGGGCTGTACACCCAAGAGGAGGGAATCAGTTGGTGATCGTCCAGACGTACTTGGAGATCGATGGATATGCGAGTTACAAGGTGCCTCCGGTTTCCTTCAGACCCAGAACGAACTTGTAAATGGACTGTGTGTCTGACATTGGACTTTATTTTGTGTGATTGATTTCTATTAAATATATATCTGTTTGGCAGCGGAGAATTTATTCTCTTGCTTAACGCCCTTCTCTGAGACGTACGAGCTCAGGGGTTATACATTGATGGATATCAATCGCATGGAGTGAATTTCCTGTGTGGCATGCCTAAGTGGCAATTGATCAAGGCTTCTGTTGAAAAGCAAAGTCTTGTGGTTGATGATCAAAGCACCGCCTGTGTGGCATAGCTTTGTGTAACGTGAATTCGCGAGCCTCACACCCCGGTTGTGAACCAGAAACGGGAGAGGACCTCAGGGAGTGCATGCATTTCTTTCTAGCTAGAGGTGGTGTCAGTGCTTAAACTGGATGACATTTATATTATTTTCACCTGTGTGGTTGTTGCTGTTGCGAGGTGCCTCGGTTTGATCGGACGATCCGGGTCCGATGGAGTCATTTGTTGGCTCGTTTACGCCCCAAAGGGCGGGGAAACGTAGTGTTCAGGCATAATAATCCACATCGGTGGACCAGCCCTGACGATCCAATGGGCAGTTGCGGCTGTTCCCGAGGCTCGGGCTAGACAGTCTCGAATTCAGTAGAGGATGACCCCTTGCCTCGGTTCACATATGGAAATCCAATTTCCAAATACGTGACATTTGCGGTTTTGATTGTAGAGCCTAGTATGTCGACATGATATATGGTACCCATGCCGTCTATGATTGATATTTATGATTGAAATTGTTTTGACACTATACACTTATAATAGTGTCAAATGATTTGTTTTTAACGTATCAAGCATGCTTTGGCTATTATAAGGTAAAAACCCTATCCTCCTATTTGCGTTGCATTGTGTGATGGGACCTGGGTCTTATAATAGCTTCATCTTTCTTTATTTAGCATTGCGCTGTTGTTTTATACACTGATATTCTTGGGAGGAAACCTGTTCCGTGTTATACGGTGTTGTCCCTTGATTTACCTAACTTTAAAATAAAGATTAATAACTGTTTTAGTTCTCACACCAGTCCCATGACTGACCTGGAGTTTATTGTTTTAACCTAAACTCTGGGTGCCCCTATTTTGACACGGGCAGCCAGTAGTTTTGGTTTTGCAGATTTATATTCAGAGGAACCTGGTTTACAGCTGGAACGATACTCGGAAAGCTCTGTATCCGTGTATTACTTTCAGTTGTGTTTGGTATTATTTTTCCGCTCCTATGTAATTTATTGTAATATTTGATATTTATCGAATGTATTTTATTCATTCATACTCTGTATATTCTTGTATTCTGATGAATTGTTGTAATAAGCAATGAAATGTTCTTCTGTTTGCATTCTGGTTTGTCGTGTTCTCAAAACAATCAGGTTTTTCGAACGGTCTTGGTCGGTTTAGCGACTGATTCGTATCGAGCGAAATTCCTGGTCGTTACTTCAGGCATGAGACATAAGCTGGAAACCTACTTTCCTACTGCCTGACATCTTACTTATTTATTGTCCTTATATTTTGTAAGAACAAACACACACAAATTCTTAAAACCATCCTAACACAACTTTGATTAGAGTTATTTACAATTTATAACCTATAAACATAGTCTTTATGGGATGTGATTCAACATAAATCAAATATGATTATGCCCATATACTATCAGTTCAATTTAGAAAAGCTTCTAACAAATTGAACATTACATTTTTTTGCTGACAGCACAACAAACAACTAGAGGTTTTAGCACCAAAATTTGAGCAATCATATGCATAAAAACTTACTTACTTAGTGAGAATGATTTTATCACAAAATCATCATTTGTTTATAAGCATACTCATAACAGTATCTTACTTCTAATAAACTCATAGTAAACATGTTTAACCATTTATTTATCTATACTGAGTATATTGATATATATCAAACCAGCTATGTTAATTACCCGTTGTCATACATAGTTTTTTTTTAATGAATACAAACACATATTATTTACTCATTGTTTGCAACAGAGTATACGTACACACACGCACACATGATTCAAGCTAAAGTACCAACTAGAAATCACCCAATCCATGACTCCTTTATACTCTTAACCTACTAATCCTTATGTGTTAGTAATCTTAACATCTATTAGGTCCAATACTATATTCATGGGTCCACTAGTGCACACTGCCTAGGATCTCCAACGCTGTCCCCAGTCATAAAAACCTTAGGGCTTAAAACAAGCCACATGCAGACTCACACCACTCCTTTGGTGCAAGCCAACCAAATATGCAACATTCACTTACCCCATACCGTACTTGATATAGGTGACATTATCCTCGGTTTACTACTAAGTTTTCTTGCTTCCTTTCCTTTATTTAAATTATACTTCCCTCCCAAGTATCAGTTTATTCAAAACAATAAGGTAAATTCAATAGCCAACCACATTCACTCATACAAAAGAAATGCAATCATTCACATCAAGTATTTAAATCATAGAACAGATTAGTACTCACATATCTGACACTCCCAACATTCTATAATGTAATCTAGTGGGCCTATTTCTTCCATAAACTCAACTATAGATTTTTATTTCTAACCAGGTTATATTATACTTGACTCAATTGTGCACACTGTCTACAACCCTCTTACTGTTTCCAGACACCGAGGTTTCTAGACTTAAACAAGCCATGTATAAGCTTGCATTGTAACCCCATACCAAGCTGCTCAAGATAATTTTTCCTAACCTGATCAGTTATTAGTTTATCACTAAGTATTTTGCTTGGCTTTTCCCTATTTGACCCATTCACAACCCCTGAGTACCCACTGTCCTAAGAAATAAATCAAATATATCTAGCAATATCAGCCATACATTCATATAAATCATGGCAACCATTACTTATGTAAACACCCAACATTTTTTTCCACATAAGTAAAAAGTCAAATTTATTTCCAAATAGTAGCACACAACTAGCTTACTAACATTTAATCAATCTAATGTAGCATCTGCATTAAACTTAGCATAATAAAAATCAAATTTTTTCAGATATGCAATTTATAGTGTCTAGCATGGGTACATCTTGAGTAGTTCCTACCTCTTTTACATTGCTACCATCATGTGGCCATGAGCGTTTAAATTGGCACACCCTAAAGCCTTCATTTCCAACTACTATGCTTTAACTAGTGCTTATTTATTTGATAAGCCTAGCTAAATCACAATTTATATGTATAAGGAAATGTTTGTGAAACTAGAGGCTCAGCACGTGATCGTCCATTACACCCCTAGTCTCTCTTGAATACAAGACATAAGCAAACATTAAATATGCCACTGCCTTGTACCCAACATTTTTCAGACCACATTTTGTTATCAATGTTATAAAATCATATGCATATACTCGTTTAAAGTGTCACAGTTGTGCAAGTTCAATAGATCACACCATAGAATTCAAACAAGATCAAAATAATAACACAAATCAATTCCTGCAGTTCTGATTCACTTATGAATTTTCGATGTAGTTTCCTTTTCCACTGGTTTTATTGAATCCAATACATAATTATCCACAAATAAGTTTCAAAAAATATTTTTATGTGCGTACTTCAATAATGTTTTCGGTAATGATGTCACTACTATACCCACAATCACAGGCATATTAATATTTGTAGTATTTAGTCTCAAGTATCACAGCTAAACGTCTAAATGAACTTGCAGGTTATTCTTATCATTTTTCATCATATAATAGGGTTATACTTATAATCCTGCATACAACTAATTAGAAATTAGCAAATTACACAATTCATCCATTAAAACCAATTGTAATTTCATATCAAACAAGAATGCAAATGACACAAAAGGATTATAACTATTTTTAATTATAACTTGAGGTCATTGTACAAGTTATTTTACCAATTCTACATTTTATTTCAATGTATTTCGTCAATCATAACCCAAGTACACAAATAGAAACATTCAATTCATAGGTTACAACTAATTCTTAGGGATAGTTATAATAAAAGTAATGCAATCCCTAAATAATTTCTGCATTATTTAAGCAAATAAATAGAGTCAACCTATCACTCAATGCTTATACACATTTTAAAATAGTATGCTCTACTAAAATCATAAAAAATTATTTTATAACCACAGCTCTGATACCAACAGAGAGGACCCCATGATTTTCAAAACAAATTTTCATTTATAAAATCATAAATTACAATACCCTTGGGTCCTCTACTCAAGGGTTATCAACTTATAACCCTTCTACTCCAGGATCACTAAACCCCAATATAGAAATATTAGTATAATAAAATCAAAACTTGTATATATAAAAATGTACAAGTCTCCTTTGCTTATATCAGAGTTAATCAAATAGTAAAGAGCGTTAGAACTGATTAAAATAATTAATCATCACATAGCATAAACAAGATTAAAAATAACTTGTTTATTACAAAATCATTTCTTTAGAAATAGGTAACTCAATAATATACTCACATCTATTTTACGATGTAATATTAATGCCTAACATATTATCTTCTTAGGAAATTAGCTTAAAGCTCAATGACCTCCATTCATGTACATATACATATATATATACATATATATATATATATATATATATATAGTAAAAGCTACAAAGCATAGCTTATGATTGCAAGGTATATATTTTCATTAACTTATATATGAATATAATACATGCTTCCACATGAAAACTGGAAAGAGTTCCAAATTATATATAAATAAATCAACTTGACAGTCTTTACTTACCATGCTATTTTTCCCAATTCGGCACAGAAAATGTAAAACAATTAAAAACAGAAATCCACACTTGGCCACGGACAAGTACGTCTAGAAATATCCATTTAGAAATTGAAACATTTAAATATATATATATATACACTTTTATATATAACAATCTACATATAGGAGACATCACAAGCATTTATAAATTATACACAGTGCCTTCTCCACTAGCAGATATAATACTTAATCAACCAAAACAGAGAAATATTTCGAGTTTAATGCATAACTAGATTTTATCATCTATTCATTTACTCTGAAAATATATAAGTCTGTATTGATCACCAAAAACCACGCCAGTAACTACAGGAATTACATACTTACCCGTTTAAGTTAGTTTACAACTTAATAATAATTTTGTCATAATAAGGCATATGGAGCTCTTAAACACTACATATATTCGATTCCCACATTCTACTAGTTCAAAACAAGCTTCAAATGCATAGACACTTCAACTTATATGTAGCATCAATAAGCCATTTTACTGCAAAAGATTTAGTCCCCCTTTTCCATCAATTTGATTAAGTATTATACCTGTACAAAATTAGGGCTACCTCATCATAAAAGGAGACACCGCAGATGCATAAAAACATATGGGGTTAGACAGGTTGTCTGATATGAGTGTATTTTATAAATCATGTAGCAAATAAAACATTGATTTAAACTTATAATGCACTAAGCTCTATGTATATTTTTATATTACAATTCTTCAGTTTTGAGCATTTACTCAATAACATGCTGAAAACTATCTAGACAAGTGCATATAACTGATTTTTGTGTTCACCCTACCAAATACATACATATAAAACTGTCTAAACCATTTACATAGCAGGTTATGTGTTAAATAAACAAACACATTTATGTATATCAAACTGTCTAAACATACATATGTGTGTGTATGTATGTAGCAGGACAGGCGTTTACGCCAAACATAACACATATAGATTAAACTGTTCATACCAGCAAATAGCAAGTGTGAGACTAACTTCAACCTATTAATCATGGCATACATACATACATACATACATACATACATATATATATATATACACTCTTACTAGAAATTATAAATCATTTGGCAATTAAGTACTTCAAGGTGCCAATTTTATTACACTTCTCAGTTAAACTTGTCCACCTATAAACAGGTTAAAATTGACCATCATTCATACAATCTGGTCATAATTACTTGTTACATACATATTCATGTTTGTAAATAAGGTACTAGTACCACTTAATGGTAACAGAGTATGTATAAGGAAAAAGATAAATGGTTTTATCTTTATCTAAGAAAATCATTTAGTTTATACTTTTTAACAGAAAATCATATAAGGCCTATATATACACACACACACACAACCTTAACAAAACACATTATCCTCTATACATATACAAAAATATATATTCATGTAACCTGGACTAATGCATCTCCTATTTAATCAATGTGAAGACCATTCTCAGATCACCAGAACCCTTATTGCCTACTCACTATTTTGCTGAGTATTTTATATCAGTCAACACAGATGTATTTTAATATTCTTCTGTCCGTGATATTTAACCCCCTAACAATCTAAACTGTTATCTTACTCTCTGATATATATATTCAATGCACACAATTTCATAACCATTTTGCAGATTACTTATAATGCATATGTATGCACATTATGTTACATATATACATGCATATCCATTCCATTTCCATCTCACATTTATAATATATATATATATATGTATGTATGTATGTATGTATATGCACTTCCATGCACATATACATACAACTGTACATTTAATTCAATTCAGTTTTAGGTTTTTATATAAGTGCATCCAAAAGAATGAATCATCAACACAGACATACATCCAAGCATACAAACATCACATAAACAGTCTCAACTTTCAGAAACTAAATCATATATGTAAATGTTTATAACTAAGGGACACAAACATTTGAGTTCTTTCAACTTCCTATTTGTTAAGGGATACAACTGCTATATCACATAGACCCATTACTCAAGCAAAACAGAGAGCATATCCTACAAACCTATTTTAACATGTTTGCCCACCCCTCTAATGTACCCATAAAAATCATACAAATGGTACAACAAATTTGAGGGTCGTTTATTAAAGTCATAGCCACAAATCATTCACTTCAATGATATTCCCGAATTCTTGTTGATTGGGTATATACAGGTCAGTGTTATTGTCATACTTATGAACCCTACTTCGTAGCTACCATTATTATTGCAGGATCATATCACTGTTTATTCAAACCAACAAAGCATTCAACCACGGAAATCACACAAATCAACTTGTAAATCAAGTATCTGACCTTCCTATTCATTTATGATGAACTTATAGTGAAATACATAGGTGAAATAGCTGCCTATAAGGACTTATTGCCAAATAAAATGTGTTGAAGCCAAAGTGGTCACAGCACCAAAGGTGCTATTAGAGCAGTTCACTAAAAGGTTAAAATTAGGAAAATAAGGCCACAATCACAAAATAAAGAGCAAAAAATAAAGGGAAAGGAATTTTTAGAGTGTTTCGGTTGATTTAGACCTACGTCCATTATTGAAACATTTTATTTATCATAGAGAAGTTTACAAAGTTCATCGCCTCATACATTTCAATTATATCACTCATTCTCTTTCTCATAACGATCTTCAACTTTTTACTCTCTTTCAACTTTAGATCCCACTTGAATTCGTGGAGGAATGGGTTGAATCTCACAAATTGTGATAGTTATCTTGTAGATCTTCAATCACTTAGGCGTTTAGATGATCCTCCTCGATTCCATATGAATTTCGTATTAGATTCGAGCTTTAGAGGGGATTAGTAATGGTTGGAGATCACTTGAATTGAGTTAGAGCGATTTCTCATGGCATATGAAGGAGATTAGATCCATTTGTTGCTGGAGAAATGTTGATTGATCATTGAAAGCCATTAATGGAGCTTGAAATGAAGTTTAGAATGATGAAGAAATGATTTGGCTACCCTTCGGGGTAGAATATTCGGTCCCCTTTCAAGTATAATGTAGTAGGGTATTTATAGAAGTGTTTTAGGGGTAGTGTCACACTTGTAATTTAAGGCGTACTACTGGAAATCATGCTTTATAGCTAGCGTATGGTTGGCATGTGACTTGCGCAATGAGCTATGCGGCATAAGTTGGAACGGTATAAAGCTTGCGCCATGGATGATATTTACGTCATGTGGACTGAGTTAAAGCGACAACTTGGTATGAACATGAACCATCCTTTGCTCAATCCTAATATGTCACGTGACTTTCCTTCGTACGCATAATCTGAAATATGTTATACTATGCACGCCACGCGTCATCTCAGTCTGACTTTGCCTGTAAACAAACGGCTTGCTTCACTTTATGTCGCATAGCTTGAAATCACGACCTGCTTTGTGACATAAAAAATTGCGGCAAGGTTTAATTTGGTTTGCGACATAATTTGTTTCAAAGTACGGATCTATTATTACATGGACCACTTAACTTTCTAGCTGGCACCACGCGCATGGCCACATTGCATGAATGCCTTGCTTTTAGGATATGCTAAACGAAATAATATCTCGGCATACAATATGAAACAAAGGAGTTAGCGACATGGAGATTCAACATCATGAATTAAAGCATGCGCGCCACATACAGCTGGCCATTCTCATGTTGTTATTCCATATTTCATTGGCCATGTGTCTCACTAATACGAACGGGTTCAAATGCCTCCTGGTTTTATTGTTATAGATGCCGTATGAATGATTTTTAACTTCCTGAAGTTCCAAGTTTCAGCTATTCATACTACTGCTCTCGTATCTAACATACAACCGATAGCTCCCCATCAAATATATGTCTTCCGATAATTAACAACCCAACAGAGATAACAATCTATTTTATGTCTTTATTACCAAAATACCTACGGCATGGTTATGTCTTTAACCATGTCACCTGAATGCACTTGCACCATGTCGTGCAATCTGAACAACGAACCACATGACCCTCAAGTTACTTAAACGATATGCGGAACTAGTTGCTGACGTGGCAACAACATGAATATGCTTGGTGCTGACGATATGGCTCATGTAGCGACATCAATGCTTCAAATGGAAGCTTATGGCATGAATATACTCAGTGACTTGAACGTGTGCATCCATAACTTGGTGTAATACTATAACACTCTGCCGACTGAACTGGGTACGACATGAATTAAACTGTAGCCCGAAAATGGTCAGTGTGAATTGAATCATGTCGCGAGACTGATCTCGTGAGAGTGATCCGGCGTACCATGGCATAATCCTATATGTTTTGGTGTACTCATTATAATATGACTGAAACAAGGTTTGGAAGGTGAAAAACTGCTTAAGCGGGCTTAATAGGGTAATTAGTGGATGGGCCCATAACCAATTTCTGGATTATGGTTATGGGGAGGCAAAAATGAGTTAGGAAGCTATCTCATTTCATTTTCTTAGCCGCCACATACACTCCTTGAACCTTAGCAATGACCTCCATCTTCTAAATCACTCCTAAATCACCTTTTAATCACATATTAGCCAAATCTACATCAAATTAAGGTGGATTAGCATAGAGATCGAGATAGAGCTGCTGGAATACATTGGGAACCATGCCAAACCAGTTAGAGTTTCAGATCTGAAATTTATTTGTGACTAAGGTGAGTGATTTGCACTTTTATTCACTAATTAAGGCTAATTAGGGGTGATTGGTGATAATTAGTGAAATTATGACTTAGAAAAATATGGAAAAATATGCATAAATTATGAAATATTATTATATGTTACTAGTTAAAAATTGGGTTAATTTGGATTAACTTTGCTAATCCTATGGTTAAACATGATTAAGGGGATTAAGTGGAAAATCATAGATTTTGGTATGTTTAATCCTAAATAACACATGTGATTAATGTTTTAATGTTTTTGATTGATCATATATGTTGTTACTACTATTTGGGATGTTTAGAGATTGCATAAGAAACTTAGAATGGTCGAAAACGCCATCGTGTGGCGTAAATAGCTTGTTGTATGAAGTGCAGGAAATCGAATCGGGTCATGAACCTCGAACCGACCCCGCTCGTGACCCAGGTACCATGACCCGCTCGTGAAACATGTATCACGAACCGACCGGATCGGTCTATGCACCCACAACCGATAACCACGAGGCTTGACCACGGAACAGAGCACTTGAGCCTCTTGTACCAGGAGCCGATCCCCACGACCCGAACTAGAGCCACGAATCAATGCACGGGGGCGAGCCACGAAACAATGCAAGGGGGCGAGCCACAAGCTGAACCGGCATGAACATGACCACCACGAATCGACCAAAGACTCACGAACCAGAGCAAGACTACAAACCACGAGCGGAGCATGCCCATGAACCAGGAACCGCTTGTGTATCGCGAACCAAATGGAAACTGATGTGCGAACTAGAGGAGACGAAACCCGAGATGCAAAGGTAGTCCAAATAAGGAGTTGGAACTCAGAATCCAGATGAGAACCAACGAGTTAACTTCATGAGTTGGGCTTTGTTGCGGGACGTGTACAAAGGGGTTATCGATATCTATAACTTTGGATCACTACTAAGAGACGGATTAGTGGTTATGGATCAGCGCAATAGGATCATTAAGACTCCCAAGGGCAAAGTGATCGTAGCATGGCCATGGATCAGTGCAATGGGACCATTAGGACTCCCAAGGGCAAAGTGATCATAGTAAAGGATTAGTGGCTATGGACCAGCGCAATGGGGTCATTAAGACTCCCAAGGGCAAGTGGTCGTAGCAAAGGATTTGGTGATCAAAGTGGTGGATATCGCACGCTTTACGCACTGAGTGAGAGATGTGAGGATGATTTCTATGTTTGATGTTTGTTTAAACCATGACATGCACACTCCCACTGTACACTTTATGTTAGTGTTACCTTAGAGTACTGTACATCTTGTTGTGCTAACTCTTTGGTTGCTTGTCTAGGTTCAGGTATGATTTTTTATACCTGTTATTGTTCTGTTTTGCTACTATCGCTCATACCAGACTTTTGCCTGACTCAGAGTTTTATTTCACTTCTTATTACTCTGGGTGCTCCTAAACGAGCAGACTAGAGACAGGTTAGGTGGTTATCCACGAGTAGCTGTCCGGAGATGAGCATGAGGCTTTCACGTACTATTTACATATATCCTCCCTGTATTGTTGTTGGCCACTACTTTGGGCATTAGTAGTGTACTTTTTATATTTTGCTTAAGAGACAGTATTTTGAAGTTGTAATAATGGTTTGGATCATAAGCTGTACTTTAGATTCCGCTGCTATGATGGTTTAGTTTTCAGCTTATGCACTGTCTCGTCTGTTTTATGTCATGTATGTTATTATTATATTTTATTCCATGCGCTGTGAGATATACTACAGGTTCTTTTGTGATCCATAGTTTCTAATCCTTTTTCCTTGACGACCGTCCCGTGCTAGTTGGGCATTGGCATAGCGCATTTTGGGGAAATGTCGGCTGTTGCGGGGCGGGATGTCACACTTGGTATCGGAGCCTAGGTTGTATAGTTTAACCTAGGGTAAGACATCAGGGAGAGATATTATACGTATATGAGAGTGCGTATTTGTGATATTTTGGTTTTCAAAAGCTATATATATATATACACACACACACTATTAGTATATCTAAGGATGAAGTCGCACAGCACTGGCACCATTATGGAGATGGTTAATCGTTTTCTCTTTACAGATTGAACGATGAGCCGACATACGAAGAGTACAGGTTCAGGGGCCAATGGTAAGAATGTCCCTGATATGAGGACGATGTTTACTACCTTCATGAGGGAGATGCTTATTGATGTTCAAGGAGCAGTTCCTAATGCTGCTAACGGTGGTGGTGCAGCAGTGCAGGCGCATAGGGCTAATTTCGCCAAGATCAGCAGGATTATACTAATCTTGGTGGAAAGTCGTTCCACGAAACAGAATCGGCTACGGAGGTTCAAGATTGGCTTGATAGTTATGAATGCATCTTCGAGGATTTGGGGATCGATGATGCAATGAAGAGAAAGTTAGCATCGCGTAACCTTCAAGGACGGGCTATGAATTGATGGAATGCCATTAAAGCGGCTACTCCGGAGGATCAAGTTACTTGGAATTAGATTAAGACTCGCTTTAGTGACAAGTTTATTCCAGCTGCTCAGAAATCAGAATTGTTTAAGAAATTTTTGGAGCTTAAGAAGAATGGTAGGGCAGTCTCGGAATATATTGCTGAGTTCGATACTTTATCGAAGTACGGATTATCTCTTATTGATACTGCCAAGAAGAAAAACGAGAAGTTCATAACTGGCTTACATGAGTACTTAGGGGAAAGACTTATAAACCACATCGATGAGACATTCGAATCTATTATGGGGACAGCATTGACATCAGAGAGTCTTTACCCTAAGTCGAAGACCGAGGATGCTATTACAGCTGCAGAGGAGCCAAAGCCGCAGGCAAGCGGTGGGGGCAGGAATAATTCCCAGAATAAGAGGAAGCAGAACCAAACCAAGAATGGTCAGAAAAAGAAGAATAAGAAAGATATCGAGTGCTATAGTTGTGGAAAGAAGGGTCACTATGCCAAAGAGTGTCGAGCAAAGCCAGGGGAAATGAAGTACTTCAACTGTGGCCAAGTGGGGGCATTTTAAGAATGAATGTCCACAACCTCTTAAGGAGAAGGAGATCATGAAAGAATATGTTATCAACGCTGCTACTTCTTCGTCGAATGCCCCAACTGCGGCGTAGAAGGGGAAGGGTGTCATTATTCAAGGTATGCTTTCAATTTATGATGTTTCTGTTCGAGTGTTGTTTGATAATGGAGCTTCCCATTCCTTCTTATCTAGTGACTTGGTAGATAGGTTAGAATTGGAACCCAAGATAGTCGATAGACCTTTAGTTGTGACGAACCCGATCAGTGGTTTGACTAGCCTTAGTATCATTTGCCGTAATTTGGTCTTATCGAGTCATGGATTCATAATTCTTTGTGATTGCTTTGTTTTGGGCTTTACTGATTTAGCATTATTTTGGGAGTCGATTGGCTCCAAAGGTGGGGGTGGTAGACTGTGAGGGGTCTTCGGTGACCATTAGAACAGACGATGGGCGGAGGGTACTGTTTGGTTGCCTACCTAGTGATGGGGTGATGGCCAATTTTCTAAATTCCCTCGACATCCTGCAAGATGAGTTGTTAGATGTGCCTATTGCTGGCGAGTATCTGGACATCTTCGGGGAAATGACCAGACTTCCACCACATCATGAGATCGAGTTTGTAACGACCCACATTCTACTCATTGGAGGATCGTTGAATATTTATTTTATTCTCAAACGAAGTCGTATGGTCGTGTAACTTTGGGAAACGACTATTGGGGTCATTTCCCATGTTCACGATTTTTGTTGATTTTTAAATGACTGTTTTGCCCCCAAGCGAATCTTGTTTTGCCTATAACTTTTGATTGACAAGGAGTTTTGACCTGAAACCACTTCCATTGGATTCGGGTGATGGTTTACCTTTTCGTATAGTGGTCATATTGATCAAACAGACTTATCATTTAGGAGATATAGCTGAAATAAGGTTTGTAGGTAGAAAAACAGCTTAATCGGGCTTATTAGGGTAATTATCGTATGGGCCCATAACCCATTTCGGGATTAGGGTTATGGGAAGGCTGATAGGGTTTGGAAAATCAGTTTTTATCATTTTTCTAGCCGCCATTTACATTTCTCTAACCTTAGTAATGCCCTCCACCTTCTAAATTCATCTTTAATCACTTTCTAATCCAATACTAAGAGAATATACATCAAATCAAGGCGGATTGACATCAAATCAGAGTTAGGACTTTTGTGTTGCATAGGAATTCGACCCAAATCAGGAGAGTTTCAAATCTAAGAATTTATTTGTGGCTAAGGTGAGTGATTAGCATGTTTTTACACTAATTACGGCTAATTAGGGGTGATTAGTGATAATAAGTGAAATTATGACTCAGATAAATATGGAAAAATATGTAAAAATTCTAAATTATTATTTTATAACTTTGATAAAAATTTGGGTTAATTTGGATTAAGTTTGGTAATTGTATAGTTAAAACATGGTTAAGAGGATTAAGGGGAAATTCAAGGTTTTAGGGCATATTTGATCCTAAGTAACCCATATGCTTGATGTTTTGATGTTCTTGATTGTCCCTATATGTTATTACTACTATTTGGAATGCTTTATGATTGTTTAGTTAGGTTAGAATGGTTGAAAACGCCGTCGTATGGCGAGAATGGAAACAGGCTTGTTGGAAAAGTGCCAGGATTCCAGATCGGATCGAGATAGGGGATCGGATCGGACATATCCGAACCGAACCGGAGTAATGGAAAGATTTGTGCGTGGAAAAAAGGAAGGCCACCTGCATTGAATTGGAGCTGGGATCGGACCAGAGCTTGGTGTGGGGATCGGATCGGATTATAGCTAGGAAGCGGGATCAGATCGATGTTAAAGGAGACAGAGCAACTGATGGGGTCAGTTCGACATTATCGAACCGAACCGGGATCTGGAGATGAGGGAGCTGAACCAAAACGAGATGTGAACACCATACGAACCGAATCGGATGAAGATTACTGAATCAAACAAAGAACTCGAGCGCCATACACCTGAACCGAACCGGGATATTGAACTGGATTTGGAACTACTACTTCTACGCGACGACTCTTCTGAAGACCAACTCCAATTCGACCAAAAACCAAGATGCAAAGGAAGTCCAAGTGGGAATTTATAACTCAGTATCCAGATGGGAACCAACAAGTTAACTTCATGAGTTAGGCTTTACTGCGGGACGTATGCAAAGAGGTTATCGATATCTATTGCTTTAGTTCACCACTGAGAGACATATCGGTGGTTATGGATTAGCACAATGGGATCATTAAGACTCCCAAGGGCAAGTGATCATAGCATGGCTATGGATCAGTGCAATGGGGGCCATTAGGACTCCCAATGGCAAGGTGATCATAGCAAGGGATTAGTGGCTATGGACCAGCGCAATGGGGTCATTAAGACCCCAATGGCAAAGTGGTCGTAGTAAGGGATTGGGTGATCAAAGTGGTGGATATCGTATACTTTACGCACTGAGTGAGAGATGTGAGGATGATTGCTATGTTTGATGTTTGCTATCACCATGACATGCACACTCCCATTTTACACTTTATGTTAGTGTTACCTTAGAGTACTGTACATCTTGTTGTGCTAACTCTTTGGTTGCATGTCCAGGTTCAGGTATGGTTATTTATACCTGTTATTGTTTTATTTTGCTGCTATCGCTCATACCAGACTTTTGTCTGACCCAGAGTTTTATGTCTCTTCTTATTACTCTGGGTGCTCCAAAACGAGCAGACTAAAGATAGGTTAGGTGGTATGCATGAGTAGCTGTCCGAAGACGAGCAGGAGGCTTCCATGTACTATTTACATATATTCTCCCTGTGTTGTTGTTGGTCACTGCTTTGGGCATTAGTAGTGTACCTTTTCTATTTTTCTTTAGGGACAGTATTTTGAAGTTGTAATAATAATGGCTTGGATCATAAGCTGTATTTTGGATTCCGCTGCTATGATGATTTAATTCCTAACTTATGCACTGTCTCGCCTGTTTTATGTCAAGTTATGTTGCTTTTATATTTTAATCCATGAGCTATGAGATATACTATAGGTTCTTCGGTGGTTCATTGTTTCATAATCCCTTTCCTTTGACGACCGTCCCGTGCTAGTCGGGCATTGGCACATCGCATTTCGAAGAAATGTCGTTTGGCGCAGGGCAGACCATCGCACTTGGTATCAGCACGGGGTAGCTGGATATTATCGCAAGTTTATTCAAGACTTCTCCAAGATAGCGACACCATTAACTCGGTTGACCAAGAAGAATCAAGCTTTTGTTTGGGACAAATGGTGTGAGAACGCATTTAAGAGTCTAAAGGAAAAGTTAACGTGCGCACCAGTGTTGGTTATTCCTAAAGGGAACGAAAAGATGACGGTATACACGGATGCATGTGGTACCGGACTAGGTGTTGTACTAATTCAAGTAGGTAGGGTTGTAGCTTATGCTAGTCGGCAACTGAAACCGCATGAGAAAAGATATCCTACCCATGATTTGTAGTTGGCAGCGATCGTGTTCGCGTAATGATGTGGAGACATTATCTCTTGGGAGAAATATTCGAGTTGTTTACAGATCATAAGTCATTAAAGTACCTTTTCTCTCAAAAGGATTTAAATCTTTGTCAGCAGAGATGGTTAGAGTTCTTGGCTTTATATGATTTCAATATCGCATATACACCCAGGAAAGGCAATGCGGTGGCTGATGCATTGAGTAGGAGACATGCCGGTTTGGGGGCTATGTTTCTGGAATGGAAGCAACTGGAGTATATCGTAGGATATAATTTCAGACCTAAGTGTGAGTTGGATCCAGAGATGTTAGCAAGTTTGACGATCAGACCAACTTTGATTGAGCGGATTGGTTCCAGCCCGAGAGACGATCCTAATCTACTAGAAATCATCTCCAAGATAAAGATGGGTATAGACAGTGAAGAAATGAACAAGTATGGTCTCGATCGAGAAGGATGGCTTCGAAAGAATGGAAGACTAGTTATACCCAATGTTAATAGATTGCGAGATGAAGTGCTTAAAGAGTGACATCACTCGAAACTGATTATACACCCCGGTGGTAACAAAATGTATCGAGACATGAAGCTGACCTACTACTGGGAGGGGATAAAGAGAGACGTTGGGAAGTTTATATCCAAGTGCATGAACAACCAGCTAGTTAAAGCCGAGCTAAAGAAGCATAGTGGTTTGTTACAACTGTTAGAGATTCCCGAATGGAAATGGGAACAAGTTTCAATGGATTTCGTTGACGGTTTGCCGAAGACTAGATCGGGTCATGATAGTATTTGGGTGATTGTGGATCGATTAACCAAGAGTGCAAGGTTATACCGGTCAAGTCGAATAGAACGACCGCTAAATTAGCAGAAATATATGTGAAGTGGATAGTGAGATTTCATGGAGTACCTAAAGGTGTCGTGAGCGATTGAGATCCATTATTTATTAGTGTTTTGGAAGAGCTTACAAGAGGCTTTAGGGTCAGAACTACATCTCAGTACCGCATGTCATCCTCAAACCGACGGTCAAACAGAGAGGGTGAATCGTGTATTAGAGGATCTCTTAAGGGCTTGTATATTGGACTTTAAAGGATCATGGGATGACCATTTACATCTGGTTGAATTGCATATAATAATAGTTATCAGTCCAGTATTGGTATCGCTCCATTTGAAGCTTTGTATGGAAGACCGTGCAACTCATCATCATGTTGGTTGGAAACCGGTGCGAAATTTATGCTTGGACTAGATTTAATAAGAGAAACTTCAAATAAGATCAAGGTTATTCAACAGCGAATGAAGACTGCTCAAGATAGGTGGAAGAGTTGTGCTAATAAAAGATGAAGATAATTGAAATTCTCCGTTGGTGACCTAGTATTCGTCAAGATCTCTCCATTAAAGAGTGTGATTCGTTTTGGTGGGAGAGGCAAGTTGGCACCAAGGTTTGTTGGTCCATTCCTAGTTCTTGAACAAGTTGGGAATTTAGCATATAAAGTTGGATTGCCTGACAAGATGGCGGGAGTTCACGATGTATTTCATGTTTTCTAGTTAAGGAAGTCCGTGCACGATTATAATATGACTATTTTGCCAGATCATTTGGATTATATCGAGGTAGAATCTGAGGCAGTTGAGAGTCGTAGGACGTTTTTGTAGGGCACGATACGAAACAACTTCGAAGGAAGACAGTGAAACTGGTCAAGGTTCAGTGGGGTGCTAATGAAAATGACTGTACTTGGGAAACAGAGGAGAACATAAGGAAGTCGCATCCAGAACTCTTTGCCTGGTAAGGTTTTAATCGCGATATAGTTATCCCCTTGTTAGTAGACTGCATGTTAGGAGAGGCTTGTTGTGTTGTTATGTATGGTTGATTGTCACAAATGATTGATAGGCATGCGGGATCCTTTGCATGTTTTTAGTTAAGGAATTTCGGGGGCGAAATTTCTTAAGGGGGGAGAGTGTAACGACCCGCATTCTACACATTGGAGGATCGTAGAATATTTATTTTATTCTCAGACGAAGTCGTATGGTTGTGTAACTTTGGGAAACGACTATTGGAGGCATTTCCCATGTTCACGATTTTTGCTGAATTTTAAATGACCGTTTTGCCCCTAGAGAATCTTGTTTCACCTATAACTTTTGATTGACAAGGAGTATTGACCTAAAAGCACTTCCATTGGATTCAGATGATGGTTTACCTTTCCGTAGAGTGGTCACAATGAACAAACGAACTTACCGTTTGGGAGATATGGCTGAAATAAGGTTTGTAGGTGGAAAAACAGTTTAACCGGGCTTATTGATTAGGGTTATGGGAAGGCTGATAGGGTTTGGAAAATTAGTTTTTATCATTTTTCTAGCCACCATTTACATTTCTCTAACCCTAGCAATGGCCTCCACCTTCTAAATTCATCTTTAATCACTTTCTAATCCAATATTAAGAGAATCTACATAAAATCAAGGCGGATTGGCATCAAATCAGAGTTAGGGTTGCTGTGTTGCATAGGAATTCGACCAAAATCAGGGGAGTTTCAAATCTAAGAATTTATTTGTGGTTAAGGTGAGTGATTAGCATGTTTTTACACTGATTACGGCTAATTATGGGTGATTAGTGTAATTAGCAAAATTATGACTCAGAAAAATATGGAAAATATGTAAAATTTCTAAAATATTATTTTATGGCTCTAATAAAAATATGGGTTAATTTAGATTAAGTTTGTTAATCATATAATTAAAACATGGTTAAGGGGATTAAGGGGAAATTCATGGTTTTAGGTTATGTTTGATCCTAAGTAACCCATATGCTTGATGGTTTGATGTTCTAGATCGTCTCTATATGTTATTACTACTGTTTGGAATGCTTTATGGTAGTTTAGTAAGGTTAGAATGGTTAAAAACGTTGTCGTATGGCGAGAGTGGACAAAACATGCTTGTTGGAAAAGTGCCAGGATTCCAGATCAGATCGAGATAGGGGATCGGATCGGACATATCCGAACTGAACCGAAGTTGTGGAAAGATTTGTGCATGGAAAAAAGGAAGGCCACCTGCGTCGAATTGGAGCTGGGATCGGACCGGAGCTTGGTGTGTGTAACGACCCGGGGGATTTGAGACCTTGGTAATCGGCATAAACTCAATGTCGACTATCCAAGCATCGGAAATACCTGATAGTTAATGAAAGAAAATAGAGATTGAGAATAGATAAGATAGAAAATTAGAATAGAAGAAGAAGAAAATAACAACAAAATCAGAGTAACACGAATCTCATAGCGGAACGAATAAAATATACTATATAACATAACTTTGAAATACAAATCTGTACTTGAATATACATACCATTATCAAAGTACAACACTTATAATATAGCGGAAATAAACAATTGCTATATAATCCTGATGCCTCCCGCTCCAAGCTCTCAGTATCTATAGAATCCCGACTACTTGACTGCCTCTACAAATTTGGGCACCCAAGAGTTTAGGGAAAACAAAACAAAATAAACTCTGGGTCTGTCATGGTACTGGTATGAGTAAACAATTTAAAACAGTTTGAGAAAATAAACGATATCTTATAGACCACGCCGTATAATACGGAACATTTTTTCCCTTATGAGAATCCAAAACACTTGATTTATCACTCAAAATCCTTTTGAAAGAAACGATAATCTTTATATCAAAATTCTTTGGATATTATAATAGTGTCTATCAACCACATTATAATAATCATCTAGCAGAACGCTTTCATCTCACGTTCCACATACGTAATATATAATCAAAAACTACGAGCACTTATTGGGTAATGGATTCCAACTAGCAAGGTATGGGACCACCTTCCGATAGTGTATCTCTAGAGAGGAATACACCTGGTTCAACAAGAACATCTTGTAACCCAGGCTAAACATGACTGGTCACTCATTTCGCTTGAGTGTATCGAATGTATTATCACCAACGGTTGGGATTAGCAACCGTTTCCCGAAAGGGACAACTTCGAAATAGGTTAAAGAAGTAAATGAAATTTCTCTAGATTAGGTGACAATACACCCTAATTGGCAACTAACCACTTAGCCATGCGACCTACCCGATTTTATACCATTTCTCTGTTGTGAGGCTAGAGAGCATAACGTAAAGATCACACCTTTATTTACTTTGAATGTCACATCGTCATACCCGCCAAATCACAAATTGATTTCCCCAAAAATACAACGGGTATAAGCTAAGAGAAACGAATTCCTCTGCCACCAATGTAAATGCGTTTGAAATGATCAACTTACACGATCCACCAGATATATTCTTTCAGACACTCGTCCACTCAAGTTGTCCTGGGACTGGACAATCCGAAGGAATAATTCTGTAAATCCATCTTAGGCAATTTCTACCTAGGATCACCAGAATAAACCTTGCATAAACTCTGTCTTCAATTGTCTTCAATATATTTGATTTGAAACGATAATGCCCGTACGGAGTGGTTTTCAGATAATAAATCTGATCCCGGTCTCTCTGTATTGACAACGGAAATAGTCAAAACTTTGATAGTCGGTTATTTAACAATCAACGGAAAACATGTTTACAAACAACGGTCGTATTCCCAAATGGAAATTTTACCGATCAATCATCATTTCATTTCCCAATTCCCCATTTATCATTTCTATATATTCATAAATTCCTTATTTTCTAAAATTAGAAAATATACGTGATTAACTTTGGAAAACGTTTCCATTTCTGATTCACCCATCAATATCTTCCCACCTCTATCAGTCTCTAACTGTAAACTAGTAAGAGAACAACTTCCCAAGTATAAACCCCGAAGGCCGAAACCAACAAAAAATCGATACCCAGAAAGCCATTCAATTCAACTAATTTCCAGTCAGTTTCTAATTTCAGTAATTCTATTTAAATTCCTAATTCAAACCCCAAATTCCTTTATAATAATTTATTTGCAAAATATTTACTTTAAATCAATATCATGTTACACCCGTGTGCGAAGCACGGGTCTAAACCTTCCTAATGTAAAATTCTCTTTTTATAAAATTCTATTCATTCTCCAAATATTTCCTTTTATAATTCTATTTACTTTCCAAATAAATATTCCTTTTATAATTCTATTCAATTTCCAAATAAATATTCCTTTTATAATTATATTTATTTTCCAAATAAATATTCCTTTTATAATTATATTTATTTCCTATAAATATTCCTTTTATAATTTTATTTATTTTCCATAAATATTCCTTTTATAATATCCTATTTATTTCCTATAAATATTTCATTTTCCATAAATATTCCTTTTATAATATCCTATTTATATCATATAAATATTTCATTTTCAAAATACACTTTGAAAATTTTCTTTTTACATTCCAGTATTTCTTATGGTATTTAAAATACCAATTAAATAGACCAGTGTCATCATAATCAATCACAGGTTTTATATCACATCATATATCACAATATATGAAAACAAACAGTACTATAAAAATTGAGGAATCCAATTGGATCCCTCCAACCTGTTTCCATGCATCCACAAATGTTAAATAATATAAATAACATCAATTTCATTTCAATATGAAATATTCTGGTAAACAGAATCAATATTTGATTTACGATTTATATATATATATACATACATATCATTATCTATAATTTCAATTAATAAATCAGCAATTCAACCAAACAATCAACCCACAACAATCAATTATCATTTATCAATACTAGATTATATTTATAAAAATATAAACTGTACAGAGTTAGTGAGATTTACTCACATTGGACGGTAATCGTTAAATAACGAATAACTATTGTTGAATCAGATCAAACAATTTATTTCGCTATAAATTGTTACAAGCTCCAATTCACTCTGAATCGGTTCCATTGTGTAGCCCTCATCAATAAGATTCCAACGTGACCAGCGGTTCGTAAATCCAAGTTCGTGAGAGATAAATATTGCAATTTCAATTCAATAGACATCTTTAATTACCAATTACTTGTTTTATTTAAATACAAGCTCACCCTTTTCCAGTCCAAAGCCCAACTCGTGACTTACCCGCATACACAATACCTCTCCCCCTCCGAATAGAAAAACGCGTCCTAGTATTTACTTTTTTCCATTGTCGATTCTTTGAAAAGATCAAGCTCCAACTTCAAATCATGGAAAATCAAATGAAATATACCGGTACTTCTCTCTTCGAATCCTAAGACACCCCTTTACTTCACCATCTTCACTTTCCTAAACATAGATAGCAACTCCATTCATCTTGCCCACACCAAAATATTGACTTGCTCCCAGGCATCACCCAGTCCTTGTGCGAGCACTCAGTCCATTGTTATGAAGAAGTCATCCCCACTTACAACTCGTTAACTCCTTATACCCAGCGTTCCCAAACCGCTACTCTTCAATGCCAGTCACGAACCCGCCCACTTCAGAAATCCTCCCACGTTTGCATGGTCTCAGACATTTTTCATGCAACAACCACACGAGCTCCAGTATAACAACCACATGAGCTCCTATACTCCTCTCCCAAGCTCGCCGCCACCATCATCTAAGAGATTACCGCGCTGCCACCTCAATAGTAAATCGTGATCCTTCACATCATCACCACGTACCTCCATCTATTCCCTCAAACCAACGAATTGCACACAGCAGAGACTCCTCCTTTAAGCTCCTTCTTCTTTTACCTCATTACTTTTATTGTCTTTGATTTTATAAAAATTTTGTGACATTAATTGGTTTCGAGCTTTTCAGTTTTGGCCAAAGAGGAATATACAAGGGCGGCTGTGTATTTATATAGGCATACGAGCATTCGTGATTAAGAAATAGAGGGTACATGCTAGCGAGAAAAGGGAAGTAGGTTTGCAATTTTTTTTAATGGTTATAAGGCTTTACATAGCTTTGTACATCATAGCGTTTGACTATTAGCATGTGTAATAAACAGTTTGACGTCTTAACCATCCTCATGATTTGGAATATTATGCTAAAGAACCTATGGTGCATACATATAAACAGTTTGTTGGGAAAAAATAATGACAATTTCTTAATATAAAATCAACCGGAAATGACACAAAGAGAGCACTGTACGTTTTGTTAAAATATTATTTTGACATAATGAATTTGTAACATCACGGTTTTTTTTCTATTTTATAATGAACATTTAAATTTATATTTAATGTTGAACTAGAAATATAAATGAATTTTATTTTTAATTTATCGATTTAACTTTGAATATATTGAAATATCGTGATACTGAAAAATGAAATAATTTAATGTTGAGTTAAAACTGAATCAAAACAATTCAAATTCTATATATTGAATTAGAACGATAATAATTATTTATTTTCGAAGAATTTAATTGTTTGAAATCGATTTAATTTAAAACAAGTTTAATTTAAATCGTTAATTTACGTTGTTATCTCTATCATGCAGTCAAATTAAATTCCAAAATTAGTTCGTGGAGTTCAGAATAACGCTGTAATATGAGAGCGTCGGTCGTTATGGTTGAATAACAGTTTGGGGTTTCAAATTAACGGACCGCGAGATATTTTAGTTTTTAATTAAAACAAAATAATATCATCTGCCGTAAGTACAGACAATGCCTTAACACTTTATTTAATCGTGCAGACACTTCCTTTCTTTGAGCTGAAAATATTGTTTGCTTCCTTCGATATCAAAGAAACACAGAAGTAATGGCCTTTTGTATGTCTACCTTGGTTCGCAGCTATACAAACGAGCCTCACCTCGTATATTCCCAAACTAGAATCACCCTTTTCCCTTGTTTTTCTTTCTCCCCAAATCAAAGTGAAAATTGAACCCACCGTAAAAAAAAAGAGGAGAATCAAATCGGAATCTCGACTGCATTGGAAGCTTGCGTGGGTCAGGGTTAGTTCGCGATGGCCAAAATAGTTAGGGCAAGTTGAATCTAGGTTGGAGCTGCATTGGACTGGAGCTCGACGTTGTGATGTCGATATGGAGCTCGACGATGAGGTATGGGGAATCAAGTATGTGTTGAATTTTGGGGGTTGGATTTATGATTTTAGTCTGAAACGGTGAATGTTTGGAGCCAACAAAGATGAACATGGTGGAGTTCGTTTTATTGATGCAGTAGTCGTGATTGGCAATGGAAAAAAATAGGGAGTTCAACCTTGATTTTTGGAATGGTAGTGCAGACATTTTAGCATGGGTTGGTTCCTCTGATTTTGGGGCATGGACTGGAGTTGAGTTGGATACATTTACTGATGATGAATTATGGAAGAAGGGTTTTGACAATTGGTTATTTGAGGTGCTGGTTTGATAGGGCCCCGAGTTTGTTTATAGCAGAGTGGAAGGGAGGTCTGGATGTTAGTGAAACTGATGGAATTATGACTTTGCAGCATTAATCGTTGAATTTGATTGTAGGTGAAGTGAAGGTCGAGATGGTAAGGCGTAGAGTTGAAATAAGGTATTCGTTTTACGAATTTAAATTTACATAGAATAATTTATTTATTTTAGAGGTTAATTTAAATAAATAAAATTTTGACTGATAAATAATAAAATTAAATAATTGTAGGTGTTAGATAAATTTATTCATGACAACCGGGGTAGATTCATAGCTGTGAATATGGAAATTAATGGAATATTCGGCAAGGAAAAATCAAGGTGAGTAAATCTCACTTAAATATTTATTTTTATCATTTAAAATAAATCGTTGGCTACTTGGTTGCATTTATAAATTGTTTATCAGTCCTGGTTATTATATATGTTAGTTATATTAGGCTTGGTGCTTGTGGCTATTATTATATATATTGGATTTCCCTCAGTACCATTAGCAGATGCCCATAGTTTCTTTAGCGGATGACCATATCACCCCACAATATATGAGTGGATGACCTTCTATACCGTGATATCCTGCCTTGAAGCAGGATTGGTATTATTTATGTTTTTTGAGGTAAACTATTTGGATGCAGGAAAAAACAGGTTGGAGGGATCCAACTGGATTCCTCAAAAATATATTATTGTTTTGTTTATATATTCATGTATGTTTGTTGTGTTGAATTGAATGGATTGTCGTGTGTCAGGTATTTAAATATCACTAGCCCTACATATTGATATTTAAAAATATTATACAAAAGGGATTTTTAGATTTAAAAAGGGAAAATTTAATTTTCAAAATAGAAATGGAATTTTCAAATAAACTGAGAAATATTAACTTGTTTTTAATAAAAAAAGTAGCTGAATTTATAAACAATATTATAAATGGAAAAAAATATTATCGTTAATAATATTAGATTTTAAATTCAAATCTGAATTTAAAAAGGAAAACTTATTTTCCAAATGGAAATTGGATTTCAAATAAGATTGAAATAGGAACTTGTTTTAAATATTTAAAATAAGAAGCGGAATTTATAATGTTTCATTAAATAATTTATAAATTTAAATTCAAGTTTGAGTTTAAAAAGGGAAATTTATTTTCCAAAGTGCAAATAGGATTTTCAAACGGAATTTGAAATATAAGCTTGTTTTAAATATTTAAAACAAGAAGTAAAATTTATAAACAACATTTATAAATAATAAGCATGAGAAATTTGATTATTGAAATTTTTAATATGAGAGTAAAAAGGGGTTTTTAATGTGACGACCCGTAACTTCCCCGGTAAGGAAAGCCCGGATTATCTTGAGAACACGACAAAATAGAACGCAAACAGAAGAACATTTCATTGTATATCACAACAATTCCATCAGATATAAGAATATACAGAGTATGAATAAATATTATACAACAGAAAAATATCAGAGATTACAATAAATTACATAGCAGCGGAAAAACAATATAAAACACAAATTAAAGTAATACACGGATACAGAGCTTTCCGAGCATCGTTCCAGCTGTAAATCAGGATCCTGTGAATATAAATCTGCAAAACCAAAACTACTAGCTACCCGTGTCGAAAATAAGGGCACCCAGAGTTTAGGTTAAAACAATAAACTCCAGGTCAGTCATGTGACTGGTGTGAGAACTAAAATAGTTATTAATCTTTATTTTAAAGTTAGGTAAATCAAGGGACGACGCCGTATAACACGGAACGGGTTTCCTCCCAAGAATACCAGTGCATAAAACAAACAGCGCAATGCTAAATAAAGAAAAATGAAGCTATTAAAAGACCCAGGTCCCATCACCAATGCAACACAAGCCGGAGGATAGGGTTTTTACCTTATAATAGCCAAAGCATGCTTGATACGTTAAAAACACATTATTTGATACTATAATAAATGTATAGTGTCAAAACAATTTCAATCATAAATATCAATCATAGGCGGCATGAATGACCCATACCACTATGTCGCCATACTAGGTTCTACAAATAAAACCGCAAGTCACGTATTGGAAATTGGATTTCCGTCATGAGTCGAGGCAAGGGGCAAGCTCCTCTCCGTTCGAGACACTCTAGAAAATGTCTCAGGACCACACACAGCGATCCTGGATCTTCAGGGTCGGTCCTCTCTTACTTTTGAGGATTGGCAATTCCTGAGCACACGTTTCCCGGTCCTAATAGACCTATATCTGAGGCACCTCGCATTCCAACAACGACACAGGTGAAAAATATATAAATGTCAGCCAGTTTAAGCACTGACACCACCACTAGCTAGAAAGAAACGTCGTGCTCTCCCTGCAGTCACTATCCCGTTTTTGACTCATACGAAGGTGTGAGGCTCGCGAATTCACGCTATACACAAAGCTGCGCCATATAGGCCGTGCTTTGATCATCAGCCACAAGACTTTGCTTTTCAACAGAAGCCCTGATCATCTGCCACTTAGGCGTGCCACACAGGCAATTCACTCCATGCGACTGATGTCCATCGATATACAACCTCTGAGCTCGTACGTCTCAGAGAAGGGCGTTATGCAAGAGAATAAATTCTCCACCGCCAAAAAATGTATATTTAATAGAGATCAATCAACACAAAATAAAATCCAATGTCAGACACACAGTCCATTTACAAGTTCGTTCTGGCTCTAAACAAAACCGGAGGCACTTTCCTCGCAAATCCATCGATCTCCAAGTATGTCTGGACGATCACCAACTGATTCCCTCCACTTGGGTGTAAAGCCCAATCAAGATCATCGGTAATCACCCAAACGATGTGAAGACTTCCGGTCTTCAATCACTGTCTTCATCTTCGACATATCGTCGAATCGGTTATTCAGAATGGGTATAAACCCGGCCTTTCCGAATAACCCACGTATATAATAAACAAATGTTACACAAACCCAACATACGCCTCATTCCAATTCAGAATATTCTTTTATTCACAAAATCACATTCTTAGGGAAAGGTTGCCATTAATTTTATCAAAGATAAATTCTTCTAAATTTATTCTTTAATCCTCCTTTGTATATCATTTCGAACCATATCATGGTTTTCCAAACTAGTCGGGATTAGCAAACCACACCGAAGTAATTATTTATTTTATTTCCCAATCCCAACCTATTCATCCCATGGAGCAAAACTGGTAATACTCCATATCTAACACCACGGTGTTATCGTAAATATTAATTACCATTTCACTTTCAAATCTAATCAAAGATTTAACTATCGCTTTGGAGCAAAACTGGTGATACTCCATTCTTGATCATTTCAATCTAATTGAAGATTCATTAAAACTCCACTTATTTTTAATCTTCTCAAAAATCAATAACCTGTCTTTAACTGGGTTAAAGAACCAATGTCATCTTAAACACGGTTTACGATAAACCCAAAATCACATTCTATTGTTAGTCGGGTTAAAGAACAGGTGTTATTCAAAACACCGCTCACGTTAAACCCAAGAACCAATTTAAATTCAATTCCAATTAATATTATTTAATTGGTACACTTCGTTAAATCTAAACAGAAAGATTTAATCTTTTTCTCAACTGGGCTTAAGAACGGTGTTAATGAAGACACCATCCACGACAAACCCAAATCACGTTTGATATTAAATACAAGGCTCTGAATATAAAATATATCGCCTTATATTCAATATCGAATTCTACGACCAACAAATATCATATTGGGAATAACGATATAAATATATCTTTCAAATCTCCATAACAATATCTGTATAATCACGAAATCCAACATCGAAATATTCCACAGCCAATTTCGATTCAAATCATTTCCACTTTATACATTGGAAATTCTGGTTATTTTTAAAACCTTTTCAAATCCACTTTTATTTATTTAAAAACAATTGGATTTTAATTCTAGTTCAAAACTAGTTCATTTTGATAAAAATATATTTTTATCCTTTCAAATGTGGAATTTTTCATCCTAATTTTCCCAAATCATTTATTATGATTTTACACAATTTATTGACATTTTTAATAATTTTATCAAGGCACGCACAGTCGATTTCCATCAACGGCCATCAAACTGCACTTACAGCGACCTTTTCCAAATTTGATTAGGACATAATTCCAAATCAAACCGTTAGATTTCAAATTTCTAATATTCATTGGAAAGTTCTTTTCGATACGAACCCAACGGTTCCGGTTTGAGGAGAATCCGACGGTCGGATCTCCCGTAATGTCCATTCGAAGTCAATGGTCAAAATTCACGAACTGCCGCGGCGCGGCACGTTCTATTCAGGCCATTATATATATAATATATATATTATATATATAATATATAAATTATATATATTTCGTCGATTTCCTTTCAAAACGAATTTTATAAATCGTTTTAAATTCGTTTTCTAAACGATTTCAACTTCATATTCAATTTCGAATCAAAATTGAATATTCCACATCATCGATATACAAATGATAATATTTTCAAAACATTATATTTTGAAATCACTTCCTTTTCTATATTCATTTTAAAAACGAATATAATCGATATAAATATCGCTCATGTCAAAATGGCGTGTCTCTAATCAACACGTCTTTATATATTTCAATAAATTCGTTATTCTATTCAACAAATGAATATTTATTCTATTCAACACATGAATCTATATTTCTTTCAACACATGAATATTCTCAACACATGAGCACTGTCAACACATGACTATTTTTGTTATTTAATGTATTTTAAAAAATTATGGTATCTATCGTTTGATTTTTTAAATCAGACTCCAACCGTAAAGTAGTAAGAGAATGATTCTCTAAGTATAAACCCCGAAAGCCGAAACCAACCTCAGGTCAATACCCAGGAAACCACTCATCTTATCTAGTTTCCAGTTAGTTTCTAATCTTAAATATGATAAAGATGTAAATTTTATTGTTAAAATATTTCTTTCAACACATGAATATTCTCAACACATGAGCACTGTCAACACATGACTATTTATTTTATTCAACACATGAATCTTTATATTATAATATTCTTTATTTCCCAATTGGAATGAGTCCCAATCAATTACAATATAATGTTAATTATATGGTTTCCATACAACACGTGTATATAATAGTAACGATAAATAATCAACCATCATCCAAAGTGCACCATACAACTACATAAGCATCAAATATAAATAATTAACGCTCACACAGTCTGTCGACCAATCGATCGACATACAATTAAATAATTGGGACTAGTGTATACCAAATATCATCCCAATACCCGTGTGGGGTTTCAAACAATCAAACACAGATTTTATTTGTGCAGTTGGGCGACATGTAAAATTTATCGTCCCAATCAATATCAGTCAAATCAGTGTATATAAACAAATCGTCCGATTTGTTTATAAATATTTATTTCATATACACGTTAAAAATTATATTTTTAACTATAAAATATTTTTCACTATAAAATATTTTAGTTCATTCCACATCACACAATTAACTACACATCAAAATCAGACAAACAAGCATACAAGCCGTCCATGGTCTGTGGACGACGGGTGTCGGGTGCTACTAAACACCGTTTGCATCCTAGTATATATTTTTATCTAGAAATGAAGATTTAAAGTGAGAAGTTCTCACAAAGGGTTCCACTCCACCGTGCTTTGCTTTTGAACTGCTGAATCGTCTGGATCTGTTCGAAATTCCAATGCAGTCCTTTTCACGCTGTTCACAATAAAAATTATATTTTTATTGTTTCATTTCAATAAATAAAAATCATATTTTTATTTCTACTTCATATATTTTTCGACACTTCATTCTATATAAAAATTATATTTTTATATCCCTACTTCTTATATAAAGATCGAATTTTTATTTCATCGCTATAAAAAATCACGTTTTTATTTCAATATATATATAATAAAAATCAGATTTTTTATTTCGCTACATATATAAAGATCAAATTTTTACTATGTATATAATATAAAAATCAAATTTTTATTCTTTCTATACTATAAAAATTATATTTTTAACCTTCTACAAATATAAAAATTATATTTTTAACCTACTACTAATATAAAAATTATATTTTTAACCTTTCTACGATAAAACTATATCTTTATATAATTAAAAATTCGATCTTTACCCTATTAAAAATCCGACCTTTACCCTATAAAAAAGCCGGCCTTTACCCTATAAAAAATCCAGCATTTACTTTCATAAAAATCGAATATATTAATTTTTTATTTTTCTATAACGTTATACCCATATATATTAAAACTGAAAAGAAATAGATGTAAAATAAAATAAAATCAAACTCACATTTTTCGAAGGTGGAGGGTGGCCTTTCGCTGTTCGAAGGGGAAGTAGGCTTTGTGGCCGGAGTTGAAGGACTGTGGAGGCGTAGGGGAGGGGGTTTGGTTCGCCGAAGGCGGAGGAGGGTCGCGGGGGGTCTCGTCGGTCAAAGGGGTGCGCTAGGGTTTCTAGGCGGCTCGGGTGCGTCGGGGAAGGAGGGCGGAGGCTGTAGAGGAAGAGGAGGAGGGCGCAGCGAGGGGGCACGCCACCTGGGGGGCCGCGATGAAGTGGCGACGGTGGTCCCCCCCACCGGTCGCCCCTTTTCTTTTCTTTTTTTTTCTATTTTCTTTTTTTCCTCGTTCTGAACGAAAAGGGGGAAGGGGAGAGAGATACCGGGAGGGCCACCTAATTTATATATTTAATTTATTTAAAATTCAAAACGTAACTTTTAATTTTCGACCTCAAAATCGAACCCATCGACTATCGCCCCTAGCTAATTACCCCCATCCTGAACACAATGGGACATATATCGTAAGCTGATTCGATCGTTTTGATCAGTTTTCGTCAAAATCAAAATATAACTCTATATATTGAATTTGAACGCACGTTTCAATTTACTGGGGCCACAAACTGGCTCTAAAAATTCCCAAAAAATATTTTCTAGCTTCGTATTGACGATACGGTCCTAACAAAACTAATTTCGTCAAATTCCGAGACCGTTTGAAAAATGGCCATTTTTTAGTCGATTAAAATCAACTAAAACCGGTCAAACGCGTTTTCCTTTGCCACGCTCACATATTGATTCCAAAAATTACGAATTTTGGAATCTAGCAATAACTTGACATCACGGATCCAACAAAAGTGGTTTCGTCAAAATCCGAGCTCGTTTGCAAAATTTCCATTGTTAAGGGCCAGAATTCCATAGCGACTATTCTGAATTTTCAACTGGATGTATCTTTTGATTCCCGCTATGAAATTTTAATTTTTCGGATTCGTTGGAAAGATATTCTCGATTAAATTCAAATATTTTTGGTTTCGCTAAAATCCGATTTATTTTGCACCCGGTACATTCATTTGAAGTTTGAAATCGAATTATCGAACTATCGCGCCATTTCCAATTCCTTTTATAATTTAAAATAAATATTTATATTCTAACGTTGATCTATATAAATATATACGTTCTATTTCTGTTCAAAATAAATTTCTCGTAGTTATTATTTAAAATAATTCATTTTAAATATTCAAAATTCGCTAAAATAGCCAAAATAAAATTTTTTAATTGGCTCGCATTTTCCGGGTTGTTATAATCTCCCACACTTAAAACTTTTCGTCCCCGAAAAGGAACTAAGCTGAAAGTTATTTTAGAAATTAACTCAACTTCCATTGTTTTCATTACGGCTTAAGTTCTTCAACTTTTCAGTTTCTAAGAACATTTCAAATTTTTCAAAAATTTGGCTAACACCCTAAATTTTCGAAAAATTTCGCCATAACTTCCCCTGCACCGGGGACTTTAGGATATTTCATATAGCCTCCCATGGCCTTCTTCAATCCAAAATAAAAAGAAAAACCAAGCGGCTAGCCAATCGGCTCATAAAATCATCATCACCCAAACAAAAAAGTAAATTATGGTAAACCTGTACCTATTTGTCGGGCAAACAATTTTATTCTCTACTCTAGCCTCCTTGCTATGACCTGTTCAATGTAAGTACATGTATATGCATGCAATTGTAATCATTTTTCAATACAGTTCCATATTTGGTTCCATTAGGCTAAACGGTTCAAAATATCAAACAAATAAACAAACAACACAACCATCAATCAATTAGTGAATTAACATTTCAAATTCATAATTTTGATACATATACAGAAAATCATGTTTTTGAAGCCAATTCACAACAATAAACCTATCTAGTTTTGGTTCTCACACCAGTCTAATGGAAATATATAGATATCACACCTTCGATACTCGAAAATAAATACTGATAACGGTGCAACATTATCAGAACCATCCCCTGGCAACTAGAGTGTGATTCTATATCTATCTAGTATATTAAAACTTCGAATATATGTTCATGACGCGTATACCTGAAATCTTTATATACTCGATTGTCCAAATTCAAAATAAATAAATATTCAAATACGTATAAAATGGTTTAAATTTTCAAAAGAATATTGTTTTCATTTGAAAAATATACTCTTCACACTCGTTCTAGGATACTAGTGATCCCATCTCTAACGAGTTATTCTAATTGGATATTACTAATCCAATATCTGATGAATTCTTTAGTTCGGTTCTAATGTGTTGAATTGAGAACAAGGCACATCGGAACGCAGACAGAAGAACATTTCATTGTATATTACAACAATTCCATCAGATACAAGAATATACAGAGTATGAATAAATATTATACAACAGAAAAATATCAGAGATTACAATAAATTACATAGGAACGGAAAAACAATATAAAACACAACTTAAAGTAATACACGGATACAGAGCTTTCCGAGCATCGTTCCAGCTGTAAATCAGGATCATATGAATATAAATCTGCAAAACCAAAACTACTAGCTGCCCGTATCGAAAATAAGGGCACCCAGAGTTTAGGTTAAAACAATAAACTCCAGGATAGTCATGTGACTGGTGTGAGAACTAAAACAGTTATTAATCTTTATTTTAAAGTTAGGTAAATCAAGGGACAACGTCGTATAACACGGAACGGGTTTCCTCCCAAGTATACCAGTGCATAAAACAAACGGCGCAATGCTAAATAAAGAAAAAGGAAGCTATTATAAGACCCACGTCCCATCACACAATGCAACGCAAGCCGGAGGATAAGGTTTTTACCTTATATTAGCCAAAGCATGCTTGATACGTTAAAAACACATTATTTGATACTATAATAAATTTATAGTGTCAAAACAATTTCAATCATAGGCAGCATGAATGACACATACCACTATGTCGCCATACTAGGTTCTACAAATAAAACCGCAAGTCACGTATTGGAAATTGGATTTTCGTAATGAGTCGAGACAAGGGGCAAGCTCCTCTCCGTTCGAGACACTCTAGCAAATGTCTTAGGACCACATAGCGATCCTGGATCTTCAGGGTCGGTCCTCTCTTACTTTTGAAGATTGGCAATTCCTGAGCACACGTTTCCCGGTCCTAACAGACCTATATCCGAGGCGCCTCGCATTCCAACAACCACACAGGTGAAAAATATATAAATGTCAGCCAGTTTAAGCACTGACACTACCACTAGCTAGAAAGAAACATCGTGCTCTCTCCCTGCAGTCACTATCCCGTTTTTGACTCATACCGAGGTGTGAGGCTCGCGAATTCACGCTATACACAAAGCTGCGCCACACAGGCCGTGCTTTGATCATCAGCCACAAGACTTTGCTTTTCAACAGAAGCCCTGATCATCTTCCACTTAGGCGTGCAACACAGGCAATTCACTCCATGCGACTGATGTCCATCGATATACAACCTCTGAGCTCGTACGTCTCAGAGAAGGGCGTTAAGCAAGAGAATAAATTCTCCGCCGCCAAACAGATGTATATTTAATAGAGATCAATCAACACAGAATAAAATCCAATGTCAGACACACAGTCCATTTACAAGTTCGTTCTGGGTCTGAACGAAACCGGAGGCACTTTCCTCGCATATCCATCGATCTCCAAGTAAGTCTGGACGATCACCAACTGATTCCCTCCTCTTGGCTGTACAGCCCAATCAAGATCATCAGTAATCACCCAAATGATGTGAAGACTTCCGGTCTTCAATCACTGTCTTCATCTTCGACATATCGTCGAATCGGTTATTCAGAATGGGTATAAACCCGGCCTTTCCGAATAACCCACGTATATAATAAACAAATGTTACACAAACCCAACATACGCCTCATTCCAATTCAAAATATACTTTTATTCACAAAATCACATTCTTAGGGAAAGGTTCCCATTAATCAAAGATAAATTCTTCTAAATTTATTCTTTAATCCTCCTTTGGATATCATTTCGAACTATATCATGGTTTTCCAAACTAGTCGGGATTAGCGAACCACATCGAAGTAATTATTTGTTTTATTTCCCAATCCCAACCTATTCATCCCATGGAGCAAAACTGGTAATACTCCATATCTAACACCACGGTGTTATCGGTAAATATTAATTACCATTTCACGTTCAAATCTAATCAAAGATTTAACTATCGCTTTAGAGCAAAACTGGTGATACTCCATTCTCGATCATTTCAATCTAATTGAAGATTCATTAAAACCCCACTTAGTTTTAATCTTCTCAAAAATCAATAACCTATCTTTAACTGGGTTAAAGAACCAATGTCATCTAAAACTCGGTTCACGATAAACCCAAAAACACATTCTATTGTTAATCGGGTTAAAGAACAGGTGTTATTCAAATCACCGCTCACGGTAAACCCAAGAACCAATTGAAATTCAATTCCAATTAATATTAATTAGTTGGTACATATTGTTAAATCTAAATAGAAAGATTTAATCTTTTTCTCAACTGGGCTTAAGAACGGTGTTAATGAAGACACCATCCACGACAAACCCAAATCACGTTTGATATTAAATACAAGGCTATGAATAGAAAATATATCGGCTTATATTCAATATCAAATTCTACGACCAACAAATATCGTATTAGGAATAACGATATAAATATATCTTTCAAATTTCCATAACAATATCTGTATAATCACGAAATCCAACATCGAAATATTCCACAGCCAATTTCGCTTCAAATCATTTCCACTTTATATATTGGAAATTCTGGTTATTTTCAAAACCTTTTCAAATCCACTTTTATTTATTTAAAAACAATTGAATTTTAATTCTAGTTCAAAACTAGTTTATTTTGATAAAAATATATTTTTATCCTTTCAAATGTGGAATTTTTCATCCTAAATTTTCCCAAATCATTTACTATGATTTTACACAATTTATTGATATTTTTAATAATTTTATCAAGGCCTGTACAGTCCATTTCCATCAGCGGCCATCGAACTGCACTTACAGCGACCTTTTCCAAATTTGATTTGGACATAATTCCAAATCCAACTGTTAGATTTCAAATTTCTAATATTCATTGGAAAGCTCTTTTCGATACGAACCCAACGGTTCCTATTTCAGGAGAATCCGACGGTCGGATCTCCCGTAATGTCCATTCGAAGTCAATGGTCGAAATTCACGAACTGCCGCAGCGCGGCGCGTTCTATTTAGGCCATTATATATAATATATATATATATATTATATATTTCATCGATTTCCTTTTAAAACTTATTTTATAAATCGTTTTAAATTCGTTTTCTAAACGATTTCGACTTCATATTCAATTTCGAATCAAAATTAAATATTCCACATCATCGATATACAAATGATAATATTTTCAAAACATTATATTTTGAAATCACTTCCTTTTCTATATTCATTATAAAAACGAATATAATCGATATAAATATTGCTCACGTCAAAATGGCGCGTCTCTAATCAACACGGCTTTATATATTTCAATAAATTCGTTATTCTATTCAACAAATGAATATTTATTCTATTCAACACATGAATCTATATTTCTTTCAACACATGAATATTCTCAACACATGAGCACTGTCAACACATGACTATTTTTGTTATTTAATATATTTTATAAAATTATGGTATCTATCGTTTGATTTTTTAAATCAGACTCCAACCGTAAAGTAGTAAGAGAATGATTCCCTAAGTATTAACCCCGAAGGCCGACACCAACCTCAGGTCAATACCTAGGAAACCACTCATCTTATCTAGTTTCCAGTTAGTTTCTAATCTTAAATATGATAAAGATGTAAATTTTATTGTTAAAATATTTCTTTCAACACATGATAATTTTCAACACATGAATATTCTCAACACATGAGCACTGCCAACACATGACTATTTATTCTATTCAACACATGAATCTTTATATTATAATATTCTTTATTTCCCAATTGGAATGAGGCCCAATCAATTACCATATAATGTTAATTATATGGTTTCCATACAACACATGTATATAATAGCAACGATAAATAATCAACCATCATCCAAAGTGTAACACCCCGTGATTCTATTAATATTAATATTCACAAATTAAAGAATAACTAATCTCAGACGTGAGAATTGTGGGAAACGGGTTGCGCCATTGTGTTCGTCTCGGAATTCTGGTTGAAATAGAGTCCGAGTTTGCATAAATTGGATTTCGTATGAAGAAGTTATGGCCATCGGAAGTTTCAGAAAATTTAAAACAGCTCGCAGGAAATTTAAAATTCAAACTGAAAAGTGCAGAAGTGGGCTGGGCGGGAAAAATTCCCGCCCAGGCAGGTCGACTGGGAGTTCGACACTAGTGTCAACCTGCCCCCCCACCCCCCAGGTCGACTATAGTGTCGACCTGGGTCTGGCGGCTAGGGTTTGAGCAGAGCCCAATCCTGAGCTGCTGATGTGTCTTTAGGGCTGTGTTGGCAAATTAAACGGTTCAGTTTAGTTCTGAATTGATATGACGGTCTAAATAAACTCTAAACTCTATAAATACCTAGGTAGTCTCTCACCCTAATTCATAAGAAAAATAGAATAGCTACCGTCATACCGCCGCCATGGAACTCAGTGGAGCCGCCGCCAACTAAGAAGGAAGAAAAGCTAATTCAATTATAATTCTAATCAACTCTAAAGAAAAGCAAAACTCTTTTCTTCTCTAAATTGTGAGTATGATAGTCTTAACAAGATTATTATCATTTTAATTAGGTTAAGTCATGAATGGATTATGAGTAGATGATGTGAATTGTCATATATGGTGTTGTAAACCTTATGCTATCATGTATGTTATTAATCCTATGCTATGTGGTGATGATATCCTATATGTTGTAAATCATGCTATGATGATGTTATGTATGTTGAAAGTGTCTATGCTAAGTCGTGATGAATCATACATGTAAAAAAGCCATGATGTTACTATCTATGCTAGTTAGTTCATATTAATTAAATCATCATGTTTGGGCTATGTTGATCTATATGACAAGTTACATATGCAAGTTAGATTGATTAGAAAAGTTATGAACATATGCCATGACATCTATTATGACATCTAGAATTATACTATGACATATGTGATATCCTATGCTAGTTCACACCATCATTATGTTGCCTAAAAACCCCATATGCAAGTTTATGTATAGATTTTGGCTATGATCATATCATGTAAATTGTGACATTTAACAAGTTGACACCTTTTGATCCTTAACATGCGTAGTTTATGCAAGTTTCACCCCTATTATGATTAGATTTATTTTAATTGTCTATATGTTGTGATAATTTATCTTTGTGCTATGCGTTAGACTATTCAAGTCTAGCCTATATTATGCGTTGAATAAGCGAACGTATAAACGTGGGGTAGGGGTAATATTAAGGATTTAATAATAAGATGTTGGGGTGCAATTGATATGATTTTGCATACCATGAGTGGATGACCATAATTGAGTCAATTATGGACATCAATAAAAGTGGACTTAATTAATAATTTGGATAGGGAATTATTAAAACTGGGGTAAAAGATTATAAGTGATAATCAATGCTTAGGACACGAGGTTGGACTCGTTTATGACGTAAACCTGCCCGGACCCGCCCGGCAAATCCAGTGGTCACAAACGTTAATCCAATGTGAGAGGTCCTAGGCCTAAACTAAAGCATAACAGTTGTAAAGACACGAGGTTAGACTCTTTTATGGTGTAAGACTGCCCGGAACCGCCCAGCAAATCCAGCTGCCATAAAAGCCAGTCTAATGTGAGAGGTCTTTATGAGGTTATGGCCTGAATGAATTAAGAAATACTTAACCAGATAAACATGTAAAGTGGGACATGGGGGTTAAGTAGGTGCCTTGGGTGGCATGAGGAATCTAGTGGGTGCCCTTAGTGGTAGGTGAAATACGATTAGTAAGACTTAACCAGACACACATGTAAATGAACATGACTAAGAGGGTTAAGTGGGATATACTAGTGACAAGCTTAGGTGGGTAGCTTGTGGGGGGCCCATTTCAACCAGTATCCCAAACGTATCTTTGTGGGCTCGACCCAAGTCGAGGACGGGACACGCATACTGGGTTTGACTATAAGAGGCCAAAACGGGGAGCGGTGGCAACGCAAGTCCAACGGGTTTCATATGCGTGTGTGGACCCGTGCTGGTAGGTAAGACGTTGTTGCATCGTGTAGGTATAAGCCGTGCATTCTCAAGTTGTATCGGGTTGCCACTTTAGGGGAGTGATACACCCCACTGTGGGGCCAGCACGGGTATCTACGAGTAGGGAGCCGATCGAAAGTGGGTAGTGGGGTACACCTAGTGGAGATAGGGGAAGACGACACCTATGTAGTCAGCTAGGGGTATGTAAGGCTATTTATATGTTGCTGTGTGAAGCAAGTGGGATCAACCTTTAGGGTGACTGGTGCGGTGAAGTGTAGTAATGTGCGGTGCAGTGTAGTAATTATTCGTTAGTAATTAGGTGTGCTTTACCATTATCTTTAACTTTATCTTAAACGCTATCTTTATCTTCCAAATAGTTCATAGACATTTACTTGTCTTCCAGCTTATGCCTTAGTCTAGTTATTTTGATAATAGTATTGTTAGAATTATCATACTCGCCAGACTTTATGTCTGACCCCCTCCATTCTATCCTTTTTTCCCCCTCCAGGTCCTCGGGTTGGGCCCAGCTCTAGTGGAGATTGATTGGATTGCTTATTCTCTCTCTTTGGAAAGCTTGGACCGTTGAAGTAAAGTCCAGCTTGTTATCTTCTTTAATGGCTGTTTATGTAATGGGATTATGTATTTTGTTTATCAAGATGGATATTGTACTTGACTCTGATTTATGGTTTATGATGTAATAAACATGTTTAAATTCCGCTGCAATAAAATGAAGTTTTAGTTTTCAAGTACTACTTATTATCTGTCTTGTTGTAATTTTTCTGTTCTATATTCACTTACAACCTCCATGGAAGTTAATGCATTCCCTTTGTGAGTGACATTAATGGACGTGGGGTGTTACACAAAGTGCACCACACAACTGCATAAGCATCAAATATAAATAATTAACGCTCACACAGTCTGTCGACCAATCGATCGACATACAATTAAATAATTGGGATTAGTGTATGCCAAATATCATCCCAATACCCGTGTGGGGTTTCATACAATCAAACACAGATTTTATTTGTGCAGTTGGGCGACGTGTAAAATTTATCGTCCCAATCAATATCAGTCAAATCAGTGTATACAAACAAATCGTCCGATTTGTTTATAAATATTTATTTCATATACACGTTAAAAATTATATTTTTAACTATAAAATATTTTTCACTATAAAATATTTTATTTCATTCCACATCACACAATTAATTACACATCAAAATCAGACAAACAAGCATACAAGCCGTCCATGGTCTGTGGACGACGGGTGTCGGGTGCTACTAAACAGCGTCTGCATCCTAGTATGTATTTTTAACTAGAAATGAAGATTTAAAGTGAGAAGTTCTCACAGAGGGTTCCACTCCGTCGTGCTTCGCTTTTGAACTACTGTATCGTCTGGATCAGTTCGAAATTCCAATGCAGTCCTTCTCACGCTGTTCACAATAAAAATTATATTTTTATTATTTCATTTCAATAAATAAAAATCATATTTTTATTTCTATTTCATATTTTTTCGATGCTTCATTCTATATAAAAATTATATTTTTATATCCCTACTTCTTATATAAAGATCGAATTTTTATTTCATCGCTATAAAATATCACATTTTTATTTCAACATATATATAATAAAAATCAGATTTTTTTATTTCGCTACATATATAAAGATCAAATTTTTATTATCTATATAATATAAAAATCGTATTTTTATTCTTTCTATACTATAAAAAATATATTTTTAACCTTCTACTAATGTAAAAATTATATTTTTAACCTACTACTAATATAAAAATTATATTTTTAACCTTTCTACACTAAAACTATATCTTTATATAATTAAAAATCTGATCTTTACCCTATTAAAAATCCGACCTTTACCCTATAAAAAATCCGGCCTTTACCCTATAAAAAATCCGGCCTTTACTTTCATAAAAATCAAATATTTTTTTTTATTTTTTTGTAACATTATACCCATATATATTAAAACTGAAAAGAAATAGATGTAAAATAAAATAAAATCAAACTCACATTTTTCGAAGGTGGAGGGTGGCCTTTCGCTGTTCGAAGGGGAAGGAGGCTTTGTGGCCGGAGTTGAAGGACTGTGGAGGCGTAGGGGGTTTGGTTCGCCGGAGGCGGAGGAGGGTGGCAGGGGGGTCTCGTCGGTCAAAGGGGCGCACTAGGGTTTCTAGGCGGCTCGGGTGCGTCGGGGAAGGAGGGCAGAGGCAGTAGAGGAGGAGGGCGCGGCACGATTGGGCCGCGATGAAGTGGCTGCGGCGGTCCCCCTCCCGTCGCTCCTTTTTTTTTTTTTTTCTTCATTTTTCCTCGTTCTGAACGAAAAAGGGGAAGGGATGAGAGATAAGGGGAGGGCCACCTAATTTATATATTTAATTTATTTAAAATTCAAAAAGTAACTTTTAATTTTTGACCTCAAAATCGAACCCACCGATTGTCGTCCCTAGCTAATTACCCCCATCTCGAACACAATGGGACATATATCGTAAGCTGATTCGATCGTTTCGATCAGTTTTCGTCAAAATCAAAATATAACTCTGTATATTGAATTTGAACGCACATTTCAATTTACTGGGGCCACATACTGGCTCTAAAAATTCCCGAAAAATATTTTCTAGCTTCGTATTGACGATAGGGTCCTAACAAAACTAATTTCGTCAAATTCCGAGACCGCTTGAAAAATGGCCATTTTCCAGTCGATTAAAATCAACTAAAACTGGTCAAACGTGTTTTCCTTTGCCACACTCACATACTGATTCAAAAAATTATGAATTTTGGAATCTAGCAATAACTTGACATCACGGATCCAACAAAAGTGGTTTCGTCGAAATCTGAGGTTGTTTACAAATTCCATTTTTAAGGGCCAGAATTCCATAGCGACTATTCTGAATTTTCAACTGGACGTATCTTTTGATTCCCGCTATGAAATTTCAATTTTTCGGATTCGTTGGAAAGATATTCTTGATTAGATTCAAATATTTTTGGTTTCGCTAAAATCCGATTTATTTTGCATCTGGTACATTCATTTGAAGTTTGAAACCGAATTATCGAACTACCGCGCCATTTCCAATTCTTTTATAATTTAAAATAAATATTTATATTCTAACTTCGATCTATATAAATATATACGTTCTATTTCTATTCAAAATAAATTTCTCGTCTTTATTATTTAAAATAATTCATTTTAAATAATCAAAATTCGCTAAAGTAGCCAAAATAAAAATTTTAAATTGGCTCGCATTTTCCGGGTTGTTACATTTAATTTGCAATCGTTTCAGGAAAGGGAATGATGAAATTATTCCGACATTTAGAATGTAAAATGATCTAAAATAAATCCATACGGATTTATGATTAGAATTAGATCATGTTGGATTTATTAAACAAATAAATTATTTCCCACATAAGATATTGGGATTATTTTGAGTAAAACTAAAATGGAAATAAAATTCCATGTATATATATATATGAGTTATAAAAATATACTATTCCAAAATGGGGATCGAGTTTAAAAATATTATAAAGTAGAAGTTTGTTTTTATAAGGCAGTTAATTCATAAACAACATTGATAAATATGATGAAGAGAATTTCCATTGAGTAATTTGGAAATTTAATGAAAGAAATGGAATGAAAAGGTGGGATTTAAATCGAGTTTTTATATTACAAGCTTGTAATTATCTCAAGATAAGAACGTTTTCGGTCAAGGTCTGAGAGGTAAATAAAATATCCCAACTTGAACGACTTCACTATTATCAAGGGATGATATTAGTTTGTATCGATGAAGTATGTTGAAATAATTGATTTTTCCATAAAAGAAATTTATAATTGGAATTCGATTATATCGGATTTTATAAATAATCTAAACCCAGAGGGATTGAAACTGAATATAGAAATTGAGTTTGAACAAGTTCATAACTGAGTTATGAATGTGGCATAAAGAAATCAACGAGTTGAATAATCTGAATTGTGAAGTTAGATTTGGGATGACAGGCTTAATTTATTTTTAATTTAATGAAAATGGAGTTGAAATTATTTTATAAACGAAGATTTTAAATGTATATATTTAATTTAATTAAAACGAACTTGCCACAATGCGGTAGTTTGTAATTTGGCATTCCGCACTTCAATCGAGTATATAGAACTCGATATAAGTCGGAATTTGATGAAACCTGAAATGTTTGGACTTACTGAATAATAATTTTCTAATAGAGGAGAAAAATCCGGATTCCGTCTTAAAGATTTTGAGTTACATCAAAATCAAATTTTAGAAAAATTGCTGTAAAATCATTTAAAAACCACAACGATTTAATTAATTAAATAATTAAAGGGATTTTTAGTGAATAAAAATATGAATTTCCACTAGAACCCCCAGATTTGAGTTATAAATTAAATATGCAGTCAAATCGAATAGACGAAGTGATTTTGAGACAATATCAGATTTTGGATTATGGAATGATATTAACTAATTAACAAAAGGGATTAGTTAATGGAATTTGAAAGGAATTTAACGGGGGGTAAAGTAAATTGGATTGGTCAAGTAAATTGGATTGGTAAAGTAGAATTTAAAATCGAATATGTGGCTTGAGTTATAAATGAATTTCGATTTGTTTATAAGTGGATAAAATATGTTTGAGCACTACTGTTTCAAACTATAAGTGAATAAAGCGATTAAACTAATTAAAGAATTAATTAGTGGAATTGAATGCGATTAAATCCGAATAGTTATATGGATTGAAATAAAGTGAAAGAATGCAGGTGCATGTATATTAGATAGGTATGGGATAAAGAATATGAAGATTTTAATTTAAGTGCCCGATAGAAAAAGGTACATGTTTAAATTTCCATATGAAGTTTTATGCGCCGAATCGGCAAGTGGGCTTGGCTTTTTTATTTTCTTTTTGGATGAAGAGGGCCTAGAGAGGCGAATCAGGGTTTGAACGATTAACCGGTACAGGGGAGGTGCTGGCGAAATTTTACGGAAATTTAAGGAGTTAGAATATTTTTGAAAAAATCGATAAAAAATATATTAATATATCGATATATACATATATATATATATATAGAATTCTATAAGGAAATGGGAAAATAGTTAACAATTGAATATTAATAAAAGGAGCCAGTGATTGTTTAATTGTTTTGATGGTTGTTTATTTTCCTTTGATAGTTAAATCACCGGCTATCAAAGATTGTTGACCATCGTTGTCAATACGGAGAGACCGGTTGGATTTAATATCTGAAAACCACTCCGTATAGGCATAGGCATTGAGAATTAGATTATTTGAAGATAAAATCAAAAATGGAGTAAATTGCAAGGGTTGTACTGTTTGTCCAGACCCTGGACAATTTGTATGGACGAATATCTTACAGAGTATTCCTAACGGATCACATAAGACAATCTATTTCAAGATATTACGTCTACTGGCAGAGGAATTCGTTTCTCTTAGCTTTTTATACCCGTAATATTTTGGAAAGATCAACTGGTGGTTTGACGGGTTTGATGATGTGACATTCAAAGTAAGTGGTGGCCAGATGTTCTGAAAGATCAATGTAGCCTCAAGCCTCACAACTGGGAAATGAAAAAAATCGGGCAGGCATCATGGCTAGGTGGGTTATATCCAAGCAGGGTATATTTGTCACTGATCAAGGGAAAATTCAATATTTATTCTTCTTTTGATTCTGTATCTTACGAATTACGGTTGGATGGCCGACAACCGTGGGTGACAATATATTCGCTACACTCAAGCTAAATGAGTGGGCGGTCATGTGTGGTCGGGTTGCAAGACGTTCTTGCTGAACCCCCGCGTATCCCCTCTAGAATACACTAATTGGGAGGTAGTCCCATACCTTGTCATAAGTTGGAATCCAATCTCCAATAAGCGCCCTGCGGTTTTTGATTTTGTACAATGTAGTAGAGCGTGAGATGTAAGCGTTCTGCTATTTGGTTATTTATTTGGTTAGACATTATTATAATATCAATGGATTTTGATATCAAAAATGGTTTGGTTATAGTAAGGTAAAAACCGTCCGTGTTTGTGTGTGGGCTGGTCTTTTTATTACCTTTTCTTTCAAAGTTAAACAAATTGGTTGGATTTTACTCACACCAATCCCATGACTGACCCAGAGTTTATTTTGTTCGATTTTTTCCTAAATTCTTGGGTGCCTAAATTTGTACAGGCAGTCAAGCGTTTTTGGATTTTACAGATACACTTGGAGGAGTTGGAAGCAGGAGGCTTCACCGTTAGTTATTTAGAATTATTTCCGCTGTGTTGTGTATATGTTGATCTCTGATAATGGTATGTGAATATGATACAAAATTTTGTATTTCAAAGTTATGTTATATATTATATTTTATCTGTTCCGCTATGAGATTCTGTTTTTGTTATTTCTGTTCTTCTTCTGTCTTATTCTTCTTTAACCCATAATGTCTCATATTTCTATATTATTTGGGTTAGACGTGTGTTGTTTTATTCAACTCAGATAGTATGGATTTGCGGGCCACTACAGAATTATACCTGCATGTCGGTTTTAGAACTTCAATAATTACTTATTTTGTTAAGGTGTGTGTGTATATATATATATATATATATATATATATAATAAAACGAATTTTTCTTCATGCCTAAGTAATAAGGACTAACATGCTTCCTTTTAATGCACGTGATATCTTTTAGCTGAGTAATTAAATGGAGACAAGATGGAACGTCCGCGGTCATTCATTGAATGTGATTATGTATATTCGATAAGGGTACCCCATTACGCACGACTTCATATATATATATATATATATATATATACACACACATACACACACACACGAGCTGCTAACAACAAAAGTAAAAATATCGTTGTGTTGACCAATGTGTCATGATCAAAGAAATATAATGAAATGGACCAGTTAATTTGTTCTTTGAAACCCCAAAATGCTGATACAGGGTGTAAAATACTTCAAAATAAAAAGTGCTTATTTTCCAAAATAAAAATTACAGAAAATTTTTGTAAATTAAATTATAACTATGTCTCAAATATCTTGTTCAAAATTGAAACCAATATTTAATTAAAATTAAATATATCGTTATGGTTTATAAACAATTCCATAGCGACCATTTGAAAATTTGATTTGGACATAACTCACAATCTATATGACGAAATCTCGAGTTTTCTGTTCCAATAGAAAAATATACTTCACCAGCTCCGAACATTTCTTGTTTCATAGAAATCCGACTTAAAACGGAATCTGTATATTCGTTTAAAGTTCGAATCGCCAAATTACGAATTACCGTTCCATTCGCCAAATTACGAACTACCGCTCCATTTCGAGCTCGATTATAATTATAATATAACTAATACGTTCAACTATCGTTTATTAAACATAAACGTCATTATAATTTAATTCTAAACTGGATTAAATCTTATAAATAATCCAATTCATGCAATATTGTCATTTCAGCTATTTCTGATTATTTCAGAAGCAAATATATTATTCTATTAAATATATTAATTAAATATTCAACATAATTTAATTGAACAACCAATTAAATCTCTAAATCACTATTTAAATAATTAAATAAATAAATTATTTTACCGTAAAAATACGGGATATTACAGTGTGGGGACCGGAGCTTGGTGTAAGGATCGGATTGGATTAGAGCTAGGAAGTAGGATCAGATCTGTAAAAGGAGATGGAGCAACTGATTGGGTCGGTTCGACATAACCGAACCGAACCGGGATCTGGAGATGAGGGAGCCGAACCAAACCGAGAAGTGAACACCATACTAACCGAATCAGATGGAGACGACTGAATCGAACGAAGGACTCGAGCACCATACACCTGAACCGAATTGGGAGACCGAACCAAACTGGATTTGGAACTACTACTTCTACGCGACAACTCTTTTGAAGACCAACTCTAGTTCGACCAAAACCTGAGATGCAAAGGAAGTTCCAGTGGGAAGTTATAACTTAATATCCAGATGAAAACCAACGAGTTAACTTCATGAGTTGGGCTTTGCTGCGGGATGTGTGCAATGGGGTTATCGATATCTATAGATATAGTTCACTATTGAGAGACAAATTAGTGGCTATGGATCAGTGCAATGGGATCATTAAGACTCCTAAGGGCAAGTGATCATAGCATGGCTATGGATCAGTGCAATGTGGCCATTAGGACTCCCAAGGGCAAGGTGATTGTAGCAAGGGATTAGTGGCTATGGACCAGCGCAATGGGGTCATTAAGACCCCAAGGGAAAAGTGGTCATGGCGGTGATCAAAGTGGTGGATATCGTATACTTTATGCACTGAGTGAGAGATGTGAGGATGATTGGTATGTTTGATGTTTGCTATGACAATGACATACACACTCCCATTTTACACTTTATGTTAGTGTTACCTTAGAGTACTGTACATCTTGTTGTGCTAACTCTTTAGTTGCACGTCCAAGTTCAGTTATGGTTATTTATACCTGTTATTGTTTTATTTTGCTACTATCGCTCATACCAAAATTTGTCTGACCCAGGGTTTTATGTCTCTTCTTATTACTATGGGTGCTACTAAACGAGCATACAAGAGATAGGTTAGGTGGTATGCACGAGTAGCGGTCCAGAGACGAGCAGGAGGCTTCCACGTACTATTTACATATATTCTCCCTGTTTTGTTGCTGGTCACTGCTTTGGGCATTAGTAGTGTACCTTTTCTATTTTGCTTTAGAGACAGTATTTTGAAGTTGTAATAATAATGGCTTGGATCATAAGCTGTATTTTGGATTCCGCTGCTATGATGATTTAGTTCTCAGCCTATGCACTGTCTCGCCTGTTTTATGTCAAGTTATGTTGCTATTATATTTTATTCCATGAGCTGTGAGATATACTACAGGTTCTTTGTTGGTTCATAGTTTCATAATTATTTTCCTTTGACGACTGTCCCATGCTAGTTAATCATTGGCGCAACGCATTTCGGGGAAATGTCGGCTGGTCCGGGGCAGGCCATCACAAAGTTTCAGATTGATTTAGTGAAAGATGCCAGACCTATAGTGATGCCACTTCATTGTATGGTGCCAAGGGAGCAGCGAGAGCTCGACATGCAAGTGGGCGATCTTTTGAAGAAAGAATTTATCAGAAGAAGTGTTTCTGAGTGGGGAGCACCAGTTGTGTTTGCTACTAAGGCCGATGTTTCCCTTCGCTTATGTGTGGATTACCGCGAGTTGAACAAGGTGACGAGTAAGAATAAGTATCCTCTTCTACGGATAGATATTTGTGCGATCAGTTAAGTGGAGCGAGAGTGTTCTCCCAGTTAGATCTCACGATAGGTTTTCATCAGCTCCGAGTAGCAGCTGAGAGTATATCTAAAACGACATTTCGAACGCCGTCTGGGTTCTATGAGTGGTTGGTCATGCCATTCGGGTTGACCAATGCACCAGCATATTTTGTGGATCTTATGAATAGAGTTTTCAGAGATCAATTAAATAAGTTTGTTCTTGTGTTCGTGGAAGATATCTTGGTTTACACGAGGATAGAGGAAGAACACAAGGAACATTTGAGGACAATGATGGAGGTTTTGAGGAAACACCGATTGAAAGCAAAATTTTCTATCTGGAGGAAGGAATTGAGATTCTTGGGCCATGTTGTTTCAGAAAATGGTATTGTTGTGGACCCTGCGAAGGTGGCAACAGTGCAAGATTGGTCTATACCCAAGAATGCAATGGATGTAAGAAGTTTATTGGGGTTGGCTAGATATTATCGTAAGTTTATCCAAGACTTCTCTAAGATAGCGACACCGTTAACTAAGTTGACCAAGAAGAATCAAGATTTTGCTTGGGACAGAAGGTGTGAGAATGCATTTAAGGGTCTAAAGGAAAGGTTGCCGTGTGCACCAGTGTTAGTTATTCCTAAGGGGAACAAAGAGATGACGGTATACACGGATGCCTATGGTATCAGACTAGGTGTTGTACTGATGCAAGGAGGTAGGGTTGTAGCTTATGCTAGTCGGCAACTGAAACCACATGAGAAAAGATATCCTACCCATGATTTGGAATTGGCAGCGATCATGTTCGCATTGAAGATGTGGAGACATTTTCTCTTGGGAGAAAGATTTGAGTTGTTTACCGATCATAAGTCGTTAAAGTATCTTTTATCTCAAAAGGATTTAAATCTTTTCAGCAAAGATGGTTAAAGTTCTTGGCTTCATATGATTTCAATATCGCATACACACCCGGGAAGGGCAATGTGATAGCTGATGCACTGAGTAGGAGACATGCCAGTTTGGGGGCTATGTTTCTGGAATGGAAACAACTAGAGTATATCGCGGGGTATGATTTCAGACCTTAGTGCGAATTGGATCCAGAGATGCTAGCAAGTTTGACGATCAAAACGACATTGATTGAGCGAACTGGTTCCAGTCAGAGGGACAATCCTAATCTATTGGAAATCATCTCCAAAGGTTGAGATGGGTATCGATCACGAGAGAATGAACAAGTATAGTCTCATTCGAGAAGGATGGCTTCGAAAGAGTGGGAGGCTACTAGCTGTACCCAATGTTAATGGATTGAGAGAAAAAGTTCTTAGAGAGTGTCATCACTCGAAACTGACTACACATCGCGGTGGTAACAAAATGTATCGATACATGAAGCAGACCCACTAATGGAAAGGGATGAAGCGAGACGTTGGAAAGTTTATATCCAAGTGCATGAACTGCCAGTTAGTTAAATCCGAACAAAAGAAGCCTAGTGGTTTTTTACAACCGTTGGAAATTCCTGAATGAAAATGGGAACAAGTCTCAATGGATTTCATTGACCATTTGCTAAGGACTAGATCGGGTCATGATAGCAATTGGCCGATTGTGGATCGATTGACCAAGAGTGCAAGGTTTATACCAATCAAGTCAAATATAATGACAAGTAAGTTAGCGGAACTGTATATTAAGTGGGTAGTGAGATTTCATAGAGTACCCGAAGGTATAGTAAGCGACCGAGATCCATTAATTACTAGTGAGTTTTGGAGGAGCTTACAAGAGGCGTTAGGGTCAGAATTACATCTTAGTACCACGTACCATCCTCAAACTGACGCTCAAATAGAGAGGGTGAATCGTGTATTAGAGGATCTCTTGAGATCATCTACACTGGATTTTGGTGGATCATGGGATGACCATTTACATCTGGTTGAATTCGCAAATAATAATAGTTATCAATCCAGTATTGGTATGGCTCTATTTGAAGCTTTGTATAGGAGAACGTGCAACTCACTATCATGGTCATTGGAAACCGATGAGAAATTTGTGCTTGGGCCAGATGTAATAAGAGAAATATCAGATAAGATCACTGTTATTCAACAGCGAATGAAGGCTGCCCAAGATAGGTATAAGAGTTATGCTTATAAAAGGAGAAGAGAAATGAAATTCTTCATTGGCGACCTGGTATTCGTCAAGATCTCTCCATTAAAGATTGTGATTCATTTTGGCAGGAGAGGTAAGTTGGCACCAAGGTTTTTTTTCCGTTTCCAGTCCTTAAACAAGTTGGCAATTTGGCATATAAAGTTGGACTGCCTGACACGATGGTAGGAGTTCACGACGTATTTCATGTTTCCCAGTTAAGGAAGTTTGCACATGATTCTAACATGACTATTTCACCAGATCATTTGGATGATATCGAGGTAGAATCCGAAGCAGTTGGGAGCCGCAGGACGATCCATATTGTCGGACACGATACGAAACAACTTCGAAGGAAGACGGTGGAACTAGTCAAGGTCCAGTGGGGTGATAATGAGAATGGCTGTACTTGAGAAATAGAGGAGAGCATAAGGAACTCATATTCTAACTCTTTGCCTGGTAAGATTTTAAATCACGATATAGTTATTCCCTTGTTAGTAAACTACATGCTAGGATAGGCTTGTTGTGTTGTTATGTATGTTTGATTGTTTGTAAATGGTTGATGGGCATGCAGGCCACAATTGTATGTTTTGGTTAAGGAATTTCAAGGGAGAAATTTCTTAAGGGGGGAGAGGGTGGGCGAGTGTAACAACCTGCATTGTATGCATCGGAGGATGGTAGATTATTTATTTCATTCTCATATGAAGTCGTATGGTCGTGTAACTTTGGGAAACGATTATTGGGGTCATTTCCCATGTTCACGATTTTTACTGAATTTTAAATGATCGTTTTTCCCCTGGCGAATCTTGTTTCGCTTATAACTTTTGATTGTTAAGGATTTTTGACCTAAAACCACTTCCATTGGATTCAGATGATGGTTTACCATTCCATAGAGTGGTCATATTTGTCAAACGAACTTACCGTTTGGGTGCTATGGCTGAAACAAGGTTTGGAAGGTGAAAAACTGCTTAAGCTATCTTAATAGGGTAATTAGTTGATGAGCCCATAACCCATTTCGGGATTAGGGTTATGGGGAGGCTGAAATGAGGTAGGAAGCCATCTCATTTCATTTTCTTAGCCGCAATTTACACTCCTTGAAACCAAGCAATGGCCTCCATCTTCTAAGTCACTCCCAAATGACCTTTTAATCGCATATTAGCCAAATCTACATCAAATTAAGGAGGATTAGCATAGAAATCGAGATAGAGCTGCTGGAATACAATGGGAACCATGCCAAACTAGTTAGAGTTTCGGATCTGAAATTTATTTTATGGCTAAGGTGAGTGATTTGCACGTTTATTCACTAATTACGGCTAATTAGGGGGATTAGTGATAATTAGCGAAATTATGACTTAGAAAAATATGCATAAATTCTGAAATATTATTTTATGTTACTGGTTAAAAATTGGGTTAATTTGGATTAAGTTTGCTAATACTATGGTTAAACATGGTTAAGGGGATTAAGGGGAAAATCAAAGATTTTGGTATGTTTGATCCTAAATAACACATGTGAGTGATGTTTTATTTTTTTTGATTGATCCTATATGTTGTTACTACTGTTTGGGATGCTTTGAGATTGCATAGAAAAGTTAGAATGGTTGAAAACAACGTCATGTGGTGTAAATAGCTTGTTGTATGAAGTGCAGGAAAGCAGATCGGGTTATGAACCCCGAATCGACCCCGCTCGTGACCCATGTACCATGACCCACTCGTGAAACATGTATCACGAACAAACCGGATCGGTCTATGCACCCACAAACCAATGACCACGAGGCTTGACTACGGACCGGAGCACTCGAGCCGCTTACACCATGAGCCGATCCCCACGACCTGAACCGGAGCCACGAATCGATGTAAGGGGCGAGCCATTAACCGATGCAAGGTGGCGAGCCACGAGCTGAACCGCCACGAGCATGAGGACCACGAACCAATCGATGACTGACGAACCAGAGCATGACCACAAACCTCGAGCCGAGCATGCCCATGAACCGCGAGCCGCTTGTGTATCGCGAACCAAATGGAAACTGAAGTGCGAACTAAAGGAGACCAAACCCGAGATGCAAAGGTAATCCAAATAAGGGGTTGGAACCAAGATCCAGATGAGAACCAACGAGTTAACTAAATGAGTTGGGCTTTGCTGCGGGACGTATGTAAAGGGGCTATCAATATCTATAACTTTTGTTCACTACTGAAAGACGAATTAGTGTCTATGGATCAGCACAATGGGGTCATTAAGACTCCCAAGGGCAAAGTGATCATAGCATGGCTATGGATCAGTGCAATGGGACCAGTTGGACTCCCAAGGGTAATGTTATCATAGCCAAGGATTAGTGGCTATGGACTAAGGCAATGGGGTCATTATGACTCCCAAGAGCAAGTGGTCGTAGCAAAGGATTTGGTGATCAAAGTGGTGGATATCGCATGTTTTACACATTGAGTGAGAGATGTGAGGATGATTGCTTTGTTTGATGTTTGTTATCACCATGACATGCACACTCCCACTGTACACTTTATGTAGTGTTACCTTAGAATACTATACGTCTTATTATGCTAACTCTTTGGTTGTAGGTCTAGGCTCAGGTATGATTATTTATACTTGTTATGTTCTGTTTTGCTGCTATCGCTCATACCAGAATTTTGTCTGACCCAGAGTTTTATGTCTCTTCTTATTACTCTGGGTGCTCCTAAACAAGCAGACTAGAGACATGTTAGGTTGTTATGCATGAGTAGCTGTCCAGAGACGAGCAGGAGGCTTCCACGTACTATTTACATATATCCTCCCTGTGTTGTTGATGGTCACTACATTGGGCATTAATAGTGTACCTTTTCTATTTTTCTTTAGAGATAGTATTTTGAAGTTGAAATAATGGTATGGGTCATAAGTTGTATTTTTGATTCTGCTGCTATGATGTTTAGTTTTCAGCTTATGCACTGTCTCGCCTGTTTTATGTCAAGTATGTTATTATTATATTTTATTCCATATGCTGGTGAGATATACTACAGGTTCTCTTGTGATTCATAGCTTCAAATCCTTTTCTGTTGACGACCATCCCGTGCTAGTCTGTCATTGTCATAGCGCATTTCGGCAAAATTTCGGCTGGTACGGGTCGGGCCGTCACACTCTGCGTAAGAAAGCCTTCCGGTTTGCTAAAGGGAAGAATGAACCCCTTCATGGGTTAGCTATGTCCCATATTCCAATGGGAGCTACTTTTGAAAGGCTTGTTGATATGGCCTTCATGCATTAGGAAGACAAAGGTGAAAAGAAGGAAGTTAAGGCTGAGAAAACAACGCAAAACAAGAAAGTATGACCCAAGAAGGGACAACAACAATAGAAGAAGGGTGGAAAGAATGACAAGGGTAAATATAAGAGGAAGTGTCACAATTGTGGACGTGAGGGTCACTTAGTGAAGGACTGCAAAAGAAGGAATTATTCTTGCTTCCATTGTGGAGAGGTCAGACATTTTGCTAAGGAGTGCCCAAAGAAACAGAGACAAAGTCAAAGGGTAGGAGCTTCTAGAGGGTAGGTGCATGATCTCGCGACTAGTGCTCCAGATAGAGGTAGGAAAATTTCCGGGGAAGGTTTGATTTCTCTTTCCAGTCATCTTATTAGAACTCTTATTAATTCTGGCGCTTCACATTCATTTATATCAAGTTCTGTGGTTGAATCTCTGCACTTGAATACTAGTATGGTAGTGGATCCCGTAGTTGTCTCAAACCCCATTGGTGGTTTGGCTCATTTGTCTAAGATTTGTCGGGATTGAGAATATCTGTGTTAGGCGTCGAGTTTGAGTGCGACGCGTATGTGCTCGGTTTTATGGGCAATGGGTTGATTCTGGGGATGAATTAGCTAACCATGTATGGTGCCATACTAGATTGTGAGAAGAGGGTGGTTAGGCTTCTGACTTGTCATGGGAGGACCCTCGAGATTTCTTGTGACCCGCAAGGGTCTGTTATGCTTAGTTTCCTAGAGTCTCTTGATGCATCTATCGATAATTTGCAATCTGTTCCAGTAGTATGAGATTATTCCGATTTTTTTGACGAGGTACGGGGCTAACCACCGAGGTGAGAAATCAATTTTCGTATATATTTGGTGGACAATGCAAATCCAGTTTCATTTCCTGTGCGCAATATGGATCCAAGGGAAAGGAGGGAGCTTGGCAAGCAAGTAGGGGAGCTACTTGAGAAAGGGTTTATCAGGCGAAGCATATCTGAATTGGGTGCTCCAATTGTATTCGCAACTAAGGTGGATGGTTCGCTTCGCTTGTGCGTGGACTATAGAGAATTAAATAAACTCACTAAAAAGAACAGGCGCCTACTCCCAAGGATAAATGACTTGTTTGACCAGCTTGTTGGTGCCTCGGTATTCTCTCAATTAGACTTGGCCACGGGGTTTCATCAGTTGAGAGTGGCTGAGGACAGTATAGAAAAGACCGCTTTTAGGACTCTAGATGGTTTCTTTGAATGGCTAGTTATGCCTTTTGGCTTGACGAATGCACCCGCCTATTTTGTCGATCTAATGTGTAGGGTGTTTCGGGAGTTTCTAAATAGACTTGTCGTGGTCTTTTTTGATGATATCTTGATCTTCTCAAAAAGTGAGGAAGAGCATGCCCAACGTTTAGAGAAATTTTGAAAATTCTCCGTGCGCATCAGCTGAAGGAAAAGTTCTCCAAATGCCATTTTTGTAGAAAAGAGGTGAGATTTCTAGGGCATGTGATTTCCAAAGATGGGATAGTAGTAGATCCCGCAAAGGTAGTTGCAGTTCAAGATTGGTAAATTATGAAGAATGCAATGGAGGTGAAAAGTTTTCTTGGATTGGAAGGTTATTATAGGAAGTTCATTAAGGACTTTGCAAAGATATCAGCCCCACTCACCAGGATAACAAAGAAGAATTTGGCGTTTTCATGGGATATAGATTGTGATGTTGCTTTCCAACAATTGAAGAGGGCTCTGACAACAGCCCCAGTCTTGACCTTGCCTAATGGGAATAAAGTGTTTACAGTTTATACCGATGCATGTGGTACAGGGCTTGGTGCGGTTTTGATGCAAGAAGGAAATGGTGTATGTTATGTGGGTAGATAGCTAAGAGTTCATGAGAAGAACTACCCTACCCACGACTTAGAGGTAGCCTCCATAATGTTCGCACTTAAGATGTGGCGTCATTATTTGCTTGGAGAGAAGTTCGAGCTGTACACCGATCATAAATCTCTCAAGTTTTTAATTTCATAGAAGGATCTTAATATAAGGCAACAAAGGTGGATGGAGTTCCTAGCTTCTTCTGATTTTGAGATTGCTTATTCCCCTGGCAAGGGTAATGTGGTGGCAGATGCATTGAGTATGCAGAGGATGGCCTTAAGTCCTCTGTTTGTGGAAAGAAAAAGTTTGGAGTTCATATCGACTTTTGACTTTAGACCCTCTATCGAATTATTGCCTAGTTTGTTTGCATCGCTAGAGATACGGATAGGAGCTTCATAGTGAGATGATCCATAGATTTCATACATCTTGGATAGTCAGTAAAGGGCAGACTTCTAGTCACCTCAATAGATATTCCATTGATGATAAAGGGTGGTTGCGGCAAGATGGAAGGCTTTGTGTTCCCTAAACTGGAAGTTTGTTGAAGGCGGTCCTAGAGGAAGCCCATCATTCTAAATGACTATTCATCCAGGTAGTGATAAGATGTATAGGGATATGAAGAGGGTTTCTTTTGGGCTGGGATGAAGAAAGATGTGGCAGAGTTTGTTTCTCAATGTTTAGTTTGTCAGCAAGTCAAAGTTGAACAAAAGAAGCCCGGTGGTTTACTTCATCTCTGGAGGTTCCATAGTGAAAGTGGGAGTGCGTCTCTATGGATTTCACAGATGGTTTGCCCAGATCAAAGAAAGGCAACACCAGTATTTGGGTTATGGTGGATAGACTTACTAAGAGTGCTCATTTCATTCTAGTTTAAAGCAAGAGGATGGCAGCATGGTTGGCAGCAATTTTTGTTCGTGTGGTAGTCCATATTCATTGAGTGCCTTCCAGTATCGTAAGTGATCGTGACCCCATCTTCACTAGTGAATTTTGGAGGAGCTTGCAAGAAGCATTAGGTACACAGTTATGTTTGAGCACCGCTTATCATCCTCAGATCGATGGAAAAACGGAGAGGGTGAACAGAATTCTTGAGGATCTTTTGAGGCTGTGTATCCTAGACTTCGGAGGGACTTGGGAAGAGCATCTTTCTTTAGTAGAGTTCGCCTAGAACAACAGCTATCAAGCTAGCATTGGTATGGCACCCTTCGAAGCATTATACGGACGACCCTGTAGGTCACCAACTTGTTGGTGGGAATCTACAGAAAGGGTAATATTTGGACCAGAAATGGTTAGAGAAACATTCGAGAAGATTGATCTTATCAGATGACGAATGAAGACCGCTCAAGATTGGCAGAAATCCTACGCAGACAAGAGAAGGACTGACATTGAGTTTGAAGTAGGAGATAGGTTTTCAATAAAGTGTCACATTTGAGGAATGTGGTTTGCTTCGGATCTGTAGGGAAATTGGCACCAAGATTTGTAGGGCCATTTCCCATTACAGAAAGGATTGGTCAAATGGCCTATAGAGTAATGCCGCCAGAGAGATTATCCAGCGTTCATGATGTTTTCCACGTTTCTCATTTGCGGAGGTTCTTGCATGATACCGCGGAAGTAGTTGAGCCGAGTATACTAGAGGAAGTAGAGGTGGAAAGGGAGGCGACAGTCAAACGAGTTGCTTCCTGTATTCTTGGATCAGAATTTAAGAAGCTACGCAATAGAGAAGTCAAGTTGGTGAAAGTTCAATGAGGAGATAATCCAGAAAATGCGACTTGGGAAATAGAAAACATGATTCGTGCTTCGTACCCTTTTCCTTTCGAGGGTATGTTCTTAACTCCTTTTCCAAAGCTTTTATTTATGCTTGTTTCTATCATTTAAGTATGTCATATCGATGAATCTTCAAACTTTAGGTAGGAATCCCATGGATATAAACATGTGTTTGAGACATGTTATGTCTAATGGATGCAAGTGTTTGCTAGTGGTTGCCTGTGGATGCATATACACACACATTTAGCACTAGATAGGCTCAATCACTCTCATACTGCATATGGATGTGTGTGCATTTTTCTTCTTTTTTTTCGATGAAATTGAATGTATCATCATATAGATGTTGCATTTGGACGAATGTTTGTGCACCCATATAGAACTTACATGTTATAATAGGATGGTTGCATACATGTTGGATTCATAGCACTAACATACATTGCATTAAGGAGGTCGACCGAATCAGTTGACCACCTGATCTTTGCATTAGTATTGGGACATATACACACACCTTTGCATATGTTCATTTAAGCATTAGAAGTCTTTAAGGACAATGGATGCCTATGATTAGTGGATGAGTAGATGGGAGATGAATGGTAGGATATAAATTCTTCTTAAAATTTGGAGATTTCGGGGACGAAATCCTTTGAGTAGGGGAGAATGTAACATGTGCACCCCGTAATTTTAACAACATTAAGGAGGGCAAATTAAAGAATAATTAATTTAATATCTAGAATAAAGGGAAACGGACTGCGCAATTGCGTCCACCTCGAAATTCTGGTCAAGCTATACATTTGGTTTGCGTAAAACGGACAGAGTATGAAGAAGTTATGAAGGTTTGAAGTTTGTATACGCTCAACAAAATATATATACAAATATAGGGTCCAAGAATTAAAAAAAATAGATCCAGAAGTTCAAAATCGTAGAAATTCGGGTGAGCGGAAAGAATCCTGCCCCGGGGAGTCGACCCTTGGGTCGACCCCTTAAGGGGGGTGTCGGCCCATGGGTCGACCCCCTAAGGGGGGTTGGCCCCCCTAGGGCTGACGTGGCAGGTCGGTACTGGGGGCTGGCGGCTATATGTATGGCCTCATTTCTTTAGTTTTCTGACACTAAAATCAATAGAGGCCTGAAAGCTCTCGGTGCCTGGACTGAATCAAATCCTTTTCTATCTTCTGCAATCAATTTTAGAGATTCTAGTGTAGATCTGTGATTCAACCTCCGCTTTTCTCCTTCTATTTTTCTAGATCAGAACGCTGTGAGTTTAAGTTACCTTTAGATTTAAATAATTAAAAGTAAAACATGATATGACTATAATTTGGATCTATCCTTGTGGTTGAATCATACCAGATCTATTATAATTTGTGAATCTATGATATTCTTAATTAGTTATGACTTAGATCTTAACCTTTATCTTGTTAGATCTACTTTTGATTTTAGATCTAGTTCACTATTTAGATCATCTTGTACCTATCATGTTTGTAGTTAATTTGGATCTGCGATTAGTTGGACATCTAAATCGTTGTTTAGATCTAATCATGCCTCTTATGTCATCCCTACTATGTTAGAACCAGTTTTATTATCACAATTTCACCAGGCCTGTTCTTATATGTCCATCTTAATTTTACGCCATTATATGTTTATGTCAAATTTGTTAGAATAATCATTTATGTTATCTTCCGTTCACCCTTTTCCTTTTGTTTTATATAGCCAGGCTACTTTCGAGCCTGGACATGTCGCTAAAAATATGCGAATGCGTTAGTTTGGGAACGAGGGGAAAAACATTGAAATTGGGCATAACTTGTAAAGGGGAAATCTGGCATAACTTGAATAATGTCATGAATATGAATTTAGGGCATATAATTCATTATAAACATAATTGGGGAAAAGGGGCATGAAACCTATACAACATAGGTAAAATTGGCTAATAATGAAATGCCTAGGATTACACTAATTAGAAACCATAATTGCACCTAGACACGAGGTAGGATTACACTTATGGTGGAAGTCTGCCCGGAATCGCCCAGCATATCCAGCGACCACAAGTGGTGAATCTAATGTGATGGGTCTAGGTGCACAAATACGAGACGTGCTGAGACATGAGGTTAAGCCCGACTTGTGGAAGAAGTCTGCCCGGAACCGCCCGACATATCCAGCATCCATAAGTGGTAGGCTTAACGTGAGGGGTCCAGCACATTATAACCATAAATGGACATGGTAATGAATTGGAATACTTAACCTGGTTGAATCCGAAAGGATTGTATGAACATGAACTTGAATAGGGGTTAAGTAAATTTGTTTGAATAGTGGGTAGGTTAAGTAAATCTGGATAGGGTGGGTAATATTTATATATAGGCCCACAAACTTAACCAGTTGGGGTTATGTAATTAAAGACACCATTAGGTAAGCATAACCTGTAGAAATGATGGGGTTATGTAATTAAATACACCAATAGGTATACATAACCTGTGGAAATCCTAATGGGGATACAAGACAAGGGGGAGAGCTTTTATCATCTTGTGTATGGGACCCGTTTCAGTCAGTAACCATATAATGGTATCGAATGAGTACTCTGCCTTAGGTCGGAGTAGGTACACGCTTACTGGGCTGATTGTAAGAGATCCAAACGTGGAGGACAGTGTGGTGGCGCAAACCGATAGGGGACATGTGTGTGCATGGGTCGGGCAGAGGGGGATAAGACGACCGTGACACCGGTAGATATGGCTATGCAGATCATGAAGGGTTGTCACTTTAGGAAGTGATACCTCCTACTATGGGGCCGACAGAGGGTATTTACGGAGTAGGGAGCCGATCGATTAGGGTAGTAGTTAGGGTACATCTAGATGTATGCCTAAGTCTACCATCTTATAGTGATTAGGATCACCTCATTCTGGTTACACTAGTATTGGTGCATAGAATCAGAGTAATCATAAAGGAAGCGTATACACTCTATCATGTTTACCTTGTCATACCTGCCTTTTTGTGATATTATCTCTCCTATCCACTTTGTATGCCTATCATGATACTTTTACTTATTTACTTGCTAAAAGTAACTGGACTCGCCAGACTTTAAGTCTGACCCTTTTTGGTTCCTCTTCTTTCTTCCATTCCCCCTGTAACGACCAGAAAATTCGATGCTTGAATTTTCGACACAAATACATCCCGTGTCCAACTCGAGTACCGAAAATCCACACCGTTTAAGAAAGAAGTTAGAGGGTGAGATAAGAAAGAAAGAAATATTAGAATAGAAGAAAAAGAAGAACTAAACACAATACACAGAGTCTCACTTCGCAGTGGAATTTAGTATAATACAGAAATAATCTTTGTTTAAAAACTTGAATTAGTACTTACAATTATCAGAGTACAATGGGCATCCAATACATCTGGACAGCTATAACAGTCTGTCCTCATGTACAACACACATCGGAATAATATATCATACATCTGAACTCCTACAGCTTGTCTCCTAAAGTTCGTATCATCTTACCGTGAATCGATACAACTCGGTCTGACCCAACTGGGTCTGACCCGAGCATTACAAACACCACAGGTTAGTCTGGTGAACCGACGTGAGAAAACTCACTAAATTATTGGTAGCATCCAACTTGATTTTAAAGTTAAAAATCATTTTGAAAGAAGAGGATAATCGTAAGACCAATCCACACATAAACACGGACGGTTTTTACCTTACGATAACCCAAACCATTTTTGAAATCAATATCTTGTTGTGATATTATAATAATGTCTAAATGCAAATAAATAGAATCTAGCAGAACACTTGCACTCACACTCTACATATATAATATACAATCAAAACCACGAGCGCTTAATGGAGATTGGATTTCTGACTATGACAAGGTATGGAACCACCTGCCGATAGTGTATCTCTAGAGGGGAATACACTGGGTTCAACAAGAACGTCTTGCAACCCGGCCCACACATGATTGTTGAGTCAAGGACTTTTAATGATCGTTTTGATTAATGACGAGAAGAAGCTTCATGATTGACAAAAAGAAGATTCAATGGTTTCATAGGTTAGAAGTTGGTTATTTAGAATATTTTATGTTAAAATCTATCCTCAAATAATCATACTTCTCATTGCTTTCAAAATTATGCATGAAAACTCGTTTTTACTGTATATTGACAAAAATAGGTCAACCTGTTAAAAATAACAGGTCAACCTGTTAAAATTAACAGGTCAACAGCTTTTTGAAATAACGGTCAAAAACCTGTCAACCTATTAATTTTTCCTGTCGACCTATTTTTGAATTTCATGAAGAGTCATCTTCTTTCTTGAAAAGTTGTATCCATTTCTCTTTATTTAAAATCATTTCATTTGATTGCAACTTTTCACCAACAATTGCAACTTCTCAATTACTATAAATACATTAGTATTCAATCAATCAAATCACCGAATTTTCTATCCATTCTCTGATCTATATTGTATTATTCTTAGCATTCAAAAAGCACTCAAAAGCATTCAATTATCGTTTGAATCTCCAAGCATATTTAACACACTTGTGATTCAACTCGATAATACACTTCCAAATCTTTGCAAACATCAATATATATTTGAGGATAAGATTATAGGAAGGTTGTACTCAATCATTGACTAATCAGTGTTGAAGAAAGAACAAATTCAAGGTCAAACTCTTGTAATCGTTTTGTGGGTAAGCTTGTAGCCCCTGAAATCAAGTGGGTAAGCTTGTAGCCCGTGAAATCAAGTGGGTAAACTTGTAGCCCGCAAATCAACTAGTGTTGTGAACCTGTTCCTCCGGGTGAAGCGAGGGTGTTGTGTAGTGAAAAGCCGAAGAGGAGCTTCGGGACTGGACGTAGGACGGGAGGTCCGAACCAGTATAAAAATCCTGGTGTCATTACTCTACTTTACTTTATCTACAACATTTATATCTGTTAGTGATATATTTCTTGTTTGTGAATTTTTACCTGCGTAACTATTGAATAGCTTGAGTTATCACATACATTCCGCATAGCCATATTATAGATCCTGCACAAGTCGTACACACTCGACTTTTACAATTGGTATCAGAGCAAGGTCATCATATAACCATAACACAGTTATTTGATATATTCTAGTAATATGGCAAATAACGCAAGTACGAGTAACACCACTTACACTGAAGGTCAATCGACACAAAGACCTCCTTTCTTTAATGGCCTAAACTATAGCTATTGGGCAACACGTATGGCTTTTTATATGCAATCAACAAGTTATGACGCTTGGAATGCTACTCAGAAAGAAATAGTTAATCCAACAACTGAGTATGCAGAATGGACTCCTGCTGAGAAAACAGCAGCAGCTGTAAATGCAAAAGCAATAAACATGTTATTTTGTGCATTAGACCAAAATGAGTATAACCGGGTTAGTATCTGTACCACTGCTTATCAAATTTGGCAAACACTAAAGACCACTCATGAAGGTACTAACAAGGTTAAACAAGCAAAAATAGCTTTGTTGAAAAGTCAATTTCAAAATTTTAAAATGAAGCCAAATGAAACAATCAATGAAATGTATTCAAGGTTTCAAACTATTCATCATGCTCTTATCGGGTTAGGGCAAAAATATTCTGACTTTGATGTAGTTTCAACAGTCCTACATTCACTGACTAATGAATGGGAAGGAAAAGTTTTAGCCATAGAAGAAGCTAATGATCTTTCCACCATGAAGCCAGTTGAATTGATAGGAAATCTTATGTCCTATGAAGCTAACTTGCAGGGTCGAAAAGAACAAAAAGAAGAGAAGAAAAATGTAGCTTTTCATGCTGATGAAGACATCTCAGATTCCGAAGATGAGGATCTAGCATTCATTGCAAAAGGATTCAAAAAAATCTTAAAGCAACGAAAAGCTAGTCGATACAACAGAAAGAAGTTCGGATCAAACAGACCATCATCATCAAATGTAGAATGCTTTAACTGTCATAAGAAGGGACATATGCAAAATGATTGTCCAGAACAAAAGAAGAAGACAGAAAATGACAAGTTCAAACACAAAAAGGACAAGTCAAAGAAACGGGCATTCTCAGTAACTTGGGGTGATTCAGATTCATCTTAATCAGAAAGTGAAAGCGACTCAGATAATGAACAAGCAAATATATGCTTTATGGCTAAAGAAGATAAGGTACAAATTCCTTCTTTTGAAGAAGTTCTTGATATAAATGCTGAGTTGATATATAAATTTAAAGATATGAAACGACAATGCAAACAAGCTCAAGCTGATTTAAGTAGAGTAGAATTTGAATGAGATATGTTAAAAGATGAAAAGAAAATATTAGAAGAAGAACTTGAAAAGGCTCAAGAATCATCATCTAATATTGACTCTCAACTATCTCTTTTGACTCAAGAAATTAAAGTTCAAAAAGAGAAGAATGATACTCTTACTACTGAGAATCATGAGCTTTAAGCAAAAGTTAAATCTCTAGATCTTGAAAAAGCTAGTTTACAAACAAAGTTAGACGATATTACTAAAAATGTTTCTAACTTTAACAAAGGTCGAGAAAATTTGACAAAAAATATTGAGAGTTCACAATCAGCTGCAAATAAGCAAGGGTTGGGATATAAGAAACAAGTTATCAAGAAACATCTTGGTAAAAGAAAAAGGAAAAATAAGGTAGTACAAGAAACTGAAGCTAAGAAAAATCTTAGTTTATTATATTCCAAACCAAAACCGATTGTGAAATCTCAAAAGAAGAATGTCAAATCTATAAAAGTATGGGTTCCTAAAACAAATAATAGTTTTATTAGAAACAAGTACATTCAAAACTTTTTGAGTATTGTGCATCATAATCCAAATTATTTGTATAAAGGGGATACCGGACCGTATGGGTTTGGACTCCTAAGACCTAACTCTTATGACCCTATAAAAAGTGGGTACCATGGACTTAACTTTTTTTTTGCAGGTCCCACTTAAGAAAAGAGGAAAGTGGATACTGGACAGTGGTTGCTCAAAGCATATGACTGGAGACAAGAGCTTATTAACAAATATCACGTATTCGGATGGTGGTTCAGTCACTTTTGGAGATAATTCAAAAGGCTATATCATCGGCAAAGACGATGTGAACAATTTCGGTACATCTAACTTACCTCTTATTACAAATGTCATGTTAGTTAAGAATTTGAAACATAATTTATTAAGTATCAGTCAATTGTGCGACAAAGGTTTTATCATTTCTTTTTCGGATAATAAATGTAGTATTTTAGATAAAGATCAAAATATAGCTTTTGAAGGACATAGAGATAGAAACATCTATATTCTGAATATGAATATCAATCATAATTCAGATATGTGTCTTGTAGCAAATGATAATGATCCATGCCTATGGCACAAACGTTTCTGTCATATAAACTTCAGAACTATTGACAAGCTAGCCAAGAACGAACTAGTTAAAGGTTTACCCAAACTTAGCTTTAAAGTTGACAATCTTTGTGTCGCATGCCAAGTAGAAAAATTGACAAAATCATCATTTAAATCTAAGAAGGTAATATCAACATTACAACCACTTGAGTTATTACATATGGATTTATTTGGACCTACTCAAATACAATTCATAAATCATAGTCGATATGTGTTTGTAATTGTTGATGACTATTCTCGTTATACATGGGTGATTTTCTTGAAAAATAAAAGTGACACGTTTACTCATTTCAAATCCTTCGTCAAGAAAATTCAAAAGTCAAAATGACTTAAGGTTAAAAATATAAGAAGTGATCATGGCGGAGAATTCGAAAATAATGAATTTGAACATTTTTGTACAAAGAAAGGTATTAATCATAATTTTTCATTTCCTCGAACTCCACAACAAAATGGAGTTGTAGAACGTAAAAATCGGACAATACAAGAATGTGCAAGGACATTATTAAATGGAAGTACTTTACCAAAACATTTTTGGGCAGAAGCTGTAGCAACTGCGTGTTATGTTTTGAATCGTGTATCCATTCGACCTCTTACTAAAAATACACCTTATGAATTATTTAATGAAAGAAAGCCAAATATTTCATACTTCAAAGTTTTTGGTTCAAAATGTTTTATTTTAAACACGAAAGATCATCTTGGTAAATTTGATTCAAAATCTGATGAAGGAATCTTTATTGGTTATTCGGATCAAAGCAAGGCTTATCGTGTATTCAATAAGAGAACTAAAACTATTGAAGAATCACTTCATGTATCTTTTGACGAATTCTATAAACCGTCTCATAATATATCGGATGACGAAGAAACTATAGTCACTGATAATCCTACCATCACAAATAATGATTCTGACTCAGAAATTATTGAGAATATTCCTCAACCTGTTATTATACCTTCTCCACCAAGATTTAGATCTCCTTCGAGAATTCTAAGAGATCATCCAGTTCAAAATGTTATTGGAGAAGTAACATCACAAATTAGAACAAGGAGTCAACTTAATCAAATGGGTCATGTTGCGTTTATCTCAAATATCGAACCTAAAAATCCTAAGGAAGCTGCTACTGATGAATACTGGATCATTGCCATGCAAGAAGAACTAAACCAGTTCGAGCGCAATGATGTATGGGAACTTGTTCCAAGGCCGACTGATCAATCAGTTATAGGAACTAAATGGGTATATAAAAATAAGGCCGATGAACAAGGGAACATTAATAGAAATAAAGCAAGATTGGTAGCACAAGGATATAATCAGGAAGAAGGTATCGATTATGAAGAAACCTTTGCTCCCGTAGCTCGATTAGAAGCTATTCGAATATTACTATCCTTTGTGTGTCATCATGATTTCAAACTTTATCAAATGAATGTCAAAAGTGCTTTTTTAAATGGGTTTATCAAAGAGAATGTATATTTCGAACAACCTCCTTTGTTCGTACATGAGAAATATCCAAATCATGTATATAAACTTAAGAAAGCTTTATATGGATTAAAACAAGCACCTCGTGCTTGGTATGAACGATTAAGAAGCTATCTCATAAATTCTGGATTTCAAATTGGAAAAGTTGATCAGACTTTATTCATTAAACATTCTCGAAAAGATATATTAGTTATCCAAATATATGTAGACGACATTATCTTTGGTTCAACAAACGATGAACTTTGCAAAGAATTTGCAAATATTATGACCAAAGAATTTGAAATGTCACATATGGGAGAACTATCGTATTTCCTCGGTCTTCAAATCAAACAGCTTTCAAATGGTATGTTTATCAATCAAGAAAAATATTGCGGAAATCTAGTTAAACGCTTCGGACTAGAAAATACCTCCGGTAAACCAACTCCTATGAGTACGACCACACATCTTGAAAAAGATGAATTTGGAAAGAATGTTGACTAGAAGTTATATCGTAGTATGATAGGTTCTCTATTATATTTAACAGCTAGTCGTCCTGACATTATGATGAGTGTTTGTTTGTGTGCACGTTTTCAAGCCGATCCTAAAGAATCACACTTACGAGCAGTGAAACGTATAATTCGCTATCTTAATAAAACCAAAGATTTTGGTCTTTTCTATCCAAAAGAATGTACATTTGAATTAGTATCATATAGTGATGCTGATTTCGGAGTATCACGAACGGATAGAAAGAGCACAAGTGGTACGTGCCATTTTATTGGAAAATCACTTGTCTCTTGGTTTAGTAAGAAACAAAATTGTGTTTCACTTTCGACGTGTGAAGCGGAATACATATCAGCGGCACTAGCATGTACACAAGTTATATATGTGCAACAAACACTTAAAGACTTCGGTATAAACTTATCGAATTCTATTATATATTGTGATAACACGAGTGCGATAAATTTATCCAAAAACCCAGTTAACCACTCTCGGACTAAACACATCGATATTCGACATCATCTTCTGAGAGATAACATTGAAAAGGGTAATATAAATCTCGAATACGTAAATACGGAAAATCAACTAGCTGATATATTTACAAAGCCTCTACTAGAATCTAGTTTTGTCAAATTACGTAGAGAGCTATGGTTGGTTTCAAGAAAAGAACTCGAAGAGTAAAAATCTTTTAACATATATCAAGAGTTCGTACATTATTTTTTTCAGAAACCAATTATTTTTTACTATATTTAGAAGAGAATTTTTCTATGGTTAAACAAATACGAACCATCTTTTTTCTTTCTCCAAAAAGAAAATTCCTTCCATATATATGTTTATATTTTTTTTGAGTGCTCTCAGACAACTTTTCTCTCTAATCTCCATTAAACAACGTATTATCATGGCTCATATCTGTGATGAATGTGCACGAAAATCACACATCACCATAACAGGTTCCGAGTCCGAAGAACACTACTCCCCTAAGACACCGGAACACCCACCTGGTTTTCATCAGAATTCTCGTACACCTGGAAATACTCCAACATCAAAACGATGCAAGAAGGCTCTTTTCTGTTCCCCACGAACCAAAGAAAAAATTGACGAGATACACCAATATCAAAAACACCAAGTCGATCTCCAAAGGGAGATGTCATACGAGCAGAGATTAACTTCTTCTCGCTTAACGTATCTCGAACAGCTAGCTTCACTTTTCTGTGGTTCAAACAAGAATAATGTTCATGAACCCACGCAAATGCCATCATCATCAACAAGAACACCGAACTCGTGGGATAAAAATTTCAACAAAAATGAAGGCGCTAGTGGGAAATACTCTCCGTGGGAACCAAGAAAATGAGTTCTTTATATCGGATCAAAGGAGATGCTTTATAATATTTTTAATAATGTTTTTATTTTCTTACTTCATATATTTATTATATATTTTTATAATAATACTTTTTTTGGCGTTGAATTCGATCAACAAAAGGCTGAAAATTCATTTCCATCAAAAAAACGGTCGACCGGTAGAAAATTTTCGGTTGACCGGTTTGTACACTTTTAATTTCCAGAGAATTATCTAGGTCGACCGGTTGAAAAAAAGATGTCGACCGGTCTCTTGAAACACGAACAGGTCGACCGGTAATAATTCTAGGTCGACCGGTTTTTAAGACACAAAAATTCCAAAGAGTTTTCACGGTCGACCGGTCACAAATTTTATGTCGACCGAAAAAGTTTCAGCAAAATATGAAAAAAGTGTCGACCGAAATTTTTGCACAGGTCGACCAGGCTTTTATAGTTTTTGAATTCAACACCATAGAATCCGGTCGACCGGTTACAATTTTATATCGACCGACTTTAGCATCTTTTCTTCGATTTCAAAACAGAAACTAATTAGGTCGACCGGTATACTATTTTAGGTCGACCGTTTTCGGGTTATACTGTTTTTAAACATCCAATAGTCGGTTCAACCACCAATATCAACACACTATTTTGTTTTTAACCTCTTCATTACTCAAATCAACTTTGTTTTTCAAATCCTAACTCCTCAAACTCCATTACCTTCTCTTCAATGGCACCAAAATCAAAGAAATCAAAAACTTCTTCTTCTATTTCTCAACAACAACCCATAGATGCTCAAATCAAACATTGGCTTAAGGATCCGATTGCTATAACAAGATGGAATAAGATGAAAGATTATACCATTCATGAAGGGATGTTTATCAAATACTTTGATTTTCTCCTCTATGATGTTAAAGAAATTGCAACCAAAGCAAAAATTGCATCTCTTCTTAGTTTTGAGGACAATAATGTTGAGATTAATCACATTATGATAAAATTATTCTATGCTAATCTCAATTTGGAAAAGTACAAGCCAGCAAATTCATCAAATTGCTTATGGTCAGTTGTATGTGATCAACAAGTATTCATCTCCAAGTCCCGAATGGAAGAAGTTCTTAAATCTTCAGATAATGGTACAAAATTTTCTTCTGATTTCTGTCCCATTCATATTAGAGACAAAATTAGCCATTTATTCATTGAAGATCACAAGTCAAGTACTAAAGGAATAAATTTGAGACCTACGGCTAGAATTCTCCATCATTGTATTACTCATTCTCTCTTGCCACGAACCGGTAATTTTGATGCCATCTACAAAGAAAAATTTAAGGCGTTATATGCTATATATGGCGATATCAATATCAACTGGATTGATATGATATTTGATGAGATATCGTTGGTAAATGAACGTTCTTGCAAACATTTATTTTACAATGAATATATAATACGTCTCCTCATGAATTGCGGAATAAAATCTACGGAATCCAAAATTTCAACACCTAAGTGTATTGATAAAATATCAAAGAAGAGAATGAAACTTCTGGATCCATGCTTGACCATTATTCCATTTGAGCAATATAAACATAGAGGTCCTCCTGAAGCATCTTCATCACAAGCTCCTACTCCAAGACCGGAAGATGTTAAGATTCCTTCGCCAAGTTCTACAACAAAGGATTCTCTTGAACAAATAGCAAGAAATCAATTTCTGTTAGAAGCAAGACTCAAGCGAACCGATACCAAGCTCGATCCGTTAGACACCAAAATGGATAAACGTTTTAACAAGCTTAAGTTTTTCTTTGGCATTCTTTGGGATGCAATTTCTTGCGGACCTTCATCTTCAGCCACACATGTTCAGAATCCGGGAAAACGTCCAATGCCTCCTACTTTTACATGGTCAACTTCGGAGGAAAGCACTAGTTCTGGAGCGAGTGCCCATGTTGGTCGTGGACGTGGTACTTCATATATTGAGGAAGGAACTGATGAGGAAGAGGAACAAGATGAAGAGGAGGAATCAGACGAAGAAGAAGTAGACGAGACTGATTTAGATGTGCCACCTCAGCGATTCGATCTATCCTTTTATATTCTATTTTATGTTAAAACACTCTACTATGTAAGGTTGCTACTAAGGTCGTTTGTTTTGTTATGATCTTTAATATGTAAAACACTCTACGTATGGTGTTCAATGTTGTTGGATCTTTAAAGGTGTTTCATATACCCTTTTTGTCGATGACAAAGGGGGAGAGAATGATTACTAACCTTCTTTTTGCAGAGATTTAGTTATTTTTTTGTCCAGGGAGATCATATACTCCGGGGGAGTTAGAGCATATATACAGGGGGAGATAGCAATGGAGATCATATTTTAAAAGTTATGTTGTCATCAATCAAAAAGGGGGAGAATGTTGAGTCAAGGACTTTTAATGATCGTTTTGATTATTGACGAGAAAAAGCTTCATGATCGACAAAAAGAAGATTCAATGGTTTCATAGGTTAGAAGTTGGTTATTTAGAATATTTTATGTTAAAATCTATCCTCAAATAATCATACTTCTCATTGCTTTCAAAATTATGCATGAAAACACGTTTTTACTGTATATTGACAAAAACAGGTCAACCTGTTTAAAATAACAGGTCAACCTGTTAAAATTAACAGGTCAACAGCTTTTTGAAATAACGGTCAAAAACCGGTCAACCTATTAATTTTTCCTGTCGACCTATTTTTGAATTTCATGAAGAGTCATCTTCTTTCTTGAAAAGTTGTATCCATTTCTCTTCATTTAAAATCATTTCATTTGATTGCAACTTTTCACCAACAATTGCAACTTCTCAATTACTATAAATACATCAGTTTTCAATCAATCAAATCACCGAATTTTCTCTCCATTCTCTGATCTATATTGTATTATTCTTAGCATTCAAAAAGCACTCAAAAAGCACTCAAAAGCATTCAATTATCGTTTGAATCTCGAAGCATATTTAACACACTTGTGATTCAACTCGATAATACACTTCCAAATCTTTGCAAACATCAATATATATTTGAGGATAAGATTATAGGAAGGTTGTACTCAATCATTGACTAATCAGTATTGAAGAAAGAACACATTCAAGGTCAAACTCTTGTAATCGTTTTGTGGGTAAGCTTGTAGCCCGTGAAATCAAGTGGGTAAGCTTGTAGCCCGTGAAATCAAGTGGGTAAACTTGTAGCCCGCAAATCAAGTAGTGTTGTGAACCTGTTCCTCCGGGTGAAGCGAGGGTGTTGTTTAGTGAAAAGCCGAAGAGGAGCTTCGGGACTGGACGTAGGACGGGAGGTCCGAACCAGTATAAAAATCATGGTGTCATTACTCTACTTTACTTTATCTACAGCATTTATATCTGTTAGTGATATATTTCTTGTTTGTGAATTTTTACCTGCGTAACTATTGAATAGCTTAAGTTATCACATACATTCCGCATAGCCATATTATAGATCCTGCACAAGTCGTACACACTCGACTTTTACAATGACCGACCACTCATTTCTCTTGAGTGTATCGAATATATTGTCACCTACGGTTGCTAGCAACATAACAGTTCCTAGGAGATACAGAAGCGAAAAGAAGTAACAAATAGGAATATTCTCTAGATGGTGACAATACACCCTAATGGGTGCGACCCACATAGCCATGCTGCCTGCCTGATTTTTGTCATTTCTTGGTTGTGAGGCTTGAGGTTATAATCGTATTTCTAGATCATCTGGCCACCATTCACTTTGAATGCCACATCGTCAAATCCGCCAGATATCACTAATTGACGTCCACAAAAATATTCTAGTATTCAAGCTAGGAGATGGTGCCTTCTTCGCCACCAACAGAAATACATTTGAGGAAACCAATGTCCGTAGTCTGTTGGAAATACTTTGTCAGACATTCGTCCATACAAGTTGTCCTGGGACTGGACAAACCGAAGGCACTCTCCTACCGCATCCTAGGAATCACGCTATCGATCGTTAGCGAGAAGTCCTTGCAATCCGTTGATTTCAACCACGACAGGATCACTATCAAAATATCCCTGGGCGCGAATCTAGAGAATCCGACAAGTAGTCCTTTCGCTTATGAAGATCTGCTGTCTTCACTGCTATATCTTCAATCCGTATATTCTACGTTTACGTATTAGTTAGTTCGGAATGGTTTTCGAATAAATTCCATCCCGGTCTTTCCATACTAACAAGTGTATAGGCCAGATTTGATACTCAGTTATTTAACTATCAAATAAAAACAACCATTCATCCGTAAAAGAAAATTGAATTCTCTGATTTAATTTTCTTCATTACTTTAGCCTCTTTTCGATTTACCATTCGTTAATTCAAAACTTCTCCCTTTTTTCCCAATAAATATTTTTAAGATACGATTTGTAAAACACTTGCTAATATTTATTTATTTCTAAAACTGAATCAAAGTACTTTTTATACGATATATTTCATTTACCAATTCAATTTTATTTAAAACTTCGCAAAAATAAAGTCTTGATTTCATAAAACATCTTTATAGATTTACTAGACCTTATTCCAACTTTATTCCAACAACTACATTCCATATATAAAATATTAGTATATCAATGTCATTGTAAATTCTTCACCATTGATATACATTATGCAAAATCTTATATTTTTATCTTATATTATATTACTTCACATAATGTCGTCTATAAAATCCCTCCTTCACGTTATTTATTTAAACAAATATTTGCTTTTAAACCATATTTAATTTGGATTCTAACTAACTATTTCCTTTGAAATAAATATATTAAAATTCTTTTTATATTCCAATTTCTGTTTTGAAATCTATATATTACTATTTAGGATATTTAAAATATACCAATATCAACAATCAATGTTACTAACACATCCAAACATATCATAAGCTATCGCATGTCATAAAACACATCATATATCAGTATATATGTAAAAAATAATAATCTAAATGTGAGGAATCCAGTTGGATCCCTCCAACCTGTTTTTTCTACATCCACAGATGTTAGTTAACAATAATAATACCCATCCTGCTTCGAGGCAGGATATCGCGGTATAAAGGTCATCCACTATATATATTGTGAGACGCATAGGGATATCATCCGCTAATGGTACTACGGGATTTATCCAATCACCAATATTATTTTTATATATTATCACTTTATATCAATCAATTTATCATCCATCAAGCAATAAATAAAATTTTGAACTATTAAAAATAGTTCCAGTAATTTAACTGAGTGAGTTTAACTCATCTCGATTTTTCGCGCTGAATAACCTTTTAAAATTCTATATTGTCTAAGCACCTCTTCTACTTCATGGTCTCGAATAAATTGATTGCCTACGATTATTTTAATATTTCAATTAAGTTATTTTAATTTAAACTAATTAATCACATAATAAATAATTTCTATGTATTTTATTAAATAAAACATATGCCTTACCAATATATCTCCATTCCTACTTTGCCTATAGCCCAATGCCTAAACCATCAAAACCTCTCCAGCATAGGCTACCACCACAAACTACAGATCTCCTTAAATCATCCACTACTAAATCCCAGATCTCAAACTATCTTCAGCCATTGTCAAATGCTCAGTCCATTGTCAAATGCTCAGTCCACCTCATTTATTATCAATATTGCTCCACACATGCCTGATGCCATTACCTCAACTACATACTACCCCAGTAGACCATCGCTGAACATATCTTCCCTAATAACACACACTGTACCCCCTACTGCAATACTCCAGACCATCAGTTCAACTCCACGTACACTGTGTAAAAACAAACAACCCAAAACTCATTAAGTCGTTTAAAGTAACAGTCTCCGCGTATTTCATTTCCAAACCCCTGATTAAAGATTGAATTCAAGGTAAACACTTATTGTTGAACAACACTTCCCAAATTAACCCGTTCATCCATCCACACTGCTCAGTTTCCAACCACCAGCATCGCTCCACCATCTTTGCACTATTAATGACTCCAGATCGACCTTCATCCCCCTAAAATCGAACTTCCCCAATTTACTTTCCATTGCACTACCCTACTGCCTTGTCATTGCAGCTTCAACCACCCAGTATTGCACAACTCCCCCCATCTTTCGTCCAACCCACTATCGATCCTCCTGTTTCAGATTCCACCACAGTTCGAACTTCACTCCATCGCCCTAATGAAATCGCATCACACTTCACTGGTGTTTCAACGTTCCTCTCCCCCATCGCACCTTTAAATCGAGGTCAGAAACCCTCAGACTTTGCTAACCCACTATCAATAAACCCTCCACGCCAGCTTCTCTAGAACGAGGTCGGCTTCAGGCCTTCGCGATTTTAAATCGCGGTCTCAATTTGGTTTTCTTTTAATTAATTTTTTATTTGAACGAAAGAATTGATTTGGCATGACAGAAGAAAAAGCTTCAGAATGGGAACGATGCGAAGTGGTTTGAGTGTGAAGGAAATGCCACACCGATGCCTTGATTTATAGGAGTGGAGGAAGACGATAAGCGTAACGTCTTTCAAGTAGGAGTAGGAATAGGTACAAAACTTCAGTGTACCATGCTGAAAGATTTGCGGAGAAGGAAGATAATCCGTATGCGATATTGAAACGAAAAGACATAGTAGTTGTTTGAAATAGCCTGTGCTAAATAATAAAGTCATCCCCTATCTGTTATTTAAAGTTTTTTTTTAATTTTCATTTTCAGTTTAATTGGTGTGGTTTCACCCTATTTAAAATATCACATGCCATAAAACTCCTACTTGAACACAACGAACGACATTTCTAGGGTTGTACCATCATTCTGAACACACTAGAACAGTTTCCACGGTCTAATTTAACCATATACCGAAGATATGTATTTTAAACTTACACTTTAAAATTAAATTCAAATGAATATAAATTGATTCAAATAAATTATTATTATTATTATCAGATAAATATACACAAACTGAATTATACAAAATTCCCAAAATACATTAACTCGGAATTTTAAACTCGATATTTTATTTTCACGTTAAACCAATATTAAATTGATTAAAAATCGATTTATTTTATTAAATAAATCGTTATGGTTTATAAATAAATTCCACAACGACTATTTGAAAATTTAATTTGGCTATAACTCTCAATATAAAACACGGAATCCTGATTTTTCTTTTCCATTACAAAATTATAGTTCAACAGATTCAAATATTTCTTATTTCAGCGAATTATGACTTATAACAGATTGTGTACACTCAGTTGAAGTTCAAAACTGAATATTACGAACTACCGCGCCATTCCGAGCTCGTTTGTATTTAATATATATATATATATATTTATACGTTCAAAATTCAATTTAATTAATATAAAATTCCATTTGTTTTATGAATTCAATATTTAAACTAATTTAAATATTCAAATTTAAATCGATAAAAATGCAGGACGTCACATTCCTTCCCCGTTAAAAGAATTTTGTCCCCGAAATTACTATGCAAGAAAAATAGCTATAACTCATTAACTTCTCCTAATTCACTTACACAACTCGCCACTAACCTCAATACCCAATGAACTAACTAATTTCCAATTCCACTCCAAAAATTCTTAACTTCGATTAACCTTTTGTTAAAAAAAATTCAAAACTGTTGAATTTTTTTACAACTCCCTAAATTTTCAAAAAAATTCGCCAGCACCTCCTTTGTACCGGTCAATAGTTCAAACCTCAACTTGCCTCTCTAGGCCCTTTCCATTCAAAAAGAAAACCAAAAAGGCAAGTGGCTTGCAGATTTGGTGCATAAAATCTCATATTGAATTAAACATATACCTTTTTGTCGGGCCACTCATATTTATTCTTCACACTTGTTTCTATAAAATAAACCTATACAATCACATATACATCCATCCTCGTTTGATCACAATCAATTCAACTTTTTTTATTTTCTTCCACTTTGCCAATTTATCCATTTATTGGTTTTCTTGCCTCACTTGTGACAATCTAGCCAACCATGTTTGCATATATAATTTTGCTTATTACCAAATCGAGTTTTATTTATAAATCAAGTTCCAGGTTAATTTTCAATTCACAAGTTCTTTTAATTTTTCACTTTAGTTCCAAGTTTTATATTTAATATATGAGTCCCTATAAATTTTGAGTTCAAATTTCAATCTCAAACAAAATTAATTTGATCTATTCTTCATTCAGTTTCATTTAACTCAGGTTTATATATTACATGTTTATATTCACTATTCAATATACACACATATTTACTTCTATTTCAAGATTAACTTCCATAGTCCGAACTCAATTGAATAATATTTTAGGTCATATTCAATTATTACTACTCAAATTGGATTTGTTGCAATTTATTTCTTATTCTAATTGAGACATTCCAACTGTATGCATCGAGCTCTATCAACATTCAATTTATTCATATCTCAACTTAAGTTCAAGAATTTTCGTTCTATATTGATTTGTTGTTCATTTTAGTTCAATATGGTTTTAATTTTCAATCCAAATCTGCTTAACTTACTTTTCAGTCAAATTTTAATCCGTTTAATTCATTTATATTGGAATTTGTTTCTAAACTTCCAACTTATACCCAAGTTTTGATTTTTGTTCCAAAAATCATTCCAATTATCCTGTGGTTATAATTAACCATTCAATTTCATAATTCCCTTTGAATTCCATTTAATTAATCAAGCAATCAAATATCAACAATAGTTTGATAAATTTATTTCTTTTTTATACAAAAATAGATTTAGGCAAAATTATTTCATTTACCCGCTTTTCAAAGTAATATTGCATCAGTTTCCAGTTCAAAATTGAACCGATCAAGTGAAACAATACAAAATATATTTTTATAAAATATACAAATACGCGCTCATATATATATACACACACTCAAACTCAATCTAGGGTATTATAAACCCATCTCTATCGAGTTACGCCACAGAGCTAAGGTTATTCCTAAACCATTGCTCTGATACCACTGTAACGACCAGAAAATTCGATGCTTGAATTTTCGACACAAATACATCCTATGTCCAACTTGAGTACCGAAAATCCATACCATTTAAGAAAGAAGTTAGAGGGTGAGATAAGAAAGAAATAAATATTAGAATAGAAGAAAAAGAAGAAATAAACACAATACACAGAGTCTCACATCACAGCGGTATTTAGTATTATACAGAAATAATCTTTGTTTAAAAACTTGAAATAGCACTTACAATCATCAGAGTACAATGGGCATCCAATACATATCGACAGTTATAACAGTCTGTCCTCATGTACAACACACATCGGAATAATATATCATACGTCTGAACTCCTCTAGCTTGTCTCCTGAAGTCCGTATCATCTTACCCTGAACCTGTATAACTCGATCTGACGCAACTGGGTCTAACCCGAGCATTACAAACGCCACGGGTCAGTCTGGTGAACCAGCGTGAGAAAAACTCACTAAATTATTGGTAGCATCTAACTTGATTTTAAAGTTAAAAATCATTTCGAAAGAAGAGGATAATCGTATGACCAATCCACACATAAACACGGACGGTTTTTACCTTACGATTACCCAAACCATTTTTGAAATCAATATCTTGTTGTGATATAATAATAATGTCTAAATACAAATAAATAGAATCTTGCAGAATGCTTGCATCTCACGCTCTACATATATAGTATACAATCAAAACCGCGAGCGCTTATTGGAGACTGGATTTCCGACTATGACAAGGTATGGAACCACCTGCCGATAGTGTATCTCTATAGGGGAATACACTGGGTTCAACAAGAACGTCTTGCAACCCGGCCCACAAATGACCGACCACTCATTTCTCTTTAGTGTATCAAATATATTGTCACATATGATTGCTAGCAACATAACCGTTCCCAGGAGATACAGAAGTGAAAAGAAGTAACAAATAGGACTATTCTCTAGATAGTGACAATACACCCTAATGGGTGCGACCCACATAGCCATGCTGCCTGTCCGATTTTTGTCATTTCTCGGTTGTGAGGCTTGAGGTTATAATCGTATTTCTAGATCATCTGGCCACCATTCACTTTGAATGTCACATCCTCAAATCCGCCAGATATCACTAATTGATGTCCACAAAAATATTCTAGTATTCAAGCTAAGAGAAGGTGTCTTCTCCGCCATCAACAGAAATACGTATGAGGAAACCAATGTACGTGGTCCGTTGGAAATGCTTTGTCAGACATTCGTCCATACAAGTTGTCCTGGGACTGGACAAACCGAAGGCGCTCTCCTATCGCATCCTAGGAATCACCCTATCGATCGGTAGCGGGAAGTCTTTGCAATCTGTTGATTTCAACCACGACAGGATCACTATCAAAATATCTCTGGGCGCGACTCCAGAGAATCCGACAAGTAGTCCTTTCTCTTATGAAGATCTACAGTCTTCACTGCTCCATCTTCAATTCGTATATTCTATGTTTACGTATTAGTTGGTTCGGAATGGTTTTTGAATCAATTTGATCCCGATCTTTCCGTACCAACAAGTGTATAGGCCAGATTTGTTAGTCGGTTATTTAACTATCAAACAAAAACAACCATTCAACCATAAAAGAAAACCAAATTCATTGATTTAATATTCTTTATCACTTTAGCCTCTTTTCGATTTACCATTCGTTAATTTAAAACTTCTCCCTTTTTTTCCAATAAATATTTTTAAGATACGATTTGTAAAACACTTGCTAATATTTATTTATTTCTAAAACTGAAACAAAGTACTTTTTATACGATGTATTTCATTTACCAGTTCAATTTTATTTAAACTTCGTAAAAATAAAGTCTTGATTTCATAAAACATCTTTATAGATTTACTAGACCTTATTCCAACTTTATTCCAACAACTACATTCCATGTATAAAATATTAGTATATCAATGTCATTGTAAATTCTTCACCATTGATATACATTATGCAAAATCTTATATTTTTATCATTTCAATTAGTTTAATTCAAATTCAATTAGAGTTCATAACTTCAAAACCCTTCTTATCGAATCCATTTATTTGCTTTAACACCTCTTTACATCACCCGTGAATGATATTTATCAATAGAAGCTCATACATGACTTAACTAGTAATCCTTAATTCTTACTTGCAATACAGGTTTATTTATAACTTCTATTGAGTTATTTTATAATATCCCCTTTATATTTCCCTTGTAATTGGAAAATTCTAATTCATTTCAAATGTTAGTTTTCAAACCACATTTCCACTTCCAAATCCACACTCAAATTATAGCTTTCTCAAATACTTTAAAATAATGGTTTTCATTTTTGTAATAAATGTCACTTATAAAATCGAGTTCTCATCTTGTTTGTTAAAACAAAAATTTACTTTTCAATTCTATAAAATTTGGTTTCTAAATAAACATTTCTATTTGGAAATAAATATTTTCTTTTAAGTTCTTTTCATATTTCAATTCTATTTTGAAATCCATATTTTCCAAATTCTCAAATGGTAATCGTTCATTCCTTTATAAACATTGTTTATAAAATCGCTTCATTAACACATTTGTTTAAAAAAAATCCTTTAAACCATATAAATAATTCGGATTTCAAATGAACATTTCTATTTAAAAATATATATTTTCCCTTGAGACAATTTCAATTTATATCAAAATAATGATTTATTTTACGATTCTCGTTTCTTTTCCAATTTCATACACACTTCATATTTTTCTCAAATTTCCAAAATAATAATTCCATTTCTCATAATGTCGTCTATAAAATCCCTCCTTCATGATATTTATTTAAACAAATATTTGCTTTTAAAACCTATTTAATTTGGATTCTAACTAACCATTTCCTTTGAAATAAATATTTTAAAATTCTTTTTATATTCCAATTTCTGTTTTGAAATCCATATATTATTATTTAGGATATTTAAAATATCCCAAAATCAACAATCAATGTTACTAACACATTCAAACATATCATAAGCTATCGCAGGTCATAAAACACATCATATGTCAGTATTTATGCAAAAACAAATAACCTAAATGTGAGGAATCCAGTTGGATCCCTCCAACCTATTTTTTCTGCATCCACAGATGTTAGTCAATAATAATAATACCCATCCTGCTTCGAGGCAGGATATCGCGGTATAAAGGTCATCCACTATATATATTGTGGGACGCATAGGGAAATCATCCGATAATGGTACTGCGGGCATCCGCTAATGTTACTGCGGGAATTATCCAATAACCAATATTAGTTTTATATATTATTATTATAATAAATTATCACTTTATATCAATCAATTTATCATCCAACAAGCAATAAATTTTTGAACTATTAAAAATAGTTCCAATAATTTAACTGAGTGATTTTAACTCACCTCAATTTTTTGTGACGAATAGCCGTTTAAAATTCCATATTGTCTAAGCATCACTTCTACTTCATGGTCTCGAATAAATTGATCACCTACGATTATTTTAATTTATCAATTAACTTATTTTAGTTTAAACTAACTTATCATATAATAAATAATTTCTATGTATTTTATATTAAATAAAACATATGCCTTACCAATAAAGCTCCATTCCTACTTTGCCTATAGCCCACTGTCTAAACCATCAAACCCTCTCCAGCAAAGGCTACCACCACAAGCTATAAACCTCCTTAAATCATCCACTACTGAATTCCAGATCTCGAACTATCCTCAACCATTGTCAAATGCTCAGTCCATTAGCAAATGCTCAGTCCACCTCATTTATTATCAATATTGCTCCATACAGGCCTGACTGTCATTACCTCAACTTCATACTATCCCAGTAGACCACCGCTGAACACATCTTCCCCAATATCACAATTTGTACCCCCTACTGCAATACTCCAGACCATCAGTTCAACTCCACGTCCACTGTGTAAAAACAAACAACCCAAAACTCATTAAGTCGTTTAAAGTAACAGCTTCCGCGTATTTCATTTCCAAACCCTATATTAAAGATTGAATTCAATGTAAACACTTATTGTTGAACAACACTTCCCAACTTAACCTGTTTATCCATCCACACTGCTTAGTTTCCAACCACCAACATCACTCAAAACTGTTTGCACTGTCAATGACTCCAGATTTACTTTCATTCCCCCAAAATCGAACTTCCCCAATTTACTGTCCATCGTACTACCCTACTACCTTGTCATCGCTGCTTCAACAGCCCAGTATCGCACAACTCCCCCCTCATCTTTTGTCCAACCAACTATCGATCCTCCTGTTTCAGATTCCACCACAATTCGAACTTTACTCCGTCGCCCTAATGAAATCGCATCACACTTCACTGGCGTTTCAACGTTCCTCTCTACCATCGCACCTTTAAATCTAGGTCAGAAACCCTCAGTACTTTGCTAACCCACTATCAATAAACCCTCCACGCCAGCTTCTCCAGAACGAAGTCGGCTTCAGGACTTTGCGATTTTAAATCGCGGTCTCGATTTGGTTTTTTTTTTATTATTATTTTATTTGAACGAAAGAATTGACTTGGGATGATAGAAGAAAAAGCTTCAGAAGGGGAACGATGCGAAGTGGTTTGAGTGTGAAGGAAATGCCACACCGATGCCTTGATTTATAGGAGTGGAGGAAGACGATAAGGGTAACGTCTTTCAAGTAGGAGTAGGAATAGGTATAGAGCTGCAGTGTACCATGCTGAAAGCTTTGCAGAGAAGGAAAATAACCCGTACACGTTATTGAAAAGAAAAGACATAGTAGCTGTTTGAAGTAGCCTGTGCTAAATAATAAGTCATCCCCTATCTATTATTTAAAGTTTTTATTTATTTTCATTTTCGGTTGAATTGGTGTGGTTTCACCCTATTTAAAATATTATGTGCCATCAAACTCCTATTTGAATGCAACGAACGACATTTCTAGGGTTCTACCATCATTCTGAACACACTTGAACAGTTTCCATGGTCTAATTTGACCATATACCGAAGATATTTATTTTAAACTGACACTTTAAAATTAAATTCAATTGAATATAAACTTATTCAAATAAATTATTATTATAATTAGATAAATATACACAAACTGAAATATATAAAATTCCCAGAATACACTAACTCGGAATTTTAAACTCTATATTTAATTTTCACTTTTGTTAAATTGATTAAAAATCGATTTATTTTATTAAATAAATCATTACAGTTTATAAATAAATTCCATAACGACTATTTGAAAATTTGATTTTGCTATAACTCTCAATATAAAATACGGAATCATGATTTTTCTTTTCCATTACAAAATTATAGTTCAATAGATTCAAATATTTCTTGTTTCAGCGAATTCCGACTTATAACGGATCACGTACACTCAGTTGAAGTCCAAAACTGAATATTACGAACTACCGTGCCATTCCGAGATCGTTTATATTCAATATATATATATTTATACGTTCAAAATTCGATTTTATTAATATAAAATTCCATTTGTTTTATGAATTCAATATTTAAACTAATTTAAATATTCAAATTTAAATCGATAAAAATGCGGGACGTTACCTCCCCCTCCCCTCAAGTTCTCAGGGAGGGAATACTCAAGCTTAACCAGGATTCTGCTATCATTTGCAGGAGCTACATAGATGTATTGCTCAAGCTCTTATCCTTTTTACTATGGATATGTTTTTATTTGGGAATTTTGCTTCTTTTATTTTGTACTCTGATGTTTAAGAGCAAGACAGAAGTTTTTATGATGTACTGGTTTTTATGTAATTCAGACATATGATGTTTTGAACCATGATGCTTTATGATTAATAAAGTTAGTTTTTTATTCTAGTGGTATTTTTATATCTGTCTTGTGATTTTTCTGTTTCTATTTACCTATAATGCTTCTTGAAACTTAATGCATTCTCTTAATGAGTGACATTAACGGACGTGGGGTGTCACAGCGATCCACACCATTAGTTAGAACAATATCTCAACCATCCAAACACTGTCTACTATGATTACCCTATTTCCTGCTAACATTTTCATTTACGCGCTTCATTTTCATTTCATTTCCCTCCCCCAAATTTTCATTCACCTTCCACCCTCAAATTTTCTTTCACCCCAGATATTCAGATACCATTTTCATTTTTCATTTTATTCAGATCTTGTCTTCTACAACACAAGAGCTACTAGCTTCAGATCCAACGTCGAGCATCAAGTTTCATCGGTTTTCAACTCCAGGTGACACGATTTCAACAAATAATCCTCAAGCAGCAACAAAGAATTTTCAGCAACGATAAGGAACAATACAATTCAAGACCTGAAGTTATTTTGGTACAATTCCAGGTGACTTCGGTGGTTGTTTTCTGCCTGAATCAAATTGCTCGATGTTAAGTTTGTTGTTTTGTTAAATGGCACCTGTTGTTACTCAATTTCAAGTGGAATCGTCCAAATATGTTGGGATTTATAGTCAAATTGGTATTTTTGGTTGTAATTAAAGATTTCAGATATTAATTTGTACAATTTCAATATTTTCTTCAGTAGGGAAATTGGGGCTATTGGTCATGGCATGAGATGTTTGAAGAAATGCCGGTGAGTGTAAAAGGGCTAGTCAGTTGATTAGTGCATGCAACTCAGTTGTTCTTGATGGTGGTTTTGAGGTATTTTTGTGTGTATGTGTGTGAATGGGCTGTGGCAGCTCTATGTTCACTGTTCTATTGCACATATATGAATACTTACACTTATGTACATATGTATAAATTTAGAGACTTGTACACTTATGTATATATGCATACGTACACTTATGTGGTGTAGCTTGATGCTATTGCTTTGCCTGGTCTGCTCATCCCAATTGCATGACTGTTGGTTGTGGCATGATCCACTGACCTGAAATGCTTGGTAAACCTTGAAACTGTGCATATATATGTTATGAGCCACTCCTATATGTGGCTAGTCTGAATTGTTTGTTGGTTTGTTCCATTGCACTTGAATTGCTGACCTGCTCACCATGAAACCTTGATTATGCACTTGATCTGCTCTTACATGCTATTTCAAAGAAGGCTTGGTCTTCCAAAACCAGATGATCGGGCAGTGCCAAATTATTCAACCTAAATGGTTAGGTCGATCGCCACCGGGACTATGGGGCCTCGGAGCTCCACTGGTGTTGCGCCCAAACCCGCTGACGGCTCGCCTTCGACTCGGCACTCGGTTCGCCTTGGTCTCAGCATATATTTGTCAGTGTTAGTGTCTGTAAAAATTGAAACTGCATATGTAATGAGTGAATTGAGTGATGTAGTGAGGAATATTTGTGTATGTGATTGACTATGTTATTAACAGTGAATTGTAAATGGTGGAGTTAGAAATATGTACCATTTCAAATGTTGAAATAAAATATTTATTTGAATAAAAATACCATTTGAATATTTAATTCTGTGTAGTAGCATTTAATTCTCATTTTTGTTATATTATATTTCTTTTAAAAGAAGTAATATAAATATCTATAGTAACATTTTTGGAATGTTGCTACAGACACCTAAGGATGTCGCTATAAACCTAAATAGGGGTCTATTGTAACAATAATTGTTATGTTGTCGTAGATAGTCAAAATGTTGCCTTTGAGTTCTACAACAACGGAGAAAATTACATCACCCAAAAAATGTTTCCAAAGACGTATGCCAAAACTTTTTTGGGCTTGTGCCAACATTTTTTTTCTTTTGCATTAGGTCATTTATGGCGTAGTGTCGCCTAATGGCAAATCGACATCTTAAAAAGACGGATTTTGGGTCATCTACTGCCAATCACTTAGTTAATACTATCTGTTGATTGAAACAAAACAATCGTTGAATTTAAATTCAACAATCAACATTCAAGCGGGGTTTAATGTTGCTTGGGATAAACAATTCATATATGAATAATATGAAAAACAAGTAACATACAAAATATTTGAGCAATCCATTTGGATCCCTTCAATATATTCTTCCCAACATCACAGTTCATAATGTCATTTTATAATTATAAGATCTAAATTTACCCAATAAGGGGGATAATAGGATTATTGCAAAATACAAAAAATATAACAGCATAGATCACAGCAAAATAAGTAAATGCAGAAAATTAACGACACCGAATTTACCCAGCTTTGGCAAACAACTGCCTACTACTCCATTCCCTAAGGGTTCTACTAGATATTAAAAACAAGATCCTGGATACAACAGCTGTACACTCACGACCCCTTGATATTCTTCTAATTCTACGTTCAAAACCCTGCACTGATCTCGACCCTAAGATCAGATTTCCCTAACTGCGAACCCTGTAGCTAAAACCCTAGTTTAAAGAAAACTAGAAAACTACAGAACGATTTACAAAATTAAAAACACTTCAAAACAAAACAACACAAAACCCATTTGTCCAAATTAACAAAAATGCATAAAAATGGCAGCCTCCCTTGTCACTTTAAAATTATCAACTTCCTCTTTTCTCTTTAATGGTGATCGAATGGAAGACTAGGGTTTTGCTTCCTTGCCAACTCGTGGCTTCGATTCTCTAATTCATTTCCATGTCTTCGATTGATTGTAGCTCCTTTTCCCTATGATTATGAGTTGCAATATTTACTCTCTTAAGAGATGATTGAAAAACACTATGATTTCTCTGATTTGATTTCTGTTATGCTTGAATTCGATCGCTTGGTTTTCGATGCATTTAGCATGTGACGATGTGGTGTATTAGAGGGTTTAGAACCCTAAATGTTCTCAGATTTCATGCATTTTGGTCAGATATTTGCGTGATTACCCATTCAATTTGTATTTGACTAAGTTTCTTGCCTAAAATTACTCTTGTGATTTTCTGCAAAATTTCAAAACCGTGAATTGATTCTTGCCCAAAAGCAACACCTTTTATCACATAGATGATTTCGTGCGTGATTTATGACTGGTTCAAAGAATATTAAGAGAATTTTTTTCTCTTGCTTGTTTCCCGTTTTCTGCATAAATTCGATCTGAATATTATTGATACTTTCCATATATTTGGGCTCTTTATTATAATCATTCAATTTATACTGCTCATGCATACTAGAATAGTTTCTTCACTATATCCCTGAAGCTTGGATGCACTTATGATAAGAACGGATATTACACTTGATCTTTTGCATGAATTGATACTACCCTCTTGCATATTGTTGTACTTAATCATTCTCTTGTATAATTGCATATGTATATCTTCCATCTTTAATACAGGTACTTCTTTTTGATCTGTTATGGTAGCTTACACATGTATCTTGTACATTGTTGTTCCCAGACTTCGTTGTGCATGATGATTGTCTTTATGTATACAATCACTTATACATACTTATGTGTATATTTGTGTTATGATTCTGCATGTGCCATGCTTGAATATTGTAATGACCCGCCTTTTTGCTCGGTCTTAACCATTAATTAAACTAATGCAAACAGTTCATAAACACGAATTGTTAGGGGTAGTTACACATTTGCACAAAAGTAAAAGAAAATTTCCATTATCATTACAATAATATTACATCAGAGCTACAAGAAATGTCACAGTACAACAGATATACAGCGGAAAGAAATACAAATATACTCTCAACGGAAGTAGAATGATCCAGAGTATAACTATAGCTCTAATCTTGAATCCAGCTTTGAGGAATAAATCTGCAAACCAAACTACTAGCTGCCCACGTCGAAAATTATGGGCACCCAGAGCTTAGGTTTGGGAACAATAAACTCAAGGTCAGTCATGAGACTCGTGTAAGAACTCAAAAATAGTTATTTTTAAGGTTTATTTTAAGCTAGGTAATTCACCAGACCACGTCGTTAAACACTAAACAGGTTTACTCCATGTAAATACCAGTGATTAGAAATTCGCAATGACTGAAAAATGAAATTAACATAAGGTCCCGTGGTACAAACAAATTGCAAATGCACACATAGGCGAGGTTTTTCCTTATGATAGTCAAAAAATGCTTTTGATATGTGAAAATCCTCTTTTATATTATTATTAGTGCATAGTGTGAATTTTTTTTTTCAAAAGTAAATATATTAAACTAGCCAACATAATGTCTCATCCCATTATACTGACATAATCATGCCAGTAATGAGCATGATATAATCAAAACTGCACGGGCTTGTAGTGAAGATTAGGTTTCCAACAATGACCATGCAAAGTAACTTCCTTACCGAACCAAATTTGAACACCACTAGAGGGTTGTTCGAGGATCAACTCATGCTCCTTATGCTAAACAAGGTCGGGTTATCCCTTACTAGGTAATTTAGAGTACACCTAAGTGTCTCACAACATATTCGTTACCGACCTTTCCGAGCACACACCATCAACAACCACAAAAGTAGATGTTTTCCACACAGGTTAATACGTGGGCCTCATACAAGGGTACACTTTTTATTTGGAAGGAGACAACACACCCATAACCCTGCTGCATTTCTTTCTGTTTTTCCATTTATTGGGTTATGAAGTTTGATAAGGTCACATTATACACAAAGCTACGCCTAAGCAAACCATGCTTTGATCATCAGTAGCTCATCACTTGAGTATGCCACATTGTCCATTCACTACACATAACTAATTTCTATCAATATATAACCTCTAATCTCATACATCTCAAAGAAGGGTGTTAAGGTAAGAGAATAAATTTTCTACCACCAAGCATATATATATTAATAAAAATCCGTGTTGCACAGTCAATTACAATTTCGGACACACAATCCATACAAGTCCGTTCTAGGTCTGAACAAAACAAAATACGGAATTCCTCCAAGTATGATTGGACTACTTGCCACTTAACTGATATAAAATCCATTTGCACACCACAGCGACCCATTCGAGACATTCAACATGTCGTCCTTCTGATATGAATGGTTCCGGTCTTCAATGCCATCTCCAATGTCTTCAATTTCTCTATAACATCGTATTATTATTTGGAATGGTTTTCTGACATAAATTTGATCCCAGTCTTTCCAAATAATGAGCTCAATTAAAAAAAACAATTATGGATCACATAGGATTTCAACCAAATCTCCTTCCATCTTAGACTTTGTTAATTAATACTTCTTTAACCCATTCTCAATTATCTATAACAAAATCAATCTTTCAAAAAAATTCGAATTGAAAACACTTTTTAATAATTTATAATGATTTTATAAAAAAATCCATATTTCTAAAACATTAAAATAGTTATTTACCGTTATGGTCGACGAACTGCACTTACAGCGACTTTTTACAAAACTGTTCTGAACACAACTTGAAAAAAATCTTAAAAGCTAATAAAATTTGGAACCAAAGGTTTTCGGTTTCAGGAAAATCCGATTTAATTTGCTCAAGTTATAGCCGTTTAAAGTTAGCAGTCAAAAACGCGAACTAACTCTGCGCAACACATCCTTTTTTTACCATAATATGTCTTAATATAAAAATAATTCCAAAATGCTTCAAAATACTTCAGAAAACCATTATATACTTATATAAACCATTTTAAAACATTTTCGAAATAGGAAAACCAAACTTCACTTTTTCAAAACAAAACTGCTTTTATCATTTTAAAACAAAACCTTATTTAACGTCAAAAACTCATTTAACAAATTGTTCTTCTTTACGAAAATTATTTGTATATATTTCCTATTTCATTTTCGAAACATTTCAAATTTCAAACTTTGAAAACTAACTTCAAACCCAATTTCTCAATATTATAATAATACAATATTGTTTCCAATTACGAAGGAGATTTAACTGATCACCAATGCAATACCATATTTGCGGTGTCATAGTGTGTATCACACAACATTAACAACCATTGAAAAATCCATAGCAACCATCAGCAACATCATTAAATCATTAATAACTATGCACAAGCGTTATAACACTAACATTTAATAGTGTGTGTGTGTTCCAAACTATGCAACCATCATCCATGAAACATCCATAACCGATTTAAATTAACGATATTAGTTAATTATCCAAATTATTGATAATTAATCTTCACTAATTAGTGCACAATAAATTAGTGTATAAATTAAAGAGTTCTCACCAACGTAGCTCATTATCTTCATGGTGGGCGAGCCTAACTGACTGTGAATGAATCGTCGGACAGTATTTCGATGCACCGTCATCTTCGCCAATATATATATATATATATATATATATTATTTCTTTTGGAAATGGGTTTAAGCTTTATTTCTGGGCATTACAGCCCAAAGAGAGAACATAGTCCCACAGCCTTGCTACATAGTTTGATCGGTCTAGAAATTTCGCTAGCCGACATACTTAACCTTTACAACTGGAAATGCGAGAATATTTAATAAAGTAAGGACCAAAAAGTTCATATCTAAACTCCTACGAAACCTTCGGCTTTATCTTCTTCAAATCTATGGCGACTGGTAGGCGAAATAACTCGTGCTTGTACCTTGGAGCTGATCCAGTGGCTGCGAATGATCCTCGTCTTCCTTTCCGTTTGTTGCAAGTCCTCTTTCTCTGGTAAGGTCACCTCTCTTCCTTTGTAACGCCAATTTTAGATCCTTTATTGCAAGCTTATTGACGAGCTCCACTGACTTTTCCTTACTTTGGTGTATGTGGTTGTTCCTCTCCTTCCATGCACTCCACAAAGCAACTGTAAGAGTGACTCCCTTCACTTCGGTAATCTCACTTACACCCTGCCGGAGCACTTCAAGGTTTGAGATAATTTCCTGTAATTTGATTTCATTTTTTGGTGTAATTTACTTCTGCACAGCATGTTTCCCAAAATTTCCTTGTCAACTCGCACTCAAAGAATAAGCGACTGTGAGTTTCTTTAGTAGATTTGCATAGAACACATGTTGATTCATTTATTATGCCCCATTTATGTAACCTATCCTTCATAGGTAGTCTCCCCATAACAGCCTTGTAGGCAAAGCATGCCATTTTGGGTACATTTCTCTTGCACCATATAATTTTGCTCCAAGTCTTGTGTGCAGTTTTGGGTTTGATGTCATTCCATGTTTGCTGTAAATTAAATCCAGAGCCCATCCATGTCCATATATCATACTTCCTATCTTCATGAATTTGCATGTTTTCAATTGTCCTTATCTGTTCAGTATTACAAGAAATGTTCACATTCCATAGGTTGTTAGTTATGATGGTGTTTACCGTTTCATTTGGGCAACCATAAGTTGAATATGTGTCCCACCCATGTGTGTCAATTAGAGACTTCCCATTTGTCTTGGGGTCCTTCCATAAATTTGTTTCGTTACCTTAGGCATTTCTTTCCTGCAATGTTTGACTAAAGTGCTTCGAACTCTCAAAATTTCCTTCCAAGTGGTCGAAGCATTGTTGTCTTCCTTCATAACCCAAAAGTTTTCCTGTAGTATCTTTTATTCATCTATCTAGCCCATAATCCTGTATTTTTGATGATTTTCCATGCTTGTTTTAAGGTGAAATCATCTCTCATTGTGTTTATATTTCTTAATCCCTCTCGACCTTCCTCATTGGGTCTACACGGCTCTTCAAATTTGATCTTGTGTAAACCCCCGAGCCAAATAAAATTTGCACACACCTTCTCTATCTTTTCAATTGAAGCATCTGGTAGTTGGAATGTTGAAGCCAGAAATTAAATTTTGCATGAATGACAGTATGCACCAACTCTATTCTCATAGCAAATGACAACAGCCTAGAACTCCATCCATACAGTTTGTCTCTAATGCTTGTGATTAAGCTTGTACATACTCTGTCAGTTATCCTGTTCGATGACAGAGGCACCCCCAAGTATTTCACTGGTAGTTCCCCTTCTTGAACATTCAGCACTTCAAGGACTTGTAACTTATTCCTGCAAGTTTTGTTAAAATAGCATTTAGTTTTTAAATCATTGACTTTTAAGCCATACAGTATCTCCATTATGGCAAATATGTCTTTGATGTTTCCAGCTGCAACCACTTTTTCTTTAATAAAAATAAGTAAATCATCTGCATAAAGTAGATGAGATATGTTGGGCTAGATATTGTGAATAGTCTGCACCTAATTCTTGTGGCATGCTATCTCCATCTGTAATGTAAATACTCCATTGCCACTGCAAAGAGGTAAGGTGACAGTGGGTCACCTTGCCTGATACCCCTGTTACTACTTAAGAAACCTTTAAGAACCCCATTGATGAGAACAAAAAAGTAGGGAGTTGAGATGCCCCTATTACCCCTCTTACATGCTATCTATAATATATATAATATCAATCTCTTTTTATAAGAGGAGGAGGAGGACAGAGACTTAGGCGGTGGAGGAGATAGTGTATGGTCGTGGCTAATGAGAAAACTGGAGGTGGGAAATTGTTTTGGAGTGGGAGGAGGAGGAGAATTATGTCTAGGAAGCCATTACTAAGGAAGAAAGAAGGAGGAAAAGAGTTGAAATGAAAGAGTGTAACATAATAAGTAAAACGAGAGAAGAGAGCCTCCTTATATAGGAAAGGAGGAAGCATATGGTAATGACAACACTTATGACATATGTCTTATTCATATAAAACCTTAACATGTATGTATACTTGTATCCAAGCTTCCTTAAGAAGCCATAAGATTAGGGAGGAAAAAACCAATTTGCCTTCTTACACAAACAATGTACACATAAACAAGACCATGTTCAAATTCACATGGTAACATTTGTTACATATTTGTAACGCTTTTCAAAATGTTTCAAATTAGCAATGCTTCATATTAAAATAGTTTAACAAATACATATTTGAAAATTTTATTACGACAAATTTTTTACCAATTTATTATCAAATTATACTATTATATTCTGACAAAATGCCATATTAAAAATAAGACGTATTTGACGAATTTGTTTTGACAAAAGTAGAGAAATCCTCATCAAAATTGCATCGTTATATTCAAAAAATCAGTTACTATTTTATTACTTAATTTTAATTAAATTAAACCAAACTCACATTTATTTTTGACCAAAGATTTTGTTACCAAAATAGTTTATCAAATACATATTTGACAAATTTATTATAACAAACTGACAAATTTGTCATAACAAAAGCTTGACAAATACTTATTAAAATTATATGGTTATATTTTTACAAAGTTAAATATTTATTATTATTGCTTAATCATATATATTTGTATCAAATCCATATTTAAATCAAATTAAATTCATTTTATATGCAGAAAATTCAAATTATATATCCAAAAATTTAGTTTTAGATTGGTTAGAATTCTAGATCATCACATATATTCCTGAATACTGGATATTGCTATATACTTGTGCATGCTTACACTGCTGCTTGCTCCATATGCATGTGTACATGTATGCAACACTTATTTCACTGAGTTGTTTGATACTGTACTTGTTCACTTGTGTTGAACTGTGCATTTGTTACTTGGCATGAGATCTAGTTGCTGAACTATTTAGTGATTGATATATATGCACCGGAATTGCCTCCATGTTGCCAGGCCCAGTTTTGTACTTGTGCACTTTTCATTTTATTTGCGTTGTCATTGTGATACTGTGTACACTTGTGCATTCTTGTGTGTGACTTGTTTCACTTCCTAGTCTTTCCTTTGCTTGAGGTACTTCCATATATATATATATATATACATGTATATATGTATACATTTATGTGTGTGTGTATATATATGTGTTTGTATTATTTGTCACTTGCCTTTGTGCATTTGCCATTTCACTTGAGCTTGTATACTTTACTATTGCAGCTTGGGGTTTTAAACTTAATGCTGAACTATGCTTGGTCATTTCATGCTTGTGCCATTTAATTGTCTTGTTGTCTTATACATATTTTTCACTACTTGTACTATATGCCATGCTTCCCCTTTTGTGTTTGGTTATGTTTTGAACTTTGTTTGCATGCCATATATTTTGTTTAGCTGGTAGTTATTTGCCTTCCTCTTTACCTTGTTCTACTGCTTGTCTTGTGCATCCGTGCTTGTTGCACTATTCTTTGTTGCAACTTTATACGATTTTTTTCATACAGTATACATCTTGCCATTTTCCATTTGTGATGCATGTATCCTTTTACTTTATGCTACCTTGAAATATTTTTGCATGTAATACTTGATGCACTCAAACCCATTATATTCACTACTACATATATTGTGTATGGTGCTTGTTAGTTGTTCTTTGCCACACTTGAAACTGCTGTTTGAAAAACATGATTCATACACGCATGCATAATGTATGTGTGTGTGTGTTGTGTGCTTCTTGTTTACTGCTTGCTCCACTTGGACATGTTTGTACCATTTTATTAGTGATGATATATGCATTTTTTGTTGTCACTTGGCTATGCTTCCACACTTACGTGCCACTCTCTTATATTCATTTCCATTCGTACAAGAGGTTGTTCCATTGACTTGGGAACTGCCTTGTACATGTGTACTTATGCCATTGTACCTGTTCACTTGGATAATAGTTGTATACAAGTGCAAAAATATTTCTATATAAATCAACAAACCGTTATATGATGTGTCGTGATTGGTCAAGATCAGTAAACCACAAATATGAGTCCAGGATAGTCTTGATCAGCAAACCACTATAGCTAAGTTGAGGCTGATCTGCAGGTACAAGTTATTCAGTCTACCTTGTGGTATTTATAGTGAAGCACTGTGAATATCACAAGCAGTCTAGACTCAAATAAATGCAAGTCTAGAAAGATGATGAGAAACACACTACAATTATGAGGCAAATAAAATTTAAAATAAATTTATATTTGTCTACGGATAATTCTATTTTGTTCCAGTCTACGGTGTGTGTTTCAGTGATAGATATATAGGTAACTGGACAAGATTTGAAGCACGTGAAGACTCGGTGATTGTATATGAACCTTTACATGAGATTGACTATGTAACTGAGTGAAATGAGTGTTGTAGTGAGGAATCAATGTAAATGTGAATTTGTACAATAGTGGAGTTAGAAATATGTACCAATTCAAATTTTGAAATAAAATATTTATCTAAACAAAAATAATGTTTGAATATTAAATTATGTGCAATAATATTCTATTCAATAAATATTTATTTCTATGTGAGATGTTATATGGAATGGTACAATTACAAACATATTTATATAATAATATATATGTTTGTTATCATCAAACAAAAATCATATTTGGGGCTATTCACAAGTATCAATAGCTATTTTAGAAGCAACAGTTTTCGTATTTGTGCATAAATTTCTAGCTTTGATGATGATAGATTATTTCCTTTCAGCATCTTTTCCTTTTTAGGTTACATATATGTACGGATATATAATGGTATATAAATATATATATATATATTTAGATATATATATATATCCATACATATATGTGATGGCTACTAATGGTGGGTGTTCTAGTTATTATTCAGGTTTTTAGGTGGAAGAGCATATTGGAGAACTATATGGATAGCTATCTGGTTTTGATGCTAGGCTCTTCTGGTCGAGTTCTTGTTCTGACTATATTTAGAGAGATATTGTGGGTTGTACTTCTTTATTATTCTTCCTGGGAGGTTTTGGTTTGTGACGGCAAAGAATTTCGCTCGGTCTGAACCAGTCGCTAAACCGACCCAGACCGTTCGAAACGCCCTATCGTTTGAGAACACGACAAATCATAACGCATATAAAAGAACATTTCATTGTATATTACAACAATGCATCAGATTACAAGAATATACAGAGTATAAACGAATATTACACAGAAATATCAGAGATTTAAATTACATTTAAATACATAGCAGCGGAAAATAATACAATACACAACTAGAAGTAGATATACGGATACAAAGCTTTCCGGATATCGTTCCAGCCGTAAACCAGGATCCTGTGAATATAAATCTGCAAAACCAAAACTACTAGCTGCCCGTGTCAAAAAAGGGGCACCCAGAGTTTAGGTTAAAACAATAAACTCCAGGTCAGTCATGTGACTGGTGTGAGAACTAAAACAGTTATTAATCTTTATTTTTAAAGTTAGGTAAATCAAGGGACCACGCCGTATAACACGGAACGGGTTTCCTCCCAAGAATACCAGTGCATAAAACAAACATCGCAATGCTAAATAAAGAAAAATGAAGCTGTTATAAGACCCAGGTCCCATCACACAACGCAACGTAGTCGAGGATAGGGTTTTCCCTTATAACAGCCAAAGAATGCTTGATACGGTTAAAACAAATCGTTTGATACTATAAGTGCATAGTGTATAAAACAACTTCAATCATAAATATCAATCATAGGCGGCATGAGCGCCCCATCCCACTATGTCGCCATAAATAGGTCTACAAATAAAACCGCAAAGTCACGTATTTGGAAATTGGATTTCCGTCTATGAACCGAGGCAAAAGATAGTCCTCAACCGATTCGAGACAATCTAGCCCATGTCTCCGGAACAGCCGCAACTGCCCCTTGGATCGTCAGGGCCGGTCCACCGATGTGGATTATAGTGCCTGAATAATACGTTTCTCCGCCCTTTGGGGCGTAAATGAGCCAACGAATGACTCCATCGAACCCGGATCGTCCGATCTAACCGAGGCGCCTCGCAACAGCAACAACCACACAGGTGAAAAGTATATAAATGTCAGGGCTGGTAGGTTACTGACACCACCCTAGCTAGAAAGAAACGCATGCCCTCCCTGAGGTCCTCTCCCGTTTTTGGTTCACAACCGGGGTGCGAAACTCGCGAAGTAAACGTTACACAACGCTATGCCACAAAGGCCGTGCTTTGATCATCACCACAAGACTTTGCTTTTCAACAGAAGCCTCGATCAATTGCCACTTAGGCATGCCACACAGGCAATTCACTCCATGCGTTTGATATCCATCAATATATAACCTCTGAGCTCGTACGTCTCAGAGAAGGGCGTTAAGCAAGAGAATAAATTCTCCGCCGCCAAACAGATATATATTTAATAGAGATCAATCACACGGACTAAAATCCAATGTCAGACACACAGTCCATTTACAAGTCCGTTCTGGGTCTGAACGAAACCGGAGGCACCTAGTACCCCGCATATCCATCGATCTCCAAGTACGTCTGGACGATCACCAACTGTTTCCATCTTCTTGGGTGTACAGCCCAATCAAGATCATCAGTAATTACCCAAACGACGTGAAGACCTCCGGTCTTCGACCACCGTCTTCATCTTCGACACCACGTCGAATCAGTTATTCAGAATGGGTTAAACCCGGTCTTTCTGAATAACTCGCGTATATATTATAAAAGTGTTACACAAACACAACATACGCGTCATTCCAATTCAGAATATTCTTTTATTCAAATATTCCTATACTTTGGGAAAAGTTCCCATTAATTTTATCCAAGATAAATTCTTTAAATTTATTCTTTAATCTCCTTTGAATATCAATTCAAACTAGTCGGGATTAGCGAACCACACCGAAGTAATCATTTATTTTATTTCCCAATCCCAACCTATTCATCCCATGAAGTAAAACTGGTAGTACTTCATATCTAACACCACGGTGTTATCGGTAAATTCAATTACCTTTTCACGTTCAAATCTAATTAAAGATTTAACTATCGCCTGGAGCAAAACTGGTGATACTCCATTCTCAATCTTTTCAATCTAATTAAAGATTCATTAAAACTCCACTTAGTTTTAATCTGTGACTGGGTTAAAGAATCAGTGTCCTTTAAAACACGGTTCACGATAAACCCAAAATCACATTCCATTAATTATCGGGTTAAAGAACGAGTGTTATTTAAAACACCATTCACGATAAACCCAAGAACCAATATCAATTCAATTCCAATTAAATATTGTTTAATTGGTACACTTCATTAAATCTAAATAAAAAGATTTAATCTTTTCTCAACTGGATTCAAGAACAGTGTTAGTGAAGACACCATTCACGACAAACCCAAATCACATTTGATATTAAACACAAGGCTCTGAATAGAAAATATACCGGCTTATATTCAATATCAAATTCTATGACTAACAAATATCGTATTGGAAATAAGGATATATATATATATATCTTTCAAATTCCCATAACAATATCTGTATCATCACGAAATCCAACATCGAAATATTCCGAAGACAATTTCGATTCAAATCTATTCCAATGCAATCATTGGAAATTCTGGTTATTTTCAAAACCATTTCAAATTCAATTTATTTATTTAAAAATAAATAGAATTATAATTCTAGTTCAAAACTAGTTCATTTCGATAAAAATCTATTTTTATCTTTTCAAATATGGAGTTTTTCATCCCAAATCTTCACAAATCATTTCTTATGATTTTACACAAATTATTACTATTTTTAATAATTTTATCAAGGCCCGTACAGTCGATTTCCATCAACGGTCATCGAACTGCACTTACAGCGACCTTTTTCAAATTTCATTTGGACGTAACTCAAAATCCAACCGTTAGATTTCAAATTTCTAATCTTCGTTAGAAAGCTCTTTTCGATACGAACCCAACGGTTCCGGTTTTAGGAGAATCCGACGGTCGGATCTCCCGTAATGTCCGTTTGAAATAAATGGTCGAAATTCACGAACTGCCGCGGCGCGGCGCGTTCTATTCAGGCCATTATATTATATATATATAATATATATTTCGTCGATTTCTATTTAAAACGAATTATATAAATAGTTTTAAATTCGTTTCAAAAGCAATTTCAACTTCCTTTTCAATTCGTTTTCAATTCAATTCATTTCGAAATCGTTTTCAATTCAATCCATTTCGAAATCGTTTTCAATTCAATTCATTTCGAAATCGTTTTCAATTCAATTCATTTCGAAATCGTTTTCAATTCAATTCATTTCGAAATCGTTTTCAATTCAATTCATTTCGAAATCGTTTTCAATTCAATTCATTTCGAAATCGTTTTCAATTCAATTCATTTACATTCAATTCATTTACATTCAATTCATTTACATTCAATTCATTTCAAAATATCAGGTTTTGAAATCACTTTCGATATTCATTATAAAATGAATAAAATCGATATAAATATCGTTCACGTCAAAATGGCGTCAATCTAATCAACACGGCTTCATATATTGATATTTTCAAATATTCCATTTCGAATATTTCTATTTCAAATATTTCTATTTTAAAACTGGAATGGGGCCCAATCAATTACCATATAAAGTTAATTATATGGATTTTCATACAACACATGTATAATAGCATTGAAAAATAATCAACCATCAACCAAAGTGCACTACACTGTATAAGCATCAAATATAGATATCTAACGCTTATAACAGCCTGTCAATCAATCGATCGACATATTTAATCAATCAGGATGAGTGAACTTCAAATTTCATCCTAACACCCGTGTGGGGTTTCAAACAATCAAACACATATTTTATTTGTGCAGTTGGGCGATGTGTGAAATTTATCGTCCCAATCAATGTCATTCAAATAGGTGTACATAAACAAACCGTCCGGTTTGTAAATGAATATCTATTTTATTCACATTCACTATATTCATATTCACGTTAAAAATTATATTTTTAACGATAAAACATTTTATTTTATCATATGAATTTCTATTCAGTTCATTTCTTTAAATAAAATGATATTTTTATTTTTCTAACATATTTTAGAAAATTTCGGCGGCATAACGGCACGATACTAGAAACGGGACAAGGCCTAGCCTTATCCCCGGTCTAGTGAAGGCCCACGCCATTCACACATCAATCAAATCAATTTCATCTCACCAAACAATTCCATTCAATCAAATATTCTAACTAACTACTCAACCAAACAATTTAACAAACAAGCCATCCATGGTCTGTGGATGACGGGTGTCGGGTGCTACTAAACACCGTCTGCATCCTAGTATATATATATAACTAGAAAAATTAAATTGAAAGGTGAGAAGTTCTCACCGATAGCTATCCTAGCTCCACGGCACTTCATTGATAGAAATCTTCATCGTCATCGCATCTTCGTTGCTGTAGCCACTACATATATATAATTCGAATTTTTACTATGCTATTCAATATATAAAAATCATATTTTTATTTCGAAGTTCAATATATAAAAATCATATTTTTATTCCGAAGTTCAATATATAAAAATCATATTTTTATTCCGAAGTTCAATATATAAAAATCATATTTTTATTCCGAAGTTCAATATATAAAAATCATATTTTTATTCCGAAGTTCAATATATAAAAATCGAATTTTTACTATGCTATTCAATATATAAAAATTGAATTTTTACTACTATGTTCAATATATAAAAATCATATTTTTAATATGCCATTAGTATAAAAATTATATTTTTAATACTCTACTATAATAAAAATTATATTTTTAATAACATACATGTATCAAAATCTCTTCTTTTCTATTTTAAAAATATCGTCTTTTCCTTTTTAAAGTTCTAATCTTTTTAAAGTTCTAATCTTTTTCCTTTTTAAATCTCAAAATAAAATCAGTTTTTCAAACCCTTTTAAAATTCAGTTTTAAACCTTTTTAAAGATCAGTTTTTTTTTTAATTCCTTTAAGAATCAGTTTTTAAATTTTTCAAAAATCAGTTTTAACCTTAAAATCGAAATCAGTTTTAAACTTAAAATCGAAATTAGTTTTAAACCCTAAAATCGAAATCAGTTTTAAACTTTAAAATAAAAATAAAAGTAAAATAAAATACTTACTGTACGCGAAGATGGGGGGGTTGCTGTCGAGGTATGGCGCTCGCTGGAGGTGGAGAGGGCTTCCAGGCGGCCGGGGCGTGGTGCTGGTGGCGCTTCCGACTGGAGGAGGCGGAGGCTGGGGATGCGGTGTCGGGGTCTCGGCGTGGCTGTCGATCGACGCAGTGGCGTCACGGGTGGGGGGGCGCGATCGTCGGAGAAGAAGAAGAGGAGGAGGCGCGAGACGAGGGCGGCGGTTCAACGATGGGTTCATCGTTTTTTTTTTTGATTTGTATTTCTAAAATGAAAATAACGGGGGGGGGCCAGAAGGATAAAGGAAGGAGAGTTTTTTATTTATTTATTTATTATTTAATTATTTAATTCAACCTAAAGTTGACTTTTTCAAACGACCTCGAAACGAGGCCCACCGCATGTCGTCCATTGCGTATTACCCACATTCCGAACACAATGGGATATGTATCGTAGGTTGATTCGATCGTTTGAATCAGTTTCCGTTAAATTTACACTTAAATCATTATATTAAATTTTAAACGTACATTTCAAATTACCGGGGTCACATGCTAACTTTAAAAATTCCAGAAAAATATTTTCTAGCTTCGTATTGACGATACGGTCCTAACAAAACTAGTTTCGTCAAATTCTGAGACCGTTTGAAAAATGGTCATTTTCCAGTCGATTAAAATCAACTGAAACTGATCAAACGCGTTTTCCTTTGCCACGCTCACATATTGATTCGAAAAATTATGAAATTTGGAATCTAGCAATAATTCGACATCACGGATCCAACAAAACTGGTTTCGCCGAAATCCGAGGTCATTTGCAAAATGTCCATTTTTAAGGGCCCGAATTCCATAGCGACTATTCAGAATTTTCAACTGGACGTATCTTTTGATTCCCGCTATGAAATCTTGATTTTTCAGATTCGTTGGAAAGATATCATCAATTAGATCCTATTATTTTTGGTTTCACTAAAATCCGGATTGTTTTGCACCCGGTACATTCAATTGAAGTTTGAAATCGAATTATCGAACTACCGCGCCATTTTCTATTCTATTTATAATTATATATAAATATTTATATTCTAACGACGACGTATATAATATAAACGTTCGAATTATATTCAAAACAAATTTCTCGTCGATATTATTTAAAATAATCTATTTTAAATATTCAAAATTCGCTAAAATTGCCAAAATAAAAATTTTAAACTGACCCAGATTTGCGGGTTGTTACATGGTTATAGTATTGGAGTAGATATACTTCTATATCGGGTGGTGGCTTTGCCGGAATTCGATATAGGAGTAGATGGGCGGTGGTTTATCCGGAGCTCATCTATCTACAATCCAATACTTTTCTAGTTGAGTTGATATTTTGAGTGTTGTTGGTTGTTTTACTCCTAGGGAGTTGTATTGGGACTCTGTATTTTTTTATCACTATGATATATATGTGTGCTCTCTTCTTCTTAGAAGATCACACATTTTTGTTTTCAAAAAAATCAAACAAAAATCATATTGTTATACTCAATAATCTCCTCCTTTTGTTATCATCAAAAGGATAATAGAAATCGAAATAGTCATGAATATAGGCTAAAAATGTGAATTTAGATCAAGAGAGAGAATATATATCGTAAACATCATTTAATCAAACAAAAAATATATTATTCTTTAAACTTGAAGAAAAATTCACTTTTCAGAATGATGGATTTTATAAAATGGAGAGTGTTATAAAACTTTAAATATATTAATATGAATTCCACAAATATTCAAATAAATTTTAAAATTAAGCACAAAATAATAATGGATTTGGGATATATTTATAAATTCAAATTATGAGAAAAAAAATCAAATATGGCAAATCCCAAAATAATCAAATAAAAAATCATAATATTTAAAAATGTAGTAACACATTTCACGGTTCGGAAAATGGATTATAGGTGGGCTTTCACATAACCAAAGGAATTTTTATAAACATACACAATTTATTTTCATTTCCATTTTTTGAGAACTCCTTATCCACACATAACCATAAGGACTTTTAAATAGGATTAGTAGTAACTTAAAATTATAAGCATTCTCTAACCATGCATGACCGCATGGTTTTCTAAATGAGGTTAGAGTAACACTTCTTATATAAAAATCCCCTTATTATATAAAACCATAATGAATGTTAGAAACATGGTAGGGATAAAGATGTTCATGAAATAAATCTCCAAGTTAATCATATTATGAAATATGTTCAACCGTACCATGTTTTTAAAAAAATTCAGCTCTCTCTCATTCTGAAAATAAGTATAGTCACATTTCCATCGCTAAAATTTTAAAACTGTACTTTCTTTAATGATGTCTAAAAAAAATTAAACTCTTCACATTAAATAAAACCATGAATAATAATTGAAAGATCGTAGAAAAAGAAGATAACTGTGAAATAAGCACCAAATCAAAGATATAATAAAATCTGTCAAATCGTCACGAGAATTTATATATATCTCCTCTTCTTATGAAGTATTTTATAGTCACAACTCATCACAACTTCATAAATCTAAAAATAATTTTAATCAAATCCAAAATGATTCAATTTGGTCAATAATTTCAATTTTTTGCATAATAATCAAAAATGATTTTAAATTTGAAAATATCAATTTCAAGAGGGATTTTGAAAGAACTATGAAGAAATCAGTTGAATGTGAAAATTTTCAATACTTCTGAGACAATACCACTTGTTGGTCCTAATTAAACATAATTACAATGTATCAAAGACACCAGATTTTCAACAAATCATCAAATCACCATGCCCAAGCAAACAAATCTAACAATTCAATTTCCTTTATCGGAGCAGCAGAAAAATCAGTTTCAAAGCAAGATTCACAAGAGAATTTTTCATAATATTTACAACAATGCCAAGGGACAATCCATGATCCAAAATTAAAATAGTTCATTTGAAATTATTTGATGAATGTATATCCAAAAATACAAATCCAAATACAGTACCGATGTAATTCAACAAATCAACAATTGCACACGATTTCAAAAACAAATATCCAAGTCAAGATGAAAACTTGAGAATTAATATATCAACAATTATGGGTTAGAAATTCAAAACATCAACCCTATCAACACATCAACCCATGTCAAATTATTTTCAAATCAAAATAGTCAATCCCAGCCAATTTTTTTTTGAAATTATCATAACTTAACAAAAAATAGTTTTCAAGTAGTGTGTTGTAATGAGTGCAGTTTTTCAAGTCTTTCCAAGAAGAAGTAGTAGAAACTCAAAACGTCAAAGATGTATGAAATTTCACTAGCTTTTCAGATCATCATAAATTTTAGAATTCTAGATAGCAGTGTTCAAGATATGCTCAAAATACTACAACACTGTCATGAATTCAGGGAACTATCTAAAAGTTAAACTACAAATGAATTGCAGTTTTTCACAAATTTACATTCAAAATCCGGAAATAATCAAAACATGAAAGTTGTAGACAACTGAATCTAATTTCCTAAGAATCAAGAATTTTGAAATTTGAAGTTAATAAGCTTGAGATTTTTCAAATGGCAGTGTTGAAGCAAATCAGCATTAACAGAAAGGAAGAATAAAAGTAAAAAAGAAATACAAGTTTAGAGATTATACCTTACATACCATTCACGATGTAGATTCTCTAACTTGACAATTATGGCTAAGGAACTCTGAAAATTTAGTTCAATAAAAATTTGGAACAACTTGAATTTTATCTCTCTTGAAGTTGTTCCATAGCCGCATTTGACACCTAATTGTTGATAAGATCGAATGGTCTGACAAAATATGTTTTACCACTCCAAACTTCGGTAAGTTGTTTTGGTACCGAAACTCCTTAATATAACAATCCATAGCATCAACTAAAGTATCCTTAGGAACCTAAATTTGTTTAATTTTACTTGAATTCATTTTGTTTCCTTTAGGGATCCATAATTGTTTAAATGGACTATTTTGAAACAAGTTCTCATCTCGTTTATGATTTAAAAACCTTTTGAGATTTTAGAGTTCAAATTCTCAAATCGATCATTTTCAAAGCTATTTGAAGGATTTTTAAATTCATCTGAATTTTTTTTGGGTCTAATTTATCAGTTTTCCCAAAACCAAGACTCTTATTTCCAACAAAAAGTTGGTTTTTCAATAACATATTCAATTATTTGCTTTAAAAGAAAATTTAGCCAATGTTGATTCAAGTCGTTGAATTTTAGACTTATGTATTTTTCATCATCAAATTTGAACAATGATTAATATCGATCTTTTCTTTTCAACGTTAGTTTGTTTTAAAACTAAATTTCCGTTTTCGAGCATTTTGATTTTAGCCTTGGACTCAGAAATCTCAGTTTCAAATAGTTGATGCTTTTCAATTTCAAGTTTTTCGAACCTCTTGAATTTTTCAATTTTTTCACACATCCTGATTTATATGAGTAATTATAGATTCACTATTTTTCAAAATCACGTTTTTGATTTTAGGAGTTCTAAAATTCTCTTTTATTTCAAACAATTCCTTTTGAAAAGTTGTACATTTATTGCACTTGAGATTTTCGATTCCCTTGGTTTCAATTTCAAGCTCATTCAAGATCAATTCATTTTTCAACAAATTTTCTTTCTCAACAATTTCATGTTTGAAGTTTTAAATAATCATAAATTTTTCCAACTTCTCTTGCAAAACATTGTATTTTATGAATTATCTCATCCTCATAATTTTCAAAGTCAAAATTTCATTTTCAGGTTTTCTAAAATTTTAATTAAGATTACAAAATCCTTTTCTAAATTTGTTAAAATTTTGCAATCTAAGTTTTCGAATTTCCTGACTTATTCAAGTTTTAATTCCAGAACATTATTTTTGCAAATCAACTCATTGTTTTCAAATTTTTGTTTGTCAATTTGAGATTGTCAATAGTTTTATTTAATTTTTCACAAAGACGAACCAATTCTTCAAAAGGAAATTCACCACACTCATTATTTGTTGAGTCTTCGCCATTTGATTCATCCGAATCTTCATCTATAAATCTCATCAAGCATAATTCTGAAACTAGGTTGACGTTTGAGGGCTTTGAGCACTTGTTGACTTTTCTTCCATACTCCGCATTGAGAGTTTTCCAGATTTCATGTGCAGTTAAACAATGGCAGATATGGTTAAATTTATCATCATTAATATAAGAATATAAAATATGCATAGCACGAGAATTAATTACAATATCATTCTTATCTACCGTATCACATCTATTGCTAATAATAACCCAACATCTAACATTAATGTATTATAAATAAAATACAAATTTTGATTTCCAAATTAAAAAAATTGTTCCATCAAAAATAGTAGGAGATACACTGGAAAAATTCTCGCTAGTCTGACAAATGGAAAAATCACAATTAGGGAAATCCATGACTCTAGGGTTAAAAAATACCTTCTCTGATACCACTTGTAGAATCTAAATTGACCCTATAGGTGGTTGAATTGGGTTTACTGCAATTTTTTAGAATATAAAAATTATCATAGCACAGATCACAGCAGAATAAATAAATGTAGAAAATAAATGATAAATAAATTACCCTGCTTCGGCAAACCACTGCCTAATGTTGTATTCCCCAAGGTTTCTGCTAAGTATTAAAAACAATATCCCCATACAACACATGTACACCCGTGATCCCTTGCCATTGTTCTAATCATACGCTCAAACATGTGCATTGATCTCGAACACTGAGACCAGAATTTACCAACCACAAACCCGGTAGCAAAAACCCTAGTTTAAAGAAAACTAGAAAACTATAAAACACTGTAAAAATTAAAAACATCTTAATATAAAACAACACAAAACCCTTATGCCCTAATTAACACATAATCATAAAAATGCCAGCCCCCCTTCTCACTTTAAAATTATCAACTTCTTCTTTTCTCTTTAATGGTGAGTGAATGGAAGATTAGGGTTTTGCTCCCTTGTCAAATTGTGGCTTTGATTCTGTAACGAAAAGGAATTTCGCTCAATCCGAATCAGTCGCTAAACCGACCCAGACCGATCGGAACCCCTGATCGTTTTGAGAACACGACAAATTAAAACGCAGACGGAAGAACATTTCATTGTATATTACAACAATTCCATCAGAATACAAGAATAAACAGAGTATAAATCAATATTACACAGAAAATATCAGAGATTTAAATTACATTTAAATACATCGCAGCGGAAAATAATACAAAACACAACTAGAAGGAGATATACAGATACAAAGCTTTCCGGATATCGTTCCAGCTGTAAACCAGGATCCTGTGAATATAAATCTGCAAAACCAAAACTACTGGCTGCCAGTGTCAAAATAAGGGCACCCAGAGTTTATGTTAAAACAATAAACTCCAGGTCAATCATGGGACTGGTGTGAGAACTAAAACAGTTATTAATCTTTATTTTAAAGTTAGGTAAATCAAGGGACCACGCCGTATAACATGGAACGGGTTTCCTCCCAAGAACACCAGTGCATAAAACAACAGCGCAATGCTAAATAAAGAAAAATGAAGCTATTATAAGACCCAAGTTCCATCACACAATGCAACGCAAGCCGGAGGATAGGGACTTTACCTTATAATAGCCAAAGAATGCTTGATACGCGAAATTTCATCTTTTATTATTACTATAAGTGAATAAATCAATTTCAATCATAAGTATAAATCATAGGCGGCATGAATGCCCTATATTACTATGTCGCCATACTAGTTCTACAATCAAAACCGCACATGTCATATTTGGAAATTGGATTTCCATTTATGAACCGAGGCAAAAGATAGTCCTCACCAATTCGAGACTCTCTAGCCCGAGCCTCGGGACAAGTACTCAGTCAAGCCACTTGGATTGTCAGGGCCGGTCCACCGATGTGGATTAAAATGTCTGAGCACTGCGTTTCCAAGCCCTATGGGGCGTAAATGAGCCAACGAATGACTCCATCGGACCCGGATCGTCCGATCAAACCGAGGCGCCTCGCAACAGCAACAACCACATAAGTCAAACTCGTCAGGGCGTGTAAAACCACTGACGCCACTTCTAGCTAGAAGGAAACGCATGTCCTCCCTGTGGTCCTCTCCCGTTTTTGGTTCACAACCGGGGTGTGAGGCTCGCGAAACAATGTTACACAAAGCTATGCCACACAGGCCGTGCTTTGATCATCAACCACAAGACCCTGCTTTTCAACAGAAGCCTTGATCATTTGCCACTTAGGCATGCCACACAGGCAATTCACTTTATGCGTTTGATATCCATCATTATATAACCCCTCAGCTCGTACGTCTTAGAGAAGGGTGTTAAGCAAGAGAATAAATTCTCCGCCGCCAAACAAATATATATTTAATAGAAATCAACCACACAGAATAAAATCCAATGTCAGACACACAATCCATTTACAAGTTCGTTCTGGGTCTGAACGAAACCGGAGGCACCTAGTAGCCCGCATATCCATTGATCTCCAAGTACGTCTGCACGACCACCAACTGTTTCTCTCCTCTTGGGTGTACAGCCCAATCGAGATCATTAGCAATCACCCAAATGATGTGAAGATTTCCGGTCTTCAACCACCGTCTTCATCTTCGACACCACGTCGAATCAGTTATTCAGAATGGGATAAACCCGGTCTTTCTGAATAACTCGCATATAAAATAAACAAGTGTTACACAAACACAACATACGCCTCATTCCAATACAGAATATTCTTTTGTTCAAATATTCTTATACTTTGGGAAAGGTTCCCATTGATTTTATCAAAGATATATTCCTTAAATTAATTCTTTAGTCTTCTTTGAATATCAATTCAAACTAGTCGGGATTAGCGAACCACACCGGAGTAATCATTTATTTCCCAATCCCAACCTATTCATCCCAAGAAGTAAAACTGGTAATACTTCATCTCTAACCCCACGGTGTTATCGGTAAATTCAATTACCATTTCACGTTCAAATCTAATTAAAGATTTAACTATCACCTGGAGTAAAACTGGTGATACTCCATTCTCGATCTTTTCAATCTAATTAAAGATTCATTAAAACTCCACTTAGTTTTATTCTTTAACTGGGTTAAAGAATCAGTGTCATTTAAAACATGGTTTACGATAAACCCAAAATCACATTCCATTAATTATCGGGTTAAAGAACAAGTGTTATTTAAAACACTGTTCACGATAAACCTAAAAATCAAAACCAATTCAATTCCAATTAAATATTATTGAATTGGTACACTTCATTAAATCTAAATAAAAAGATTTAATCTTTTTCTCAACTGGGTTTAAGAACAGTGTTAATGAAGACACCGTTCACGACAAACCCAAATCACATTTGATATTAAATACAACGCTCTGAATAGAAAATATACCGGCTTATATTCAATATCAATTCTACGACCAACAAATATCGTATTGGAAATAGCGATATATATATATATATATATATATATATCTTTCAAATTTCCATAACAACATCTGTATAATCACGAAATCCAACATCAAAATATTCCAAAATATTCCAATTCAATTATCAGAAATTTTGGTTTCTTTTAAAACCATTTTCAAATTCAATTTATTTATTTCAAAAAAATAAATTGATTTTAATTCTAGTTCAAAACTAGTTCATTTCGATAAAAACTATTTTTTTATCTTTTCAAATATGGAGTTTTTCATCCCAATTCTTCCCAAATCATTTCTTATGATTTTACACAAATTATTACTATTTTTAATAATTTTATCAAGGCCCGCACAGTCGATTTCCATCAACAGCCATCGAACTGCACTTACAACGACCTTTTTCAAATTTGATTTGGACATAATTCAAAATCCAATCGTTATATTTCTAATTTCTCATATTCGTTAGAACGCTCTTTTCGATACGAACCCAACGGTTCCGGTTTTAGGAGAATCCGACGGTCGGATCTCCCGCAATGTCCATTCAAAGTAAATGGTCGAAATTCGCGAACTGCCGCGGCGCGGCGCGTTCTATTTAGGCCATTATATTATATTTATATAATATATATAATATATACTTCGTCGATTTCCTTTTAAACCGTATTATATAAATCGTTTTAAATTCGTTTTCAAAACGATTTCAACTTCATTTCAAATTCAAATCAAAAATCGAATTTTTCAATATAAATTCATTTTAATTTCATTTCAATTCAATTTCAATTTAATTCGAATTGGTTTCAATTCAAATCAATTTCAGTTCAATTTCAATACGTTTTAAATTCAATTCAAAACAATTTCAATTCTATTTCAATCCAATTCGAATTTCAGTTCTATTCAATTTCAATTCATTCATTCTATTTGAATTTCAATTCGAATTCGTTTCTATTCAATTTCAATTCGAATTCAAATCCTTTCAAAATATTAGATTTTGAAGTCACTTTCGATATTCATTATAAAATGAATAAAATCGATATAAATATCGTTCATGTCAAAATGGCGTCAATCTAATCAACCCGGCTTCATATAATTCTATTTTCAAATATTCTATTTCGAATATTTCTTTTTCAAATATTTCTATTCAAATATTCAATTTCAAAACTGGAATGAGGCCCAATTAATTACCATATAATGTTAATTATACGGATTTTCTACAACACATGTATAAAATAACAATGATAAATAATCAACCATCATCCAGAGTGCACCACACGACTGCATAAGCATTAAATATAAATAATTAACGCTTACACAGTCTGTCGACCAATCGATCGACATACAGCTAAATAATTGGGATTTGTGTACGCCAAATATCATCCCAATACCCGTGTGGGGTTTCAAACAATCAAACACAGATTTTATTTGTGCAGTTGAGCGATGTGTAAAATTTATCGTCTCAATCAAATCAGTGTATATAAACAAATCTCTGATTTGTTTATAAGTATTTATTTTATATACACATTAAAAATTCTATTTTCAACTATAAAATATTTTTAACTATATAAATATTTTATTTCTTTTCACATCACACATTCAACTACACGTCAAAATCAAACAAACAAGCATACACGCCGTCCATGGTCTGTGGACGACGGGTGTCGGGTGCTACTAAACACCGTCTGCATCCTAGTATATATTTTAACTAGAAATAAATTACAAGTGAGAAGTTCTCACCGATTCGAGACTCTCTAAGGTAGAAAATCTTCGCCGCTCGCCTTTTGTCACTTTCGTCGTCCGTATACGCTACATATATAAAAATCACATTTTTAATATGCTATGGTACAAATAAAAATCATACCTTTACATAACTAAAAATCTAATCTTTTCTAACTTAAAAATATAATCTTTTCTATTTCAAAAATATGATCTTTTCTATAACAAAAATTCCATCTTTTCTCTTATAAAAATTCGATCCTTTCTATTATAAAAATTCAATCTTTTCTATTATAAAAATTATATTTTCATATCGCTACTTAGATTATAAAAATCAAATTTTTATAGCTATTCATATGATAAAAAACATATTTTTCTCCGCCTTCATGTGATAATAAAAATCCTATTTTTTTCATAAATAAAAATCGAATCTTTATGTAATTAAAAATCTAACCTTTTATAAGTTAAAAATCTAATCTTTTCTATTCTAGAGATATAATCTTTCTTTTTCTAAAATTATAAACTTTCTTTGAATAAAAATCAAAACTTTCTATGAATAAAAATTAAACCTTTCTATGAATAAAAATTAAACCTTTCTATGAATAAAAATTAAGCCTTTCCATGAATAAAAATTAAAATATCATATCTTTATTATTAAAGGAAACCAGACTTTTACCTCTAAGGAAATTAAGTAAATCACGAAAATAAACACTTACATTTTTTTATTTGAAGGAGGGGGTTTCAATCAGCCGGAGGAGGCGATTTGGGGGTTGGAGGAGGCGGTCTAAGGCAAAAAGGGGGGCTGTCAGGCCGGCGGCGTCGCTCAGGGGTGGCGCTGGGGCCCACTCCGGCGGTTCAGGGGCCTGTGGCAGCGGTTGGGTGCTGTTGGGGGTTTCTAGGGTCTCGAGCGTGGAGAGGAAGGGGGTTGGGGTCGCAGGTCGACGAGAGGGTGGGGGCGCGTGCCCGGCGACGGCGGCGGGTCCTCCTCGGGTGGCGGCGACGGATGTAGGGGGCGAGGCGCGATGAGATACCCATCGTTTTTTTTTCTTTATTTTTAATTTTCGTTATCTGAAAGGAATGCGGGGGGTGTAGAGATAAAGGGGGTTGACTTTTATTTTTAATTATATATTTAATTTAATTTTATTCTCTTTTAAGGTTACTTTAAAATTAGAACTCAAAATTGAGCCCACCGACTGTTGTCCTTAGCTAATTACCCCCATTCCGAACACAATGGGATATGTTTCATAAACCAATTCTATCGTTTTGATCAATTTTCGTCAAAATCAAAATATAACTCTATATATTGAATTTGAACGCACATATCAATTTACCGGGGTCACATACTAACTAAAAAAAATTCCAAAAAAATATTTTCCAGCTTCTTATTGACGATACGGTCCTAACAAAACTAATTTCATCGAATTCTGAGACCGTTTGAAAAATGGTCATTTTCCAGTCGATTAAAATCAACTGAAACTGGTCTAACGCGTTTTCCTTTGCCATGCTCACATATTGATTCGAAAAATTATGAAAATTGGAATCTAGTAATAACTTGACATCACGGATCCAACAAAAGTGGTCTCGTCGAAAACCGAGGTCGTTTGCAAAATTTCCATTTTTTAGGGTCGAAATTCCATAGCGACTATTCTGAAATTTCAACTGGACATATCTTTTGATTCCTGCTATGAAATTTCCATATTTCGGATTCGTTGGAAAGATAATCTCAATTAGATTCTATTATTTTTGGTTTCACTAAAATCTGGTTTATTTTGCCCCCGGTACATTCACTTGAAATTTGAAATCGAATTATCGAACTACCGCGCCATTTTCAATTCCTTTTATAATTGTAAATAATTATTTATATTCTAATGACAATCTATATAATATATACGTTCGAATTCTATTCAAAATAAATTTCTCGTCGTTATTATTTAAAATAATTCATTTTAAATAATCAAAATTCGCTAAAATTGCTAAAATAAAATTTTTAAATTCGCTCGGATTTCCGGGTTATTACAATCTCCCCCACTTAAAACTTTTCGTCCCCGAAAAGGAACGAAGCCGAAAGTTGTTTCACAAATCAACTCAACTTCCAGTACTTTCACTACGGCTTAAATTCTTCAACTTTTCAGTTTCTAAAAACTTTTCAAATTTTTCAAAAATTTGGCTAACACCCTAAATTTTCGAAAAATTTCGCCATAACCTCCCCTGCACCGGGGACTTCGGGATATTTCATTTAGCCTCCCATGGCCTTCTTCAATCCAAAAGAAAAAGAAAAAGCCAATCGGCTCACAAAATCATCATCACCCAAACAAAACAGTAAATTCTGGTAAACATGTACCTATTTGTCGGGCAAACAATTTTATTCCTCTGTTCTAGCCTCCTCACTATGACATGTCCAATGTAAGTACATGTACATGTATGCAAATGCGACAAATTTTCAATACAATTCACTATTTGGTTCAATTTGGCTAAACGGTTCAATATTTAATTGTAACAACCCGAAAATCTGGGCCAGTTTAAAATTTTTAAATTGGCAATTTTAGCGAATTTTGATTATTTAAAATCAATTATTCTAAATAATATCGACGAGAAATTTATTTTGAATATAATTCAAACGTATATATTATATACGCCGTCGTTAGAATATAAATATTTATATATAATTATAAATAGAATTGAAAATGGTGCGGTAGTTCGATAATTCGATTTCAAACTTCAATTGAATGTACCGGGTGCAAAACAATCCGGATATTAGTGAAACCAAAAACATTAGGATCTAATTGATAATATCTTTCCAGCGAATCCGAAGAATTGAAATTTCATAGCGGGGATCAAAAGATATGTCCAGTTGAAAATTCTGAATAGTCGCTATGGAATTCAGGCCCTTAAAAATGGACATTTTGCAAATGACCTCGGATTTCGACGAAACCACTTTTGTTGGATCCGCAGTGTCAAATTATTGCTAGGTTTCAAATTTCATAATTTTTCGAATCAATGTGTGAGCGTGGCAAAGGAAAACGCGTTTGACCAGTTTCAGTTGATTTTAATCGACTGGAAAATGGCCATTTTTCAAACGGTCTCAGAATTCGACGAAACTAGTTTTGTTAGGACCGTATCGTCAATACGAAGCTAGAAAATATTTTTCTGGAATTTTTCTAGTTAATATGTGACCCCGGTAATTTCGAATGTACGTTTAAAATTCAATATAGCGATTTAAATGTAAATTTAACGGAAACTGATTGAAACGATCGAATCAGCTTACGATATATATCCCATTGTGTTCGGAATGGGGGTAAAACGCTATGGGCGACAGTCGGTGGGCCTCGTTTAGAGGTCGTATGTAAAAGTCAACACTTTGCAAAATAAAATAATTAAATAAATTAAAAAGTAAACTTTCTCTCCCTCCTCCCCTTATAAACCGCTGGCCCCCCCTTCCAATCGATTACAGATCGAAATTCAAAAAAAAAGAGAGAGAGAAAAGAGGGATCGACGGACGACTCCAAGCCACCGCCGCCCTCTGGTCAGCGCCTCCCCTCGCGCGCACAGCCTCCGGCCTCCTCCTTCCCGACGTCTTTCCACCTTCCCCCGTCGACCTCGCGAGACCACCGCGACGCGAGCTTGCTCCTCCAGTCCACCGAGCTCAAGACCGCTCCACCACCGAAGACCCCAGACCTCGGCGGCGCTGAAATCCCCCCCTCCGAAGTACAACAGTGGAAAACCCCCCTCTTCCTCCTTTGATTTACTGTAAGTGATTTATTAAATTTTTTTATTTATATAAATCAGTTTTTTTTTCTATTTTCTTTTATATTTTATCAAAATAGAAAATGTTGTTTTGTGTAATTAACGTGGAAAGAAATAACTGAATATATATATATAGCATAGATTTAAAAATGGGGGTTAAAAATAAAATAGCCTGATATGCTTTGCTATTTGAAAATAAAAATATAAAATGTGATTTTTATATTTTTAAAGTATTAAAAATATGATTTTTATATTTTTAAAGTAATAAAAATATGGTTTTTATATTTTTAAAGTATTAAAAATATAATCTTTACTATATAGAAGATGTATAAATATGATTTTTATATTTTTAAAGAATTAAAAATATAATTTTTAGATGTTAGGAATATTAAAAATATCATCTTATATATGTAGCAAAGTAAAAGTTTGATCTTTATATATGTGGCGATATAATAAGAATGCGATTTTTATTATATGTATAACAATATAAAAATTCGATTTTATATATTGAATAGCGAAGTAAAAATTCAATTTTTATATATTGAATAGCAAAGTAAAAATTCGATTTTTATATATTGAACATCGAAGTAAAAATGTGATTTTTACATATTGAACATCGAAGTAAAAATTCGTTTTTTATATATTGAACATCAAAGTAAAAATGTGATTTTTATATATTGAACATCGAAGTAAAAATTCGATTTTTATATATTGAACATCGAAGTAAAAATGTGATTTTTATATATTGAACATCGAAGTAAAAATGTGATTTTTATATATTGAACATCGAAGTAGAAATGTGATTTTTATATATTGAATAACGAAGTAAAATTCGATTTTTACATATATAGTGGCTACAGCAACGAAGATGACAAAAATGCGAAAACGACGAAGACTTCTATCAAAAGAAGAGTCAAGACGATTGGATAGCCTTCGGTGAGAATTTCTCACGTTTCAATTTCTTTTTCTAGTTATATATATATATACTAGGATGCAGACGGTGTTTAGTAGCACCCGACACAATCGTCCACAGACCATGGACTTGTTTGTTTGATTGCAAAAATTAGTTAGATTATTTGATTGAAATTGAATTGTTTGGTGGGATGAATGGATTTGATTGATGTGTGAATGGCGTGGGCCTTCACTAGACCGAGGATAAGGCTAGGCCTCGTCCCGTTTCTAGTATCGTGCCGTTATGCCGCCGAAATTTTCTAAAATATGTTAGAAAAATAAAAATATCATTTTATTGAATAAATGAACCGAATAGAATATTCATAGGTTGAATAAAATGTTTTATCGTTAAAAATATATTTTTTAACGTGAATGTGAATAAATAAATATTCATTTACAAACCGGACGGTTTGTTTATGTACACCTATTTGAAGGACATTGATTGGGACGATAAATTTTACACATCGCCCAACTGCACAAATAAAATATGTGTTTGATTATTTGAAACCCCACACGGGTGTTAGGATGAAATTTGAAGTTCACTCATCCTGATTGATTAAATATGTCGATCGATCGATTGACAGGCTGTTATAAGCGTTAGATATCTATATTTGATGCTTATACAGTGTAGTGCACTTTGGTTGATGGTTGATTATTTTTCAATGCTATTATATACATGTGTTGTATGGAATCCATATAATTAACTTTATATGGTAATTGATTGGGCCTCATTCCAATTTGAAAAATAAAGAATAATATAAAATAAAGGTTCATGTGTTGACAGTACTCATCCATTGAGATTGGTCATGTGTTGAACGAAATATTTTAGTAATAAAATTTACATCTTTATAATATAAAATAAAGGTTCATGTGTTGACAGTACTCATCCATTGAGATTGGTCATGTGTTGAACGAAATATTTTAGTAATAAAATTTACATCTTTATAATATAAAATAAAGGTTCATGTGTTGACAGTACTCATCCATTGAGATTGGTCATGTGTTGAACGAAATATTTTAGTAATAAAATTTACATCTTTATCAATATAAAATAAAGGTTCATGTGTTGACAGTACTCATCCATTGAGATTGGTCATGTGTTGAACGAAATATTTTAATAATAGATATATTTGAAATAGAATATTTGAAAATAGAAATATATGAAGCCGTGTTGATTAGATTGACGCCATTTTGACGTGAACGATATTTATATCGATTTTATTCATTTTAAAATGAATATTGAAAAGTGATTTCGAAATCGAATATTTTGAAATGAAATTTGAATCAAATTGAATAGAAAACGAATTCGAATCGAATTTGTTTTGAATATATAACGAATTTGATTTCAATGGAATATACAACGAATTGAATCGAATAGAAAACCAATTTGAATTGAATCGAATAGAAAACTACTTTGGAAATGAATTAAATTGAAAATGAATTCAAATTGAATTGAAAGCGAATTGAAATGAATTCAAATTGAATTGAAATTTGAATTGAATAGAAATGAATTTTAAAACGAATTTGTAAAGAAGAATTCAATTTTGGATTTGAATTAAAATGGAAGTTGAAATTGTTTTTGAAACGAAATCAAAACGATTTATAAAATTTGTTTTAAATAGAAATCGACGAAATATATATTATATATATAATATAATGGCCTGAATAGAACGCGCCGCGGCAGTTCGCGAATTTCGACCATTTATTTCAAAAGGACATTACGGGAGATCCGACCGTCGGATTCTCCTAAAACCGGAACCGTTGGGTTCGTATCGAAAAGAGCTTTCTAACGAATATTAGAAATTTGAAATCTAACGGTTGGATTTGGAATTATGTCCAAATCAAATTTGGAAAAGGTCGCTATAAGTGCAGTTCGATGGCCGTTGATGGAAATCGACTGTACGGGCCTTGATAAAATTATTAAAAATAGTAATAATTTGTGTAAAATCATAAGAAATGATTTAGAAAGAATTGGGATGAAAAACCCCCTATTTGAAAAGATAAAAATAGATTTTTATCGAAATGAACTAGTTTTGAACTAGAATTATAGTTCTATTTATTTTTAATAAATAAATTGAATTTAAAAAGGGTTTTGAAAATAACCAAAATTTCCAATGTTTGCACTGGAATGGATTTGAATCGAAATTGTCTTCGGAATATTTCGATGTTGGATTTCGTGATTATACAGATGTTGTTATGGAAATTTGAAAGATATATGTATTTATATCGTTATTTCCAATACGATATTTGTTAGTCGTAGAATTTGATATTGAATATAGGCCGGTATATTTTCTATTCAGAGCCTTGTATTGAATATCAAATGTGATTTGGGTTTGTCGTGAATGATGTCTTCATTAACACTGTTCTTGAACCCAGTTGAGAAAAGATTAAATCTTTTTATTTAGATTTAATGAAGGGTACCAATTAAATAATATTTAATTGGAATTGAATTGATATTGATTTTGGGTTTATCATGAATAGTGTTTTTAAATAACACTTGTTCTTTAACCCGATAATTAATGGAATGGGATTTTGGGTTTATCGTGAACCGTGTTTCAAATGACACTGATTCTTTAACCCAGTCACAGATTAAAACTAAGTGGAGTTTTAATGAATCTTTAATTAGATTGAAATGATCGAGAATGGAGTATCACCAGTTTTGCTCCAGGCGATAGTTAAATCTTTAATTAGATTTGAACGTGAAATGGTAATTGAATTTACCGATAACACCGTATTGTTAGATATGAAGTATTACCAGTTTTACTTCATGGGATAAATAGGTTGGGATTGGGAAATTAAAACAAATTATTACTTCGGTAAGGTTCGTTAATCCCGACTAGTTGAATCGAAATTCAAAAGAAGATTAGAGAATAAATTCAAGGAATTTATCTTGGATAAAATTAATGGGAACCTTTCCCTATGAATGTGAAATTTAGAAACTAACTGTCGGTTGGCCAAGCAGAATGGTTTTCTGGATATTGATCTGATGTTGGTTTCGGCCTTCGGGGTTAATATTTGGGAAATTATTCTCTTGATTAATTTACGGTTAGTGACAGATGAATTGGAATGAGGCGTATGTTGTGTTTGTGTAACACTTATTTAAAATATACGCGAGTTATTCGGAAAGGCCGGATTTATCCCATTCTGAATAACTGATACGACAATAAGTCGAAGATGAAGACGATGGTCGAAGACCGGAAGTCTTCACGTCGTTTGGGTGATTACTGATGATCTTGATTGGGCTGTACACCCAAGAAGATGGAAACAATTGGTGATCGTCCAGACGTACTTGGAGATCGATGGATATGCGGGGTACTAAGTGCCTCCGGTTTCGTTCAGACCCAGAACGGACTTGTAAATGGACTGTGTGTCTGACATCGGATTTCATTCTCTGTGACTGATATCGGTTGCATAGAATGGTTTGCCTGTGTGGCATGCTAAGATGCAAATGATCAAGGCTTCTGTTGAAAAGCAAAGTCTTGTGGTGATGATCAAAGCACAGCCTGTATGGCACCACTTTGAGTAACGTGAATTCGCGAGCCTCACACCCCGGTATGAACCAAAAACTGGAGACGGACTTCAGGGATATGGACATATGCTGGTTTCTAGTTAGGAGTGGCGTCAGTGCTTGAACTGGCTGACGATTTTGACTCATGTGGTTGTTGGAATTGGAGGCGCCTCGGTTATATCGGTCGTTCTCGAACCGATGGAGTCATTGGACTCATTCATGCCCCATAGGGCAGACTAGCATATAGTTCAGGCATTTTAATCCACTCCGTGTGGACCGGCCCTGTCGCTCAAAGGGTCACTCGAGCTCTAATCCTGAGGCTCGGGCTAGAGAGTCTCGAATCGGTTGAGGACTATCTTTTGCCTCGGTTCATAGATGGAAATCCAATTTCCAAATACGTGACATTTGCGGTTTTAATTGTAGAACTAGTATGGCGACATGATATATGGTACCCATGCCGTCTATGATTGATACTTATGATTTGAAGTTGTTTTATACACTATGCACTTATAATGGTATCAAATGATTTGTTTTAAACGTATCAAGCATTCTTTGGCTGTTATAAGGGAAAACCCTATCCCCCGGCTTGCGTTGCATTGTGTGATAGGACCTGGGTCTTATAACAGCTTCATTTCTCTTTATTTAGCATTGCGTTGTTGGTTTATGCACTGGTATTCTTGGGAGGAAACCCGTTCCGCGTTAGCGGCGTGGTCCCTTGATTTACCTGGCTTTAAAATAAATATTTACAACTGTTTTAGTTCTCACACCAGTCACATGACTGACCTGGAGTTTATTGTTTTAACCTAAACTCTGGGTGCCCCTATTTTTGACATGGGCAGCTAGTAGTTTTGGTTTTGCAGATTTATATTCTCAGGATCCTGGTTTACAGCTGGAATGATATCCGGAAAGCTTTGTATCCGTATATCTCTTCTAGTTGTGTATTGTATTATTTTCCGCTTCTATGTAATGTATTTAAATGTAATTTAAATCTCTGATATTTCTGTGTAATATTCATTTATACTCTGTAGATTCTTGTATTATGATGTATTGTTGTAATATACAATGAAATGTTCTTCCGTCTGCGTTCTGTTTTGTGGCTTGTTCTCAAACGATAGGGCGTTTCGAACGGTCTAGATCGGTTTAGCGACTGGTTCGGACCGAGCGAAATTCCTTTTCGTCACAGTTGGTATCAGAGCTTTGGTTTACAGAGCTCGAGAACAAGACACATTAGAACCATACGAAAGAATTCATCAGATATTGGATTAGTAGTATCCAATTAGAATGACTCGTTAGAGATAGGATCAGTAGTATCCTAGAGCGAGTGTGAAGAGTATATTTTTCAAATGAAAACAATTTTGTTTTGAAAATTTAAATCGTTTTAAACGTATTTGATTATTTATTTATTTTGAATTTGGACAATCTAGTATATAAAGGTTTTGCATATACGCGTCATGAACGTATATTCGAAGTTTTAATATATTGGATAGATATAGAGTCACACTCTAGTCGCCCGAAGATGATGCTACTGATGACTATATAGCATCAGTAGTGTGTGTTCGAGTTTCGAAGGTGTGATTTTCTATATATTTCCATTAGACTGGTGTGAGAACCAAAACTAACATAGCTAGAACACATTGTTGTGAATTGGCATCAAAAACATGATTTTCTTTATATGTATCAAAATTTATCAATTTGAAACTCTAATCCACTAATTGATTGCTGTTTGTTTATTTGTTTGATAATTTTGAACCATTATGCCTAATTGCATCAAATATTGAGCTGTATTGAAAATTAGTTGCATTTGCTTGCATATGCATGTATATCATTGAACAGGTCATAGCAAGGAGGCTAGAGTAGAGAATAAAATTTGTTTGCCCGACAAATAGGTACATGTTTACTACATAATTTACTGTTTTGTTTGGGTGATGATGATTTTATGAGCCTATTGGCTAGCCGCTTGGCTTTTTTCTTTTTCTTTTTGAGATTAGAAGGACCGGGGAGGCTATTTGAAATTCCCCGATGCTCCCGGTGCAGGGAAGGTTATGGCGAAATTTTTCGAAAATTTAGGGTGTTAGCCAAATTTTTGAAAAATTTGAAAATTCTCAAAAACTGAAAAGTTGGAGAATGGAAGCCAGATCGAACATAGAGTTGATTAATCAAACCACTTTCGACTTTGTTCCTTTTCGGGGACGAAAAGTTTTAAGTGGGGGAGATTGTAACAACCCGAAAATCTGGGCCAGTTTAAAAATTTTAAATTGGCAATTTTAGCGAATTTTGATTATTTAAAATCGATTATTTTAAATAATATCGACGAGAAATTTATTTTGAATATAATTCGAACGTATATATTATATACGCCGTCGTTAGAATATAAATATTTATATATAATTATAAATAGAATTGAAAATGGCGCGGTAGTTCGATAATTCGATTTCAAACTTCAATTGAATGTACCGGGTGCAAAACAATCCGGATATTAGTGAAACCAAAAACATTAGGATCTAATTGATAATATCTTTCCAGCGAATTCGAAGAATCGAAATTTCATAGCGGGGATCAAAAGATATGTCCAGTTGAAAATTCTGAATAGTCGCTATGGAATTCAGGCCCTTAAAAATGGACATTTTGCAAATGACCTCGGATTTCGACGAAACCACTTTTGTTGGATCCGCAGTGTTAAATTATTGCTAGGTTTCAAATTTCATAATTTTTCGAATCAATGTGTGAGCGTGGCAAAGGAAAACGCGTTTGACCAGTTTCAGTTGATTTTAATCGACTGGAAAATGGCCATTTTTCAAACGGTCTCAGAATTCGACGAAACTAGTTTTGTTAGGACCGTATCGTCAATACGAAGCTAGAAAATATTTTTCTGGAATTTTTCTAGTTAATATGTGACCCCGGTAATTTGGAATGTACGTTTAAAATTCAATATATCGATTTAAATGTAAATTTAACGGAAACTGATTGAAACGATCGAATCAGCTTACGATATATATCCCATTGTGTTCGGAATGGGGGTAAAACGCTATGGGCGACAGTCGGTGGGCCTCGTTTAGAGGTCGTATGTAAAAGTCAACACTTTGCAAAATAAAATAATTAAATAAATTAAAAAGTAAACTTTCTCTCCCTCCTCCCCTTATAAACCGCTGCCCCCCCTTTCAATCGATTATAGATCGAAATTCAAAAAAAAAAAGAGAGAGAAAAGAGGGATCGACGGACGACTCCAAGCCACCGCCGCCCTCTGGTCAGCGCCTCCCCTCGTGCGCACAGCCTCCGGCCTCCCCCTTCCCGACGTCTTTCCACCTTCCCCCGTCGACCTCGCGAGACCACCGCGACGCGAGCTTGCTCCTCCAGTCCACCGAGCTCAAGACCGCTCCACCACCGAAGACCCCAGACCTCGGCGGCGCTGAAACCCCCCCCCCCCCTCCGAAGTACAACAGTGGAAAACCCCCCTCTTCCTCCTTTGATTTACTGTAAGTGATTTATTAATTTTTTTTATTTATATAAATCAGTTTTTTTTCTATTTTCTTTTATATTTTATCAAAATAGAAAATGCTGTTTTGTGTAATTAACATGGAAAGAAAAAACTGAATATATATATAGCATAGATTTAAAAATGGGGGTTAAAAATAAAATAGCCTAATATGCTTTGCTATTTGAAAATAAAAATATAAAATGTGATTTTTATATTTTTAAAGTATTAAAAATATGATTTTTATATTTTTAAAGTAATAAAAATATGGTTTTTATATTTTTAAAGTATTAAAAATATAATCTTTACTATATAGAAGATGTAAAAAAATGATTTTTATATTTTTAAAGAATTAAAAATATAATTTTTACATGTTAGGAATATTAAAAATATCATCGTTATATATGTAGCAAAGTAAAAGTTTGATCTTTATATATGTGGCGATATAATAAAAATGCGATTTTTATTATATGTATAACAATATAAAAATTCGATTTTATATATTGAATAGCGAAGTAAAAATTCAATTTTTATATATTGAATAGCAAAGTAAAAATTCGTTTTTTATATATTGAACATCGAAGTAAAAATGTGATTTTTATATATTGAACATCGAAGTAAAAATTCGTTTTTTATATATTGAACATCGAAGTAAAAATGTGATTTTTATATATTGAACATCGAAGTAAAAATTCGATTTTTATATATTGAACATCGAAGTAAAAATGTGATTTTTATATATTGAACATCGAAGTAAAAATGTGATTTTTATATATTGAACATCGAAGTAGAAATGTGATTTTTATATATTGAATAACGAAGTAAAATTCGATTTTTACATATATGGTGTCTACAGCAACGAAGATGACAAAAATGCGAAAACGACGAAGACTTCTATCAAAAGAAGAGTCAAGATGATTGGATAGCCTTCGATGAGAATTTCTCACCTTTCAATTTCTTTTTCTAGTCATATATATATATACTAGGATGCAGACGGTGTTTAGTAGCACCCGACACAATCGTCCACAGACCATGGACTTGTTTGTTTGATTGCAAAAATTAGTTAGATTATTTGATTGAAATTGAATTGTTTGGTGAGATGAATGGATTTGATTGATGTGTGAATGGCGTGGGCCTTCACTAGACCGGGGATAAGGCTAGGCCTCGTCCCGTTTCTAGTATCGTGCCGTTATTCCGCCGAAATTTTCTAAAATATGTTAGAAAAATAAAAATATCATTTTATTGAATAAATGAACCGAATAGAATATTCATAGGTTGAATAAAATGTTTTATCGTTAAAAATATAATTTTTAACGTGAATGTGAATAAATAAATATTCATTTACAAACCGGACGGTTTGTTTATGTACACCTATTTGAAGGACATTGATTGGGACGATAAATTTTACACATCGCCCAACTGCACAAATAAAATATGTGTTTGATTGTTTGAAACCCCACACGGGTGTTAGGATGAAATTTGAAGTTCACTCATCCTGATTGATTAAATATGTCGATCGATCGATTGACAGGCTGTTATAAGCGTTAGATATCTATATTTGATGCTTATACAGTGTAGTGCACTTTGGTTGATGGTTGATTATTTTTCAATGCTATTATATACATGTGTTGTATGGAATCCATATAATTAACTTTATATGGTAATTGATTGGGCCTCATTCCAATTTGAAAAATAAAGAATAATATAAAATAAAGGTTCATGTGTTGACAGTACTCATCCATTGAGATTGGTCATGTGTTGAACGAAATATTTTAGTAATAAAATTTACATCTTTATAATATAAAATAAAGGTTCATGTGTTGACAGTACTCATCCATTGAGATTGGTCATGTGTTGAACGAAATATTTTAGTAATAAAATTTACATCTTTATAATATAAAATAAAGGTTCATGTGTTGACAGTACTCATCCATTGAGATTGGTCATGTGTTGAACGAAATATTTTAGTAATAAAATTTACATCTTTATCAATATAAAATAAAGGTTCATGTGTTGACAGTACTCATCCATTGAGATTGGTCATGTGTTGAACGAAATATTTTAATAATAGATATATTTGAAATAGAATATTTGAAAATAGAAATATATGAAGCCGTGTTGATTAGATTGACGCCATTTTGACGTGAACGATATTTATATCGATTTTATTCATTTTAAAATGAATATTGAAAAGTGATTTCGAAATCGAATATTTTGAAATGAAATTTGAATCAAATTGAATAGAAAACGAATTCGAATCGAATTTGTTTTGAATATATAACGAATTTGATTTCAATGGAATATACAACGAATTGAATCGAATAGAAAACCAATTTGAATTGAATCGAATAGAAAACGACTTTGGAAATGAATTAAAATGAAAACGAATTCAAATTGAATTGAAAGCGAATTGAAATGAATTCAAATTGAATTGAAATTTGAATTGAATAGAAATGAATTTTAAAACGAATTTATAAAGAAGAATTCAATTTTGGATTTGAATTGAAATGGAAGTTGAAATTGTTTTTGAAACGAAATCAAAACGATTTATAAAATTCGTTTTAAATAGAAATCGACGAAATATATATTATATATATTATATATATATAATATAATGGCATGAATAGAACGCGCCGCGGCAGTTCGCGAATTTCGACCATTTATTTCAAACGGACATTACGGGAGATCCGACCGTCGGATTCTCCTAAAACCGGAACCGTTGGGTTCGTATCGAAAAGAGCTTTCTAACGAATATTAGAAATTTGAAATCTAACGGTTGGATTTGGAATTATGTCCCAATAAAATTTGGAAAAGGTCGCTATAAGTGCAGTTCGATGGCCGTTGATGGAAATCGACTGTACGGGCCTTGATAAAATTACTAAAAATAGTAATAATTTGTGTAAAATCATAAGAAATGATTTAGAAAGAATTGGGATGAAAAACCCCCTATTTGAAAAGATAAAAATAGATTTTTATCGAAATGAACTAGTTTTGAACTAGAATTATAGTTCTATTTATTTTTAATAAATAAATTGAATTTAAAAAGGGTTTTGAAAATAACCAAAATTTCCAATGTTTGCACTGGAATGGATTTGAATCGAAATTGTCTTCGGAATATTTCGATGTTGGATTTCGTGATTATACAGATGTTGTTATGGAAATTTGAAAGATATATGTATTTATATCGTTATTTCCAATACGATATTTGTTAGTCATAGAATTTGATATTGAATATAGGCCGATATATTTTCTATTCAGAGCCTTGTATTGAATATCAAATGTGATTTGGGTTTGTCGTGAATGGTGTCTTCATTAACACTGTTCTTGAACCCAGTTGAGAAAAGATTAAATCTTTTTATTTAGATTTAATGAAGGGTACCAATTAAATAATATTTAATTGGAATTGAATTGATATTGATTTTGGGTTTATCATGAATAGTGTTTTTAAATAACACTTGTTCTTTAACCCGATAATTAATGGAATGGGATTTTGGGTTTATCGTGAACCGTGTTTCAAATGACACTGATTCTTTAACCCAGTCACAGATTAAAACTAAGTGGAGTTTTAATGAATCTTTAATTAGATTGAAATGATCGAGAATGGAGTATCACCAGTTTTGCTCCAGGCGATAGTTAAATCTTTAATTAGATTTGAACGTGAAATGGTAATTGAATTTACCGATAACACCGTAGTGTTAGATATGAAGTATTACCCGTTTTACTTCATGGGATAAATAGGTTGGGATTGGGAAATTAAAACAAATGATTACTTCGGTAAGGTTCTTTAATCCCGACTAGTTGAATCGAAATTCAAAAGAAGATTAGAGAATAAATTCAAGGAATTTATCTTGGATAAAATTAATGGGAACCTTTCCCTATGAATGTGAAATTTAGAAACTAACTGTCGGTTGGCCAAGCAGAATGGTTTTCTGGATATTGATCTGATGTTGGTTTCGGCCTTCGGGGTTAATATTTGGGAAATTATTTTCTTGATTAATTTACGGTTAGTGACTGATGAATTGGAATGAGGCGTATGTTGTGTTTGTGTAACACTTATTTAAAATATACGCGAGTTATTCGGAAAGGCCGGGTTTATCCCATTCTGAATAACTGATACGACGATAAGTCGAAGATGAAGACGATGGTCGAAGACCGGAAGTCTTCACGTCGTTTGGGTGATTACTGATGATCTTGATTGGGCTGTACACCCAAGAAGATGGAAACAGTTGGTGATCGTCCAGACGTACTTGGAGATCGATGGATATGCGGGGTACTAAGTGCCTCCGGTTTTGTTCAGACCCAGAACGGACTTGTAAATGGACTGTGTGTCTGACATCGGATTTCATTCTCTGTGACTGATATCGGTTGCATAGAATGGTTTGCCTGTGTGGCATGCTAAGATGCAAATGATCAAGGCTTCTGTTGAAAAGCAAAGTCTTGTGGTGATGATCAAAGCACAGCCTGTATGGCACCGCTTTGAGTAACGTGAATTCGCGAGCCTCACACCCCGGTATGAACCAAAAACTGGAGACGGACTTCAGGGATATGGACATATGCTGGTTTCTAGTTAGGAGTGGCGTCAGTGCTTGAACTGGCTGACGAGTTTGACTCATGTGGTTGTTGGAATTGGAGGCGCCTCGGTTATATCAGTCGTTCTCGAACCGATGGAGTCATTGGACTCATTCATGCCCCATAGGGCAGACTAGCATATAGTTCAGGCATTTTAATCCACTCCGTGTGGACCGGCCCTGTCGCTCAAAGGGTCACTCGAGCTCTGATCCTGAGGCTCGGGCTAGAGAGTCTCGAATCAGTTGAGGACTATCTTTTGCCTCGGTTCATAGATGGAAATCCAATTTCCAAATACGTGACATTTGCGGTTTTAATTGTAGAACTAGTATGGAGACATGATATATGGTACCCATGCCGTCTATGATTGATACTTATGATTTGAAGTTGTTTTATACACTATGCACTTATAATGGTATCAAATGATTTGTTTTAAACGTATCAAGCATTTTTTGGCTGTTATAAGGGAAAACCCTATCCCCCGGCTTGCATTGCATTGTGTGATAGGACCTGGGTCTTATAACAGCTTCATTTCTCTTTATTTAGCATTGCGCTGTTGGTTTATGCACTGGTATTCTTGGGAGGAAACCCGTTCCGCGTTAGCGGCGTGGTCCCTTGATTTATCTGACTTTAAAATAAAGATTTACAACTGTTTTAGTTCTCACACCAGTCACATGACTGACCTGGAGTTTATTGTTTTAACCTAAACTCTGGGTGCCCCTATTTTTGACATGGGCAGCTAGTAGTTTTGGTTTTGCAGATTTATATTCTCAGGATCCTGGTTTACAGCTGGAATGATATCCGGAAAGCTTTGTATCCATATATCTCTTCTAGTTGTGTATTGTATTATTTTCCGCTGCTATGTAATGTATTTAAATGTAATTTAAATCTCTGATATTTCTGTGTAATATTCATTTATACTCTGTAGATTCTTGTATTCTGATGCATTGTTGTAATATACAATGAAATGTTCTTCCGTCTACGTTCTGTTTTGTGGCTTGTTCTCAAACGATAGGGCGTTTCGAACGGTCTAGATCGGTTTAGCGACTGGTTCGGACCGAGCAAAATTCCTTTTCGTCACATTAATTAACTCAAACAATAATCAAACAACACAACCAGCAATCAATTAGTTGATTAACGTTTCAAATCCATAACTTTGATACATAGTCAAAAATCATATTTTTGATGCGAAATCACAACAATAAGCCCTATCTAATTTTGGTTCTCACACCAGTCAATAGGAAATATATAAATATCACACCTTCGAAACTCGAACACAAATACTGATGATGTCGCGACATCACCAGAATTATCCCCGAGCGACTACAATGCGATTTTATATCTATCCTAAAACTTTGAATACCCGTGGATCAGACGTATATGCAAAATCTTTATATACTGGATTGTCCAAATCAATATAAATAAATAATCAAATACGAATAATTGATTTAAATTTTCAAAACAAAAATTGTTTTCACTTTTAAAAATATACTCTTCACACTCGTTCTAGGATACTACTGATCCCATCTCTAACGAGTCATTCCCGTTGGATATTACTAATCCAATTTCTGATGAATTCTTTCGTACGGTTCTAATGTGTCTTGTTCTCTGAGATTTGTAAACCAAAGCTCTGATACCAAATGTAACGAAAAGGAATTTCACTCGATCCGAATCAGTCGCTAAACCGACCCAGACCGGTCGGAACCCCTGATCGTTTTGAGAACACGACAAATTAGAACGCAGACGGAAGAACATTTCATTGTATATTACAACAATTCCATCAGAATACAAGAATATATAGAGTATAAATCAATATTACACAGAAAATATCAGAGATTTAAATTACATTTAAATACATCGCAGCGGAAAATAATACAAAACACAACTAGAAGGAGATATACGGATACAAAGCTTTCCGGATATCGTTCCAACTGTAAACCAGGATCCTGTGAATATAAATCTGCAAAACCAAAACTACTAGCTACCCGTGTCAAAATAAGGGCACCCAGAGTTTAGGTTAAAACAATAAACTCCAGGTTAGTCATGGGACTGGTGTGAGAACTAAAACAGTTATTAATCTTTATTTTAAAGTTAGGTAAATCAAGGGACCACACCGTATAACATAGAACAGGTTTCCTCCCAAGAACACCAGTGCATAAAACAACAGTGCAATGCTAAATAAAGAAAAATGAAGCTATTATAAGACCCAGGTTCCATCATACAATGCAACGCAAGCCGAAGGATAGGGTTTTTACCTTATAATAGCCAAAGAATGCTTGATACGCGAAATTTCATCTTTTATTATTACTATATGTGAATAAATCAATTTCAATCATAAGTATATATCATAGGCGGCATGAATGGCCCATACCACTAGGTCGCCATACTAGTTCTACAATCAAAACCGCATATGTCGTATTTGGAAATTGGATTTCCATCTATGAACCGAGGCAAAGGATAGTCCTCACCGATTCGAGACTCTCTAGCCCGAGCCTCAGGACAAGTACTCAGTCAAGCCACTTGGATCGTTAGGGCCGGTCCACCGATGTGGATTAAAATGCCTGAACACTGGTTTCCCCGCCCTATGGGGCATAAATGAGCCAACGAATGACTCCATCGGACCCGGATCGTCCGATCGAACCGAGGCGCCTCGCAACAGCAACAACCACATAAGTCAAACTCGTCAGGGCGTGTAAAACCACTAACGCCACTTCTAGCTAGAAGGAAACGCATGTCCTCCCCTAGGTCCTCCCCCGTTTTTGTTTCACAACCGGGGTGTGAGGCTCGCGAAACAACGTTACACAAAGCTATGCCACACAGGCCGTGCTTTGATCATCAACCACAAGACCCTGCTTTCCAACAGAAGCCTTGATCATTTGCCACTTAGGCATGCCACACAGGCAATTCACTCTATGCGTTTGATATCCATCAGTATATAACCCCTGAGCTCGTACGTCTCAGAGAAGGGCGTTAAGCAAGAGAATAAATTCTCCGCCGCCAAACAGATATATATTTAATAGAAATCAACCACACAGAATAAAATCCAATGTCAGACACACAGTCCATTTACAAGTTCGTTCTGGGTCTGAACGAATCCGGAGGCACCTAGTACCCCGCATATCCATTGATCTCCAAGTATATCTGGACGACCACCAACTGTTTCTCTCCTCTTGGGTGTACAGCCCAATCGAGATCATCAGCCATCACCCAAACGATGTGAAGATTTCCGGTCTTCGACCACCGTCTTCATCTTCGACACCACGTCGAATCAGTTATTCAGAATGGGATAAACCCAGTCTTTCTGAATAACTCGCGTATAAAATAAACAAGTGTTACACAAACACAACATACGCCTCATTCCAATTCAGAATATTCTTTTGTTCAAACATTCTTATACTTTGGGAAAGGTTCCCATCGATTTTATCAAAGATAAATTCCTTAAATTTATTCTTTAATCTTCTTTGAATATCAGTTCAAACTAGTCGGGATTAGCGAACCCCACCGGAGTAATCATTTATTTCCCAATCCCAACCTATTCATCCCATGAAGTAAAACTGGTAATACTTCATCTCTAACCCCACGGTGCTATCGGTAAATTCAATTACCATTTCACGTTCAAATCTAATTAAAGATTTAACTATCGCCTGGAGTAAAACTGGTGATACTCCATTCTTGATCTTTTCAATCTAATAAAAGATTCATTAAAAATCCACTTAGTTTTAATCTTTAACTGGGTTAAAGAATCAGTGTCATTTAAAACACGGTTCACGATAAACCCAAAATCACATTCCATTAATTATCGGGTTAAAGAACAAGTGTTATTTAAAACAATGTTCACGATAAACCCAAAAATCAATACCAATTCAATTCCAATTAAATATTATTTAATTGGTACACTTCATTAAATCTAAAAAAAAAAGATTTAATCTTTTTCTCAACTGGGTTTAAGAACAGTGTTAATGAAGACACCATTCACGACAAACCCAAATCACATTTGATATTAAATACAAGGCTCTAAATAGAAAATATATCGGCTTATATTCAATATTAATTCTACGACCAACAAATATCGTATTGGAAATAACGATATACATATACATATATATATATATCTTTCAAATTTCCATAACAACATCTGTATAATCACGAAATCCAACATCGAAATATTCCAAAGACAATTTCGATTCAAATCCATTCCAATTCAATTATCGAAAATTCTGGTTTCTTTTAAAACCATTTTCAAATTCAATTTATTTATTTCAAAAAAATAAATTGATTTTAATTCTAGTTCAAAACTAGTTCATTTCGATAAAAACTATGTTTTTATCTTTTCAAATATGGAGTTTTTCATCCCAATTCTTCCCAAATCATTTCTTATGATTTTACACAAATTATTACTATTTTTAATAATTTTATCAAGGCCCGTACAGTCGATTTCCATCAACGGCCATCGAACTGCACTTACAGCGACCTTTTCCAAATTTGATTTGGACATAATTCCAAATCCAACCGTTAGATTTCTAATTTCTCACATTCGTTAGAAAGCTCTTTGCGATACGAACCCAACGGTTCCGGTTTTAGGAGAATCTGACGGTCGGATCTCCCGCAATATCCATTCGAAGTCAATGGTCGAAATTCGCGAACTGCCATGGCGCGATGCGTTCTATTCAGGCCAATATATTATATATATAATATATACTTCGTCGATTTCCTTTTAAACCGTATTATATAAATCGTTTTAAATTCGTTTTCAAAACGATTTCAACTTCATTTCAAATTCAAATCAAAAATCGAATTTTTCAATATAAATTCATTTTAATTTCATTTCAAATCTATTTCAATTCAATTTCAATTTAATTCGAATTGGTTTCAATTCAAATCAATTTTAGTTCAATTTCAATACGTTTTAAATTCAATTCAAAACGATTTCAATTCTATTTCAATCCAATTCGAATTTCAGTTCTATTCAATTTCAATTCATTCATTCTAATTGAATTTCAATTCGAATTCGTTTCTATTCAATTTCAATTCGAATTCAAATCCTTTCAAAATATCAGATTTTGAAGTCACTTTCGATATTCATTATAAAATGAATAAAATCGATATAAATATTATTCACGTCAAAATGGCGTCAATCTAATCAACACGGCTTCATATATTTCTATTTTCAAATATTCTATTTCGAATATTTCTTTTTCAAATATTTCTATTCAAATATTCTATTTCAAAACCGGAATGAGGCCCAATCAATTACCATATAATGTTAATTATACGGATTTTCTACAACACATATATAAAATAACAACGATAAATAATCAACCATCATCCATAGTGCACCACACGACTGCATAAGCATTAAATATAAATAACTAACGCTTACATAGTCTGTCGACCAATCGATCGATATACAGCTAAATAATTGGGATTAGTGTACGCCAAATATCATCCCAATACCCATGTGGGGTTTCAAACAATCAAACACAGATTTTATTTGTGCAGTTGAGCGATGTGTAAAATTTATCGTCTCAATCAAATCAGTGTATATAAACAAATCTCCGATTTGTTTATAAATATTTATTTTATATACACGTTAAAAATTCTATTTTCAACTATAAAATATTTTTAACTTTACAAATATTTTATTTCATTTCACATCACATCACACAATCAACTACACGTCAAAATCAAACAAACAAGCATACAAGTCATCCATGGTCTGTGGACGACGGGTGTCGGGTGCTACTAAACACCGTCTGCATCCTAGTATATATTTTAACTAGAAATAAATTACAAGTGAGAAGTTCTCACCGATTCAAGACTCTCTAAGGTAGAAAATCTTCGTCGCTCGCCTTTTGTCACTTTCATCGTCCGTATACGCTACATATATAAAAATCACATTTTTATTATGCTATGGTATAAATAAAAATCATACCTTTACATAACTAAAAATCTAATCTTTTCTTACTTAAAATTATAATCTTTTCTATTTCAAAAATATGATCTTTTCTATAACAAAAATTCCATCTTTTCTCTTATAAAAATTCGATCCTTTCTATTATAAAAATTCAATCTTTTCTATTATAAAAATTATATTTTCATATCGCTACTTAGATTATAAAAGTCAAATTTTTATAGCTATTCATATGATAAAAATCATATTTTTCTCTGCCTTCATGTGATAATAAAAATCCTATTTTTTCATAAATAAAAATCGAATCTTTATGTAATTAAAAATCTAACCTTTTATAAGTTAAAAATCTAATCTTTTCTATTCTAGAGATATAATCTTTCTTTTTCTAAAATTATAAACTTTCTTTGAATAAAAATCAAATCTTTCTATGAATAAAAATTAAACCTTTCTATGAATAAAAATTAAACCTTTCTATGAATAAAAATTAAACCTTTCTATGAATAAAAATTAAACCTTTCCATGAATAAAAATTAAAATATCATATCTTTATTATTAAAGGAAATCAGACTTTTACCTCTAAGAAAATTAAATAAATCACGAAAATAAACACTTACATTTTTTTATTTGAAGGAGGGTGTTTCAATCAGCCGGAGGAGGCGATTTGGGGGTTGGAGGAGGCGGTCTGAGGCAAAAAGGGTGGCTGTTAGGCCGGCGGCGTCGCTCAGGGGCGGCGCTGGGGCCCACTCCGGTGGTTCAGGGGCCTGCGGCGACGGTTGGGTGCTGTTGGGGGTTTCTAGGGTCTCGAGCATGGAGAGGAAGGGGGGTTGGGGTCGCAGGTCCACGAGAGGGTGGGGGCGCGTGCCCGGCGATGGCGGCGGGTCCTCCTCGGGTGGCGGCGACGGATGTAAGTGCGAGGCGCGATGAGGAACCCATCGTTTTTTTTTCTTTATTTTTAATTTTTGTTATCTGAAAGGAACGGGGGGGTGTAGAGATAAAGGGGGTTGACTTTTATTTTTAATTATATATTTTATTTTATTTTATTCTCTTTTAAGGTTACTTTAAAATTCGAACTCAAAATTGAGCCCACCGACTGTTGTCCCTAGCTAATTACCCCCATTCCAAACACAATGGGATATGTTTCGTAAGTCAATTCTATCATTTCGATCAGTTTTCGTCAAAATCAAAATATAACTCTATATATTGAATTTGAATGCACATTTCAATTTACCGGGGTCACAAACTAACTAAAAAAATTCCAGAAAAATATTTTCCAGCTTCGTATTGACGATACGGTCCTAACAAAACTAATTTCATCGAATTCTGAGACCGTTTGAAAAATGGCCATTTTCCATTCGATTAAAATCAACTGAAACTGGTCTAACGCGTTTTCCTTTGTCATGCTCACATATTGATTCGAAAAATTATGAAAATTGGAATCTAGCAATAACTTGACATCATGGATCCAACAAAAGTGGTTTCGTCGAAAACCGAGGTCGTTTGCAAAATTTCCATTTTTAAGGGCCGAAATTCCATAGCGACTATTCTGAAATTTCAACTGGACATATCTTTTGATTCCCGCTATGAAATTTCCATTTTTCGGATTCGTTGGAAAGATATTCTCAATTAGATTCTATTTTTTTGGTTTCACTAAAATCCGGTTTATTTTGCACCCGGTACATTCATTTGAAATTTGAAATCGAATTATCGAACTACCACGCCATTTTCAATTCCTTTTATAATTATAAATAATTATTTATATTCTAACGACGATCTATATAATATATATGTTCGAATTCTATTCAAAATAAATTTCTCTCGTTATTATTTAAAATAATTCATTTTAAATAATCAAATTTCGCAAAATTGCTAAAATAAAATTTTTAAATTGGCTCGGATTTCCGGGTTATTACAGATTCTTTAATGAATTTCCATGCCTTTAATTGATTATTTGTTGCTCCTTTGCCCAACAATTTTGAGTTGCGATATTTACTCTCTCATGAGATGATCTAAAACACTGTGAATTCTATGATTTGATTTCTATTATGCTTGAATTTGATTGCTTGGTTTTCGATGCATTTAGCCTGTGAAGATGTGGTGTATTTATAGGATTTAGAACCCTAAATGTTCTTTGATTTCGTGCGTTGATTTGGTAAGATATTGGCGTGACTATCCATCCAATTTCTTGCTAAAAATTACTCTAGTGGTTTTCTGCAAAGTTCTAAAACCGTGAATTCATTCTTGCCCAAAAGCAACACCCGTTCAAAGAATATTAAGAGAAAATATTTCTCTTACTTATTTTTCATGTTTTCTGCATGAATCCAATATGAACATTGTTAATATTTTCCACATATTTTGACCCTTTATTATATTTACCTTGATTTTTTTTTCCGTGATGTACTTGAATTATTCCATTTATACTGCTCATGCATACTCAAACAGATTCTTCACTCTATCCTAGATGCTTGGATACACTTATGATAAGAACAGATATTACACTTGATCTTTTGCATGAATGATACTGCCCCCTTGCATATTGCTATACTTAATCATTTTCTTGTATACTTGCATCTGTATATCTTCCATCTTTAAAACAGATACTGCGTTTTGATCTGTTATGTTAGCTTACAAATGTATCTTGTACATTGTTGTTCCCTGACTTTGATGTACATTTTTAACTTACATTTGTGTGTATATATGCGTTTTTATTATTTTTCACTTACCTTTGTGCATTTTCCATTCACTTGAGCTTTTATACTTTACTACTTCAGCTTCGGGTTTTAAACTTGATGATGAACTATGCTTGGTCATTTAATGCTTGTGCCATTTGATTTTCCTACTGTCTTATACGTATTTTTCACTGCTTGCACTATATATGGCATGCTACCCTTTTGTGTTTGCTTATCTGGGATCACCTTGTGTTGAACTGTGTTTACATGCCTATATTTTGTTTGGTTGGTGGTTGTATACCTTATTCTTTACCTTGTTCTACTTCTAAGCTTGTGCACTCATGTTTGTTGCACCGATCCTTGTTGCAACTTTCTGCCATTTAGTCATGCGGTATACACCTTGTCTATTTTCCATTTATGATGCATGTATCATTTTACTTTGTGTTGCCTTGAAATGTTTTTGCATGTAACACTTAATATAGCCAATCCCATCATATTCACTACTGCAAGCATTGTGTATTGTGATTGCTACTTGCTCTTTAACACACTTAAAACTGCCGTTCAAAAAACATGATTCATACACACATGCATAATATATGGGGGGGTGTGTGTTGTGAGCTTTTTCTTTACTGCATGCTCCACTCGGATATGTACACTTGTACCATTTTGTTTGTGATGCCATATACAATTGTTGTTGTCACTTGGCTATGTTGCCATACTTGCATGCCACTATCTTTTATTCATCTCCATTTGTACATGAGGTTGTTGCATTGACTTGAGAACTGCCTTGTACATGTGTACTTGTGCCATTATGCTTGCTTTAGATTTATACTTGTTCGCCTAAAAAACAACTGTATACAAGTGCAAAAATATTTCTATACAAATCAGTAGACCACTATATGATGTGTCGTGGCTGGTGTGGTAACCCTAAATTGCTTTAATATTTGAAACTAAAAATAATAATTGTTATGGATATATATATATGTGTGTGTGTGTGTGTGTGTGTGTGTGTGTGTGTGTGTGTGACACATATGAAGGTATAAGTGTGCATGGATAAGGTGCAGAGTGCACAAGAATATCTGGTGTACATGAAAATTAGGGTATTCCCTTTGTTTGACTTTATTTTGTCATCTCTAGAAATTAAGTAAAAAAAATGGTATGCAAGTGTTTAAAATTTTGTGAAGTCCATATATATATATATATATATATATATATATATATATATATATATATATATATATATATATGAAAATGAACCTTCTAAATATGATTAGAAAATCCAGGAAATAAAACTCAAGGGTTTGAACATATATGGGCCACAGAAAAATATGCATAGTATTCACTTTAATTCGTGACTAGCGTGATCATGCAAGAAGCGGGATATTTGGGGTAAAAGGGGAAAAATTAAATATCCGGTGCAACTAAAAACAGGATGACATGCTATGGTAGGGTATAGGGTATTTCTTTAAAAAGATAAATGGGTATGGCATTGAGTGTTTTAACATGATCAACAAATTATTTTCTGGATTTGGTAAATTTGGCATTGGGTAACCTTAAAACCGGATATTTTTATATAGGCATTAAGTCCTTCAAGGCAGCCATTTTGATTGTTTACATGATATGTTTTCTCTGGAAATAATTTGTTATCCAAGTATAAATATAAGTATGCTATCAGTATAATATTACAAGTGTTATATTGCATCTGCATGAAGAATAACTTGAATATATATTATTGAGAGGTAGGATTTGGATTGGGAATATGGAAGTATGGACAAGTGGTAACATGCTTATGCCTATTTCTATTTCTATATATATATATATATATATATATATATATGGTAAAGAGGTGCAATGTGCTACATATGTGTTGATCTTCTTTTACCAAATGCTTTCTGATAGATCACCTTTTTATAAGGAAATTAATGAGAAAAACTATGGGATTAGGAGGCTCCCTATGCCTCTAATCATATGCTCTCAATAATTTGTAATATGTGCAGATTTATAAAGAAATAAAGGAAACCTGTGTATGATTAAGTGGTCACATTATTGTATGAATGTATGAAGTCCTAAACATTTAGGCGTGATTGTTTGGTAAGTTGTTATGTGCATAAGGCTTGTGTGTGTGATAAATCACCGACATAGTTTTTAAAGGTATATTAATATGTAGGTTAACCCAGGGATAATATGGTAGCATGAAAAGTGAATTACAGATTATAAGTAGAAGATTAAATAAATGTAATAAAGGGGTCAGTGTGGTTATAATGACCGCAACCTACATTGATCTGTCTGGATTTCAAGTGGCAAACTAGGCATGCATATGGAATGTTTATTCCCTGAGGCCTTTGTGTGATGGGTTAACAGGTAGGGGATCCCAAACAGTGTGCAAATTAGTGCTCAATGTAAGGTTATAGGCTTAAGTAAAGTGAAACATGATAACCTAAATGAGGGATGAAGGTTGGGAGAAGAAATAAAGTCATGTTTATACTGGGTAAAGAATTGGCCTGTGAATGTATTCTTGAACACAATTATTTATATTCTGAAATTATATGAATGTGCACATCTGAGTATGTCATACATAAAAGATAAATATTGGAAATTCCCTATAAATGATTCAGTAGATAAAAACCTGATCATACGATGTGTTCTTACTTGTAACAATAAGGCTATGGGATGGCATTTAAGAACATGTGAACAACCAGATTTATATAGATTTAGTTATGCTCACACCAAACAATTTGTTTGACCCTATTTGTTTAATGACATATATGGTGTCTCAATTCAAATGAGGCAGCCTCTAATGCTTCTGCAGGTAATAGTGAAGCTAATTAGAAACAAGTATGGGAATGTTGCTCGGAATAATGAAATTTTATTGCTTGCTATTTATCTATGAAGTTATATCCATGAAAGAATTAATTTGCTAATGTTAAGTAGGAATTTTGTATTGTTTACTAATGTAATGTCTGCATGTATTAGCAGAATTTTAGTTGTCTCAGACTTTAAACCTGTTTGAAGATTAAGCTAGTTGAACTATGTTTGTTAGTTTATGCTAATGTAATTTGGTATGTACGTGTACGTTTTAAACTATGAACCTGGCTACTGAATTTCAGTTGGCTAGACAATGCAAATAAAATCATGCATAGTGCCCTCGTTCAAAAGAGATAAAAAGCCTCAGAGATATGAGTATATGAATTATGTTTAGTTCACTAAAGCATGTGCATTGTAAATGCATATTTTATATGTTAATACTACATGTGGAAGTGTAGTATTGAGCATGGTTTATATGCCATAAACGACTCATTTTATTAGACTCTTTTGCAAAAGGCAACACCTAGAAATGGCCAAAAGATATGCCTTGTTCTTGCTAATCAAATTTAGTAAGAAAACACTTACCTATTTCTAGTTTAGCTGCATAAACATGTAATCTTCACACACTAGTAATCCAGTAACAGGGCAGGGGTGGTCCATGAATTTGTAAAATAAAACAGAATAATAGGTAGAAATATAACTAGGCTTTGACATGGAAAATGCAAGCATGATTGAATATCATTTTTGTTTTACCCGGTTTAAGTTCATTCAGTCATTTTCTTGTACCCAATTTAAGTTCATATTGCCACTTTCACATGCTATGTTTCATGATTTTTAAACTATTTACATTTAGTTATCCTATACGTGTGTTATAGCTAAGTTCATGTTAATAGATTACATCCTTTGTGCTGTGTGAAAAAGGAATTAAAATTCTTTTTAATCACCTTTATTTGGTGTGTCCAAAACTCTGATTGTCTTTAAATAGAAAGCCTTATGTATAACCTTGATCATAAGACAGGTTAGCATAAATCATATACTGGTATGTATATACTAGTGGAATATGATCCTGGAAAAGGAAAAAGAATAAATGAAACCCTAGGAAGAGAAGAAACTAGGAAATAATAAAATTCTTAGTAATTTAATTAAATAATGTAAAATTAAGTGAGGGTTCTCTCAGTTGGCATCAGAGCTGTGTTATAAATTACATAGCTACAAATATTTGTACAATAATATAAGAACTAAAATAAATTATCTGAATAGAATTATATAGTAGATATATGGCTGAAAATAATAAATTGCCAAAACGTAAGGGATTTTTTTTGCTAGTTTAGCAATGACTGTTCATAGATAACCATGGTAGTACCAAGACCTCAATCAACACCTGGAGCATCAAATGCACCACAAATGGTGAATATGAAAGATTTTATGGGAAGGAGTGAACCCTAGGCATAATAACCCCTATGAGGAGCTCTTTAAGCTGTTGAAAACCTACAAACACTTAGGAGGCAAGAATTGAAGGAACTGAAGGGGTTATGAGAGTCCAAACTTGGTTAAGAACATTGGAAAGAATTTTCAGTGACATGCAAGTGGATGACCAAAGGAAGAGGCAAATTGCTTCTAGGCAATTGAGAGGGGTAGCATTGGATTGGTAGGAGACAATTGTAGCAAGAAGACCAGAAAAAGAGATCACATGGGATTAATTCAAGGAAATGCTGGAGGCTAGGTTTGTACCTGCATCAGCTAAAGCATCTTTGTTGGAGGAGTTTATCAGACTAAGGCAATGAGGTATGAGCAGGCTTTTAAATCTCCCCGAGATCGCCGAGATGAAAAATCCGAGATATTAGCCGATATATGAGATTTGGTAGCTAGTTTAGTTATAAGTGTTTTAAATATCGCCCGAGATAGCCGAGATATTTTTCTGAGATATTGGCCAAAATCCGAGATCTCAAAGGTTTGAGAGCTTGTCCAATTATGGACAAATGTTGATTGCTGATGAAACTTCAAAAAATGGTAGATATATTCAAGGACATAATGTAGGCTTTAGCAGAGCATTGTTACCATATATTGAGAAGATTTTTGATCAAGTTTTGTACATGAGCTTTGAACAACAAGATAACACAAGAGAGAAATTGTAACAACCCGAAATCTAACAAACCGTTTTTTTTTTCAAAATTCCAATCTATCGAAATTCGGGTTGGCTTGTTTGGTATCCTGCAGAAAAGATAGAGATAAAGAGTATATCATAGCTCAGAAAAACATCTCAAAGCGGAATGGAATAAAATATAATAAAACCAAATACAGCCTTACCAAGGTAATAATACTATCTAACCAGTATCCAAAGCTATAATATCTCTGCCACCAACCTAACATGCTAGTGTATTATGAGGAGGGGGTCAGAACACAATTTCTTGTGACTGGACTTAAACTACACATTTTGGATAACCCTACATATACCGTTTAGTTACATTTTCTTATTTATTAGGTTACTTGGATTAACAACACTCAAGGCTTAAATACACGTCGTACCTATCTACTCCCCAGTAGATTAACCTAATATAGTATATGTAAAACTACCCCCAATATTAAGGTACACTCCATGGTACCCCACTCGCACGGCCTCTGTCGTAATGTCACAACAATATAAGCAGTCCCTCATTCTAAGTCGGATCAACGTACGGATATATGTATAACAATGCTATTTCTCGCATAGAATCGCCATCGCCATGCTACGTAAGCGTACAGACTACCACCTTCGATCGAATCAGGTTCCATCACATAGTAATTCCCTGGAGTCTACGTTACACAACCCAGAGCGGACATGCATGTATCTAGACTTTCTCATGTATGTATCATTAATCATACTCGATGCCTCAACCTCATGATACACCATCCAGAAACGGTATGCATGTATCCGCACGTATTATCTACTTTGCACAGAGTTCCGTAACAGGGCTATACAAGAAACATGGAACACGGTCGGGAGCTTTTCAGATATCTGTAAACACATATGTTATGGTCAGCATTTTCATGGTGGCTATGGTCCCACCAGACCCCTCCCTCAACTTGTGAAAGACAAACAGATGAGAGCTAGTGACGTTGTCCAGAAAAACAATAAACAATATCCTAATTGGCCTGTCCCGCAACCAAAGCCTTAATAGTGAAAGGTCGATGGTCTATAGGTTTAGCTCCTTGTCTTTCCGCATCACGCATCACGCGGACTGTCGATGACTGGTACCTTAGATTACTATCAATTAGATTGTTAGATCTGTGAAAGGAAAACTGATAAGATGGTCATAATCCGCCTAGTCATAAGGCAACAAGATCGTCGAATCACCTATGCCACCCTGCAGCCTTTTGACTACCCCCTATCGTGGCAGTCAAGGTATACTCACCGGGTACTAACGTGCAGACCCAACCCATGCGAGCAAAGTCTAAGCGCTATCACCATACAGTGGACTACCAGAAGTACCCTTCACGTCCTAGGAAGTCACGTGTTTCCCCTTCCAGTCCTTCCGAGCCAGCAGAATATCAGCAGAACAACAAGCAGAATAACTAAATGAACGTGCGCTCCCCTCATGTCTCATGACACCATGATGATTTACCCCGTTGGGTTATTCACCTTCAGACATACGGACTGGTCCAAGTGCCTTAGGTTGATGTGTTATTAGACCCTATGTCTAAACATTTAATTACGCATTTGCTCTACCTCATCATATTTCCAGTTAACTTGGTTATTTCTAGTCATATTGACTTCTTATTCATGTTACCATATTCCTCTTGCTTATTAATTTCAGTTATATAACTTAACCCATTTAAGTTCATTAATAAGCCTTTAAAATGTTATTCTTATCAGTAGATTTCACATTCTCAAGTTTGTAGATTACTTAATGCATAATTAAGTACAACTTATTGCATTTCATAAGTTTTCCCTTCTATTCTCTACTTATTACAAGCATCAAGTTTTAGGTTTCTAGATTTACAGATTACTTAATTTACAATTAAGTACAACTTATCTCAATACTTAAGTTATTCCACTCCCTCTATCATTTATTATAACTTAAGTTATAATTTCCACTTGTCCCTAGGACAAGCCTAGCTATTATTTTTCCCTTTTCCCTTTAGGTTTATTCATAATAGGTTATTATCATTCCCCGTTCATCCCTATTCTTTTACTGTTGTAACTTTCCTTCATTTCCATTAATTACAAACAATGCCATTTATATTTGTCCTATTATATACATATATATAGATATATTCATATATGTTTTTGCACCAGACCTCTCATATTAAGCCAACTACTTGTGGATACTGGATTTGTCAGGCGGTTCTGGGCATACTTCTACCACAAGTTGGACTTAACCTCATGTCTTAACGCCGTTACATGTATGTTTACGCACCAGACCTCTCATATTAAATTAACCACCTATGGATATTGGATTTGTTGGGCGGTTCCGGGCAGACTTCTACCACAAGTTGAATTTAACCTCGTGTCTAAGTGCAGTTACAATTTTTTATTTACTATAAATTTAGGCATATTCATTCTACCAAATTTTACTATAATTCTTATTGGAAATCTTTGGAATAATAATATTCTTAAACAAATATTCATGTTCATTGCAAACTTCATAATTACAGCATTCATAGAAATTCCCAATTCAGACGGGTGATTAATGGAAACAGGTCATATATAGCAGAACTGTTCTCAGCAGATTTAATTTCAATTACCACAATTATTCCCAATTTATTGTAACATAATTTACAATATCCAATTAACAGGTTATAAGAACAGGTCTATATCCAACAGTAATTGTTGACGGCAAAAAGTGTCGTAAACACTAAAGATTCCAATTACTAGGAATAGTTAATTTGGTCGCACAAACAAGAGTAGAAAAGCAGTAAATAACATGAGAGATTTATAGTGGTTTGGCCTTGTGAAGGGCCTACGTCCACTTTGAAGCATTGTTGGAATATTATTATAACTCAAAGTTACAAGGCTAAGACCATCTCATGGCATCTCATTACATTCTTCTCAAAGCTATATGATGTCATCTTTAAGCTAGATGATGTCATCATTAAGGCTATATGATGTCATCCCTAAGACATAATGTCATCCATCCCATATATGATCTCATAATTATTATATATTAAATATATTGGGAAAATGACACTTTTTCCCTTCTTCTTCCTCAAATGGAAGATGCTATTAATGTAGCTCTCTAAAGGTCTTGAGCTCACAAATTCCAACCTCTTTCAAGTGTGATGTTGTGGGGTATTTATAGAAGAGTGGTTAGGTAGGAGTAGGTAGGATTAGGTAGAAATAGGGGACCAAAACCAGAAATTCGCACTTGGAGGCTGCAAGCTCAGAAATTTCGCACCCTGGCCCAGGAGGTTCGAATTTCACACCTTGGAAGGTGTAAAATTCGCACCTCTTGGGGGTGCGAAATTCGTACCTTACATGGTAAGAATTTCGCGCCCTACCGGGTGCGAATCTGGTACCCTTTGGGGGTACGAAATTCATACCCCGAGGGATACGGATTTCTTACATTCTGAGGTGCGAAATTCGCACCCTGAGGCTCAAATTTTGCACCCTTAAGAGTATGAAGTTTCTATTCCGGGAGGTGCGTGGTCCGCCTGGACGAGTTTTCGGAGGCTCGAGATCCTAAGTCTTTGTTTGGCAATGTTTGGAGGAGCGGCGAGGTTCGCTGAAGTTGTTGGTTGAATCCTGACTTTGGGTCGTTCCGGTAATTTTGGTCAACACACTTATCAGTGGAAATCGGATGAATCGGGCGGTGCCCACATTTTCGACCTAATTGGACTGTGGGGCCCGGACCCCCACCAGCACTACGCCCAGACCCGCTGGACGGCTCGCCTTCGGCTCGGTTGCGGACGGATACTGATGGAGGTCGCATTCGAGGGATGCGATATTCTGCCAGCTGCGGGACTCTGGTCTTATGGTACTGAACCCCGGATAACACGGGCAATGCCTCTGGGCTATAATATCACGTGGTATATTGTGTACAGCGTGTCTTACGTACTTTTGGGAAGCGAACCAAAAGGCCTGTTAACATTTGCCCCATTAAAGTATGTCTTGTGTTAACGGGGCATGCTTTGAAGTGAGATGTGTCTAGTATAGGTGCAAACATCTCCATGCGGTGCTTAGCTATTGGTTATGACCTTCCTCTTGAGTTGTATGCCGAGATCGCACTGCTTTGGAGCGGTTGGGACGCCTTGTCGGAATATGCTGGTATGATGAGCTTAGGATTCCAACATTGCTAAGCACTTTGACTTGCTTGAGTCTTGCGGCTTGGGTCAGAATATGTTCAAGGCGTTTAGTTCCTGTAGATTAAAGACAACAAATGTCAGTTGCCAACTCTCGATTGCATCGAAGTGCAAACGGTTCATTATCAGGTCATAATTGCATATGCAATCACGAGTTTGCATGTGGTTTTGTGTGATGCGATCTGAGCTGGGATAGGTAACATGAAAGTGGATTGCGTGCTATGGGCTTGTAATTGCGTGTTTTAGCTTTTCGAGGAGTTTTCGAATTGAGAGCTGACTGTTTTGTGTGTACATTTGAACCCTTAAGTCTTGTGGGCATGCATTTGAATCAAGTCAATCTGTTCAGTTGAGATTTACAAAGCGTGTATGCATAGTCATTGCCATAGCCTAAGCGCGCGATCGCCCTTGGTGGTTATTGAAACATCGTTGGGATGGAGCTTGATTGCATGGAGTATCCGCTGGATCACTTGGATTTGTGAACCCAAGGTCATTCAACATTCCAAGCTAGTCCCATCGATCAAAGTTTCGACAACTCATATATGCAAATGCCATTGTTAGGGCAATACTTGTCATATGTCAGTGCATGTATTCATATGGATTATCCTTTGAGGAAAGAACAGACCCAAATGCTGGGCGCATGCGCTTTGATGATTGAGCACTTGGTGAGTGCACAAATGGTCGTTGAGTCGTGATTGACTTGGTAGCTGGAGCTTCGAAATATGATCGTAGCTTGGTGTACGGTTCCGACTTCCAATCCCAGAACGTTCGTTCGGGGTATGCCAATCCCCTGATGGTAGTTACTTCCTTTCTTCTCTTTTCCAAACAGAAAATCAGCTTGAGGCATGGAGGATACCAAAATACTTTTTTTGTACTTTGGATGTTCGAGGTGTTGTTAGGTTTTCGGGAGAAGGGAAGAGAGATATGGAAAGTATGAGGGCTTTCGGATTTGGCACTCAAGAACGTGGAACGGTGGATCTTGGGAAACGGAATTAGGAATTCAGATAATAGTCGCTAAGTATGTGTGAATATGGGATTGGACTTCGTATCCCCGACACTTAATAAACCCTCCTGGTTTTTCAAGAGGTCGAAGTCAGTTTAAGGGATGTGATAGCCTAGCATGTGCATGGGAGCACGATGCATAACTTCATATTCTGATGACTTAGTCTTGGCTTCAAGCTTGGGCTAGTAAAATTGAACATTTACATGGCGCCCGATGATTGGACAGTGATCAGTGAGTTTTGGTCTCACGACCCGGTCCTCGAGGGATGGACTTGCTTGGACTGGCGGCTTGAATGCATATGTAGGATGTCTACACGCAGTTGAGTTGTTAGGCTTGGGATTTGATTGGTGACCCAACCATGATGCAGTTGCATCTTGACTCAGGCGTTGCGCTGGCGGTTGGTGATGGCCATGGTGTTAGTTGTTGGGGCTAAAGGTTGCCATCAGGTTTCGAAGTGCCTGCTTTTTGCGGAGTCCGGACACTGATGGAAAACCGAAAATCCTCCAGGGCCTGGATTCTGGCTCTGGATTGCCTTTACTGCGAGGTGAAGGCGCTCTCAAGATGGTGGCTCCAAGGGATGCTGTTAAGATGACGCCGGTGTAGGGACTGAAGGGGATCTGACCGGGTCTTGAGATTGCCAGGCCGATGTGATAATCGTTGGAGGGTTGCCCCCAAGCCCGGGTATCTGCTAGATTTTGCTCGATGTCAGGGACGAGCTAGCAAGTTCGAATCGTTGCTCAATGTTTCATGTCTGGTTTGTAATTGAAGTTGAACGTAACACAACTGATTGGCGAGTGATTCTGGCAATGGGCTTATTCGGACTGACTACTCAGATATGCACATAAGATGTAAACATACGGTTGAGTCGTTAGTTCCAACCTAATTATGTTGTAGCCATTTTCCGACCTGAGAATTGTGTTGATGGTTATCGGTAATCACTCCCATAGTTATTAAAACTTGGTGTCGTCACCACGTTCCGATGCACTTGTAGGTAGGAAGTTGTTGCATTAGAGGAGTGTGAGTCAGCTTCACATTCCGTTTAAGTATGAATTTGCTAGCAAGGCGTTGAGACTTTGGGAACCCAATGAACCAACCATGCAAACTCGAGAACTTGCATTGAGACATGAATTTTTTATTTCATGAACTGAGAACTTGTCTAAATTCTCCAGTTCCTCGGGGAACTGGTGGTTGTATTGCTCCCTCTGTCCTTTGGTTCGGGCTTCTACGTCCGGTCTCCTAGTATTGGCGGGAGGTTAGAAGTTTCCGAGGCCCGAGGTTTTGGGTTTGGATCATCCTCGTGGCGAGTTGTATTTTCCTCTTTAGAATGGTTGCCCTAAAGGTTGTGGCAATGGAAATGCCAGCGCGGAAGATGGTGGGAATCCTCCTCAGGTCCTGTGATGAGTAAGCCGGTGCAGAGATAGGTTGGGGACTGCCCCCGAGCCTGAGCACTTGCTAACTAAGGAGGATGCGAGCCATGAACCCTCAATAGTCAAATAGTTGCTTCTTTCATTGGACTGCCCCCTTGGAGCGGAGGCGACACCAAGCTTTTCCCCCGTGCTTCCTCAAGCGGTCGAGTCTCGGTTGGAGTTACAACGGGAACACTCTGGAGAAGTAGGAGAACCCATGCTTTGTGATCCCATATATTTATGAGCCTCTTGAAGAGGAGAAGTGATGGTTGGCCGAAGTGCTCGTGCGAGGGGCATAGCTGATGTAAGTGTGCCAACAATGCAAGCAATGGTGGAAGATCAGGAAACCTGGTTGGTGGCAGAGTTTGAAAAGAAACCTGTCGCTGTGGTGGCGAAGAAGTAGGCCGATATTGAGGCGGAGAAGGAGAGGGCCTCTAAGTAGGCTAGGAAAACGGAAAGCTGTCGATGATGCCCATCAAAAGGGGGCAAGGATAATGGCGGGAGGCGCACATCGATATCTCATGAATCCGTTACTCATGTGAAGATTAGAGGAGGAAGCGGTTCCGGAAGGAAGGGTCCCATCACTGGTGGTGACCTGCCAAGTGCCGATCCTGTACAGGAAAAAGAAAAGAAAAGAGAAGGTTGAGTAGCATCAGTAATTGTTAAAAGAATTGTAGATGCTTGGGTTAGGTAGACCGATAGTATATGCGAGTGTGACCCTCGCTTTTGGTCCCTATAGCTATGGTGTCGTTTTCATGTACACCCTGTCATCATAAAGAAGAAATGTTAGACATGTAGTCTATTCGGCGTTGGTGTAGAAATGAAATATGAATTAGTAAAATCGCAATTTGTGTTAAGTGTTTGGATGTTCTTCTTATGTTTTTAGGCGTCCCTTAATTGCATAAGCATACTTATCGTTACACCTAACAAAAAAGTGATGGTGTACCGCGCTCTGGGTCAATTATTCTAGAGGGGTGTGGTTGTGTACTACGCTTCGGGTCAATTATTCCGAAGGGGTGTGATAGAGCGCAGGCTTCCAGTAAGTTTCCCTCAGCTCAAGAAACCCGTAGTTTGCGAAGCCAGGCTGAGCGCCTGCTGTATTTGGGTTGCCCGGGGTTAATCCCAAGTGTAGCGAAGGCGATGACGTCGCGTTGTGCGGTCCGTCCGGTGTGTGGCTCTCCTATCGTTCATCGGGTTATGGCGAGTGATGGCATCGTTTATTTGCCAGAGCAAAGCCGAATCATCAGCCCGTAGGGTCCGATCGTGGCCATGGGCTGCACCTAAGCCTTTAGAGCTTCGGGGAAAAACGATTTACTGTCGGTCTCGGTGTTGCGCCGAGGTTCGATAGACACCCATAGCCAGGGAAGAAATTTACATCACTCCCGGCTGTCTGTTGGGCGGCCCCAAGTCGCTTGGGACTTGGACGTGGAATGATTTATCCTCAGCCTCGGCACGGGGTTGAGGTTCGAGTTCATGGTTATTTATACTCGGTCACGCCGTGGGCCGGGGACTCGAGTAGCGTTGTCGGCTCCCGTACTCAGGGTGTCGACCGTAGCCAGTGTTGTTTGGCCTCGATGTTGGATCGAGATTCGGATGGCGGCACCGGATTCCATGCTCGGGGAGCTGATGCGGCGATCTAATGTTTGTACGAAAGCTCTTTGTTAAGATTAACAAACATGTCATGCACGGAGTAAACATGGAAGGATGATAGGAAACTGAACATCATTTCTAAGGACAACTCTGGTTGTAGTAGCCTTTATAACACCTTGAGTTGCAGGAAAGCAAGACATCGTTGGAAGGCGTGAATCAATTGTACACTAAGTTGTGTAGAGTAGAGGTGAAGATGTTATTTGTTCCGTGCCCTTGGGAGTTTGGCTCCGTCCATGGTTGAGAGTTTGAAAGTTCTATTGCTGAGCTTCCGTTGTATGAGTATGGGCCTTCCTAACATGGAGTGGGGCCTTCAAGTGGAGGAAAGGCCCGATTGAAGACGAAGCCGCCGAAGTGCGTTCGCGCGGGCCATTGGCTGAGCTTCCAGCCGAGCCCCAAGCGTCCGGAGCATTAGTTGGAGGAGGATGGTTACGATACCGCAAAGAGGAGGTGTGTCTTGGAGAAGTGGCCTTGCTTTCATTTTCATTTCAAATTTTTTTTTTTGCAGGCCTATATATATATATATAGGCCGGAATGAGGTATCTATCTATGAATGGATGATTCTGTTTGAATTGCAACGGTAACAACTATTGGAAAGGTTGTGACCCTTTACCGATAGACATTTCCGTCGACAATTGCGATCGAGGTCCTATTTTTTTACCTTTAAACATTAATTTGTATGCCCTCATTATGCTATTGAATCTTTTCTCTCGCCTCCCTTTTTTTATGGGCGAGGATGATGTTAATGAGTCGATGGCCGATATCTCCAAAGATAACCTCGAGTATTGATGTATTGTAGACGACGGTTTTGGGGTTGAAAGAGAAATGGAATTCTTAGGACTGCTTCCAAATGTACCTCCGGTAATGCCTCCCAACGTGCCCCCTGCTGATTGGAGGAGGTCGAAAGCGTCATATGGAGGACAAAAAATGGCCATGATGCAGCAAAAAGGAGGTGTCTTTTATAGGAGAAAGTTCTCTTTTAGTTTCTGTTCTGCTTCCAATAAGGGAGGCAGAGGCAGAGGCAGGGAGGAGTTGCAAACTGGTATATATGATAACAACCTGGAGTCAGCTACGCCACGAAATTTGTAGTCCCGAAGAGGTGGGGGGACAATATTGAGGGATTAATTGTCGGTCGAGGTCCTGTTTAGTGGGAATCTTTGATGAGCGCTGAGTAGCTCAGAGATCCCATGCAGTAGGGATCCTCTATTAGCATCGAGTGGCTCGAAGGTCCCACGTTGTGAGAATCTTCGATGAGCATCGAGTGGCTCGGAGATCCTGTGCAGTGGGAGTATTTGATGAGTGTTGAGTGGCTCAAAGTTTCCATGCGGATGAATTACTCGTGGTCGCTCTGCAAGTGACGAGACATGTTTCCATTATGTCCACGGATGTTGTAGAACCAACAATATCCCGTAGAGTCCCTTGGTGTGCTCGTCGGACTTTCAGGTCTTGGCCTTTTGTATGGTTGGAAGTTGAAGATTGCGAGATGGATTTTCTCGGGGGAGTTGCTAAGAGCAGAATATCTACGGAAAGATGGGAGTCGAAGAAGATTCCATCCATTGTTGCGACTACCTTTGACGTTGCCGGCGCGAGAAAGATTGCGCATATCCATAGAATTAGATTTGTTGGAGCTCTAAATGTCGTCACGAGGCAGGATGTTGAAGGTAGGAGCATGATTCCTTTAGGCTAGATTTCGGTGTAGGAAGTAGCCAGCATTCATGCAGAAGATCTCCTGAATCTTTGATTGCTTTTGATCGGTCCATGCTCTAAGTTCGGAATCAGGTAGTATGCCATTTGTGAGCTGGATGAGTGCGATTCGAAGAGTGGGTTTCTCGACTTCAGCCAAGGCAGTATGGGATCTTGTGAGATAGCCTTTGAGGGTTTTCATGGGTGCCTTGGTAAATGTCCGAGATTAAGAGGATGACTCTGGGCGTCGTGATGTGCAACCTAGATTGCATGACCAATTTTTGGTAAATGTCGCTACTCACGACCAGAGTCCCACTCTTCCAGCTGCTCACCGGGTCAGAGTACTTCCGGACCAGGGTGCACACCAGCTCGCCCAACCTCAATAGCCGGACCATCCATGACATGAAAGAGGGGGACCCGGATGCGTACGTAGGAGTTGTCTACATAATGGAACTCCCGAGATTTGCCAAAACTAATGGGTTCCATTATAAAATGCCCCCTCTGGCATATCTCCCCAACGTGGTCCGAATAATCATGAAAGATATGCTAAGGAACGCCGACAACTCAAGATAAACCCACTTGAGGCGTAATCCCTTCACAAGGATCGTACACAAAGATGAGTGACCCTAACGCTTCAACACCACATGTGGCATTCTATGAAGGCACGACTGACCTCTAATCTCGGCAATGTCAGAATCACCATCAGAAATGGAATGCGTCATCCCGACCGTCCCGGCTTTGACGCTAGAGTCTTCGCTAGGCGGACTCAAACTACAATGAGTCCAAACTTGTCACCTACACTTCCAGCATCCAACTGGGCCCAAGCTCACTTCAACCAACTTCCACATAATCATGTAACCGAAGTTGGAGACTCATTGATTACCGAATACTTTCCGTCAAGAAGGCGTGCTAGGCTCCAAAGTCCTGGGCTAGATCACGACCTCTATAATGCGACAGGATTCCAACCTCTGATTATCGCCGACATGAACCGCGGAATTGCAAGGGAACCACGGGGACGTGCTCGCGACATCTACAAAACCAGTACAAGGCATAACCCATTCACATCGGCCACCCTTAATACCGAATGGCGCAAGCGCTTCGATATATCGACACTCGCCCCATACTTAAAGAAGCCATGATTCCCGAATCTTCATTAGCCGCAACAAATGGCACATGGGTCCATTAAACGTCGCCCGCGCCCCAAAGTGCAAGTGCTTCCCCATCATTATCTAAGACAGCTCTATCCGGTTTCTCTCGATTTCCACCTTGAACTATCCCAACTCTCGATTAACTCCCCAAAAATTGGTCGTGCAATCCAGGTTGCACATCACGACGCCCAGAGTCATCCTCTCAGTCTCGGACATTTACTAAGGCACCTATGAAAACTCTCAAAGGCTATCTCGCAAGATCCCATACCGCCTTGGCTGAAGTCGAGAAACCCACTCCTCGGATCACACTCATCCATCTCACAGATGGCATACTACCTGATTCTGAACTTAGAGCATGGACCGATCAGAAGAAATCAAATATTCAGGAGATCTTCTACATGAATGTTGGTTACTTCCTATGCCGAAATCTAGCCTAAAGGAATCACGCTCCTACCCTCAACATCCTGCCTCGTGACGACATTTAGAGCTCCAACAAATCTAATTCTATCACTTTGCGCAATCTTGCTTGCGCCGGCAACGTCAAAGGTTGTCGCAACAATGGATGGAATCGTCTTCGACTCCCATCTTTCCGCAGCTATACTTCTCTTAGCAACGCCCCCGAGAAAATCCATCTCACAATCTGCAACTTCCAACCATGCAAAGGCCAAGACCTGAAAGTCCGACGAGCACACCAAGGGACTCTACAGGATATTGTCGGTTCTACAACATCTGCAAACATGTCTCGTCACTTGCAGAGCGACCACGAGGAATTCATCCGCATGGGAACTCCGAGCCACTCAACACTCATCAAAGACTTCCACTGCATGAGATCTCCGAGCTACTCGACGCTCATCGAAGATTCTCACTACGTGGGACCTATGAGCCACTTGATGCTAATCGAGGATCCCTACTGCTTGAGATCTCTGAGCTACTCAACGCTCATCAAAGATTCCCACTAAACAGGACCTCGACTGACAATTAATCCCTCTAGATTGTCCCCCCACCTCGTCAGGACTACAACTTTTGTGGCGTAGTTGACTCTAGGTTGTCATCAGAGATACCAGTTTGCAACTCCTTCCTGCCTCTGCCTCCCTTATTGGAAGCAGAACAGAAACTAAAAGAGAACTTTCTCCTATAAAAGACACCTCCTTTTCGCTGCACCATGGCCATTTTTTGTCCTCCATACGGCGCTCTCGACCTCCTCCAATCAGCAGGGGGCACATTGGGTGGAATTACCGGGGGAACGTTCGGAAGCAATCCCGAGAATTCCAGTTCTCTGTCATCCCCAAGACCGTCGTCTACAATACATCAATCCCCAAGGTTATCATTGGAGATATCGACCATCGACTCATTAACATCATCAACTCGCCCACAAAAAAGGGAGGCGAGAGAAAAGATTCAATAGCATAATGAGCATACACATTAATGTTTAAAGGTCAAAAATAGGACCTCGATCGCAATTTCCAACGGAAATGTCTATCGGTAAAGGGTCGCAACATTTCTAATAGTCGTTACCGTTGCAATTCAAACACAATCATCCATTCACGGATAGATGCCTCATTCCGACCTATGTATATATAGGCCTGCAAAAAAATTGAAATGAAAACGCAAAGCAAGGCCACTTCTTCAAAACATACCTCCTCTTTGCTTTATCGTAACCATCCTCCTCCAACTAATGCTCCGGCTGCTTGCGGCTCGACTGGAAGCTCATCCAAGGGCCCATGCGAATGCACATCGGCGGCCTCATCTTCAAACGAGCCTTTCCTCAACCTGCAGGCCTCACTCCTCGTTAGGAAGGCCCATACTCATAAAATGGAAGCTCAGCAATGGAACGTTCAAACCCTCAACCATGGACAGAGCCGAACTCCAAGGGCACGGAACAACTAACATCTTCACCTCTACTCTACACAATTTAGTGTACAATTGATTCACTTCTTCCAACGATGTCTTGCTTTCCTGCAATTCAAGGTGTTATAAAGGCTATTACTACCAGAGTTGTCCTTAGAAATGATGTTTAGTTTCCTATCACCCTTCCGTGTTTACTCCGTGCATGACGTACATGATGTGTTTGATTAATCGTAACAAACAGCTTGTGTACAAACATTAGATCGCCGCATCGGCTCCTCAAGCACGGGAGCCGGTGCTGCCATCCGAACCTCAATCCAACATCGAGGCCAAACAACACTGGCTACGATCGGCACCTCGAGCATGGGAGCCGGCAATGCTACTCGAGCCGTCGGCCCGCGGCTCGACCGAGTATAAATAACCACGAACTCGAACCTCGTTCCCGTGCCGAGGCTGAGGATAAATCGTTCCACGCCCAAGTCCCAAGCGACTTGGGGCCGCCCAACAGACATCCGGGAGTGATGTAAATTTCTCCCCTGGCTACAGGTGTCTTTCGAATCTCGGTGCAGCACCGAGACCGACATTAAATCGTTTTTCCCCGAAGCTCTAAAGGCTTAGGTGCAGCCCATGGCCACGATCGGACCCTACAGGCTGATGATCCGGGCTTTTCTCTGGCGAATAAACGATGCCATCGCTCGCCATAACCAGATGAACGACGAGAGAGCCACACACCGGATGGACCGCACAACCCGACGTCATACGCCTTCGCTACACTTGGGATTAACCCCGGGCAACCCAAATACAGCAAGCGCTCGGCCTGGCTTCGCAAACTACGGGTTTCCTGAGCTGAGGGAAACTTACTAGAAGCCAACGCTCTATCACACCACCCCCCCCCCCCCCGCGGAATAATTGACCCGGAGCGCGGTACACAATCACACCCCTCTGGAATAATTGACCAAGAGTGCGGTACACAATCACTTTTTTGTTAATTGTAACGATAAGTATGCTTATGCAATTACGGAACACCTGAAAACATAAGAAGAACATCCAAACACTTAACACAAATTGCGATCATTACTAAATCATATTTGGTGTACATGAAAACGAGACCATACCTTTAGGAACCAAAAGCGAGTGTCACACTCGCATATACTATCGGTCTACCTAACCCAAAGTATCTATAATTCCTTTAACAATTACTAATTCTACACAACCTTCTCTTTTCTTTTCTTTTTCCTGTACAGGTTCGGCACTTGGCAGGTCACCACCAGTGGTGGGACCCTTCCTTCCGGAACCGCTTTCTCCTTTAATCTTCACAGGAGTAACGGATTCATGAGACATCGATACGCGCCTCCCGCCATCATCCTCGCCCCCTTTTGATAGGCATCATCGACAGCTTTCTGTTTTCCTAGCCAACTTAGCGGCCCTTTCCTTCTCCGCCTCAATATCGCCTACGTCTTCGCCACCACATCGACAGGTTTCTTTTCAGACTGTGCCACCAACCGGGCTTCCTGATCTTCCACCATAGCTTGCATTGTTGGCACACTTACATCAGCTATGCCCCTCACATGAGCACTTCGGCCAACCATCACTTCTCCTCCTCCAAAGAGGCTCATATAAATATGGGATCCCGAAGCTATGGGTTCTCCTACTTCTCCAGAGTGTTCCCGCTGTAACTCCAACCGGGACTCGGATGCTTGAGGAAGCACGGGGCGAAAAGCCTGGTGTCGCCTCTGCTCCAAGGGGGCAGTCCAGCGAAAGAAGCAACTATTTGACTACTGATGGTTCATCTCTCGCACCCTACTAGTTAGAAGGTGCTCAAGCTCAGAGGCAGTCCCCTATCTATCTCTACACCATTTTACTCATCGCCGGACCTGAGGAGGATTCCCACTAGCTTTCGCGTTGGCATTTCCATCGCCATAACCTTCGGAGCAAGCATTCTAAAGAGGAACATACAACTCACCACGAGGATGATCCAGACCCAAAACATCAGGTCTCGGAAACATCTAACCTCCCGCAAATACTAGGAGACCGGGCGTAGAAGCCCAAACAAAAGGACAAAGGGAGCAATACAACCACCAGTTCCCCGAGGAACTGGAGAATTTATAAAAGTTCTCAGTACGCAAAATAAAAAAATTCATGTCTCAATGCAAGTTCTCGAGTTTCCATGGTCGGTTCATTAGGTTCCCAAAGTCTCAACGCCTTGCCAGCAAACTCATACTTCAACGGAACGTGAAGCTGACTCACACCCCTTGATGCATCAGATTCCAACCTATAGGTGCATCAGAACGTGGTGATGACACCTAGTTTTAATAACTATGGCAGTGATTACCGGCAACCATCAACACCATTCTCAAGTCGTAGGTTGGAACTAATGACTCAACCGTATGTTTACATCTTATGTGCATATCCGAGTAGTCAGTCCGAATAAGTCCATTGCCAGAATCACTCGCCCATTAGTTGTGTTATGTTTAACTTCAATTTCAAACCAGACATGAAACATTGAGCAACGATTCGAACTTTCAAGCTCGTCCCTTACATCGAGCAAAATCTAGCAGATACCCGGGCTTAGGGGCAGCCCTCCACCGATTATCACATCGGCCTGGCAATCTCAAGACCCGATCAGATCCCCTTCAGTCCCTACACTGGCGTTATCTTAACAGCATCCCTTGGAGCCACCATCTTGAGAGTGCCTTCACCTCACAACGAAGGCAATCCAGAGCCAGAATCCAGGCCCTGGAGGCTTTTCGGCTTTTCATCAGTGCCCGGACTCTGCAAAAAGCAGGTACTCTGAAACCTCATGGCATCCTTTTGCCTCAACAACTAACACTATGGCCATCACCAACCACCAGTGCAACACCTGAGTCAAGACGCAACTGCATCGTGGTTGGGTTACTGATCGAATCCCAAGCCTTACAGCTCAACTGCGTGTTGACATCCTACATACGTATTCAGGCCGACAGTCCAAGCAAGTCCATCCCTCGAGGACCGGGTCGCAAGACCAAAACTCACTGATCACTGTCCCTCATCGAGCGCCTTGCAAACGTTCAATTTTACTAGCCAAAGCTTGGATCTAAGACTAAATCATAAGAATACGAAGTTATGCGTTGTGCTCCCACGCACATGCTGGATTATCACGTCCCTCAAACCGACTTCAACCTCTTGAAAAACCAGGAGGGTTTATTAAGTGTCGGGGATACGAAGCCCAATCCCGTATTCACACATACTTAGCGACCTTTATCTGAATTCCTAATTCCATTTCCCAACATCCGCCGCTCCACGTTCTTGAGTGCCGAATCCGAAAGCCCTCATACTTACCCTATCTCTCTTCCCTTCTCCCGAAAACCTAACAACACCTCGAACATCCAAAGGACAAAAAAATTATTTTGGTATCCTCCATGCCTCAAGTTGATTTTCTGTCTGGAAAGGAGAAGAAAGGAAGCAATTACCATCACGAGATTGGCATACCCCGAACGAATGTTCCGAGATCGGAAGTCTGGATCGTACACCAAGCTACGATCATATTTCGAAGCTCCAACTACCAAGTCAATAACCATTTGTGTACTCACAAATTGCTCAATCATCAAAGCGCATGCTCCCAACATTTTGGACCGATATCGCCTCAAAGGATAATCTATATGAATACATTACATGATATATGACAAGCATTGTCCTAACAGTGGCATTCGCATATATGAGTTGTCGAAACTTTGATCGATGAGACCAGCTTGGAACATTGAACGACCTTGGGTTCAAAAATCCAAGTGATCCAGCGGATACTCCATGCAATCAAGCTCTATCCCAACGATGTTTCAACAACCACCTAGGGCGATTGCGCGCCTAGGCCATGGAAATGACCATGCATACACGCTTTGGAAATATCAACTGAATAGACCGACTTGATTCAAATGCATGCCCACAAGGCTTAAGGGTTCAAATGTACACACCAAACGATCAGCTCTCGATTCGAAAACTCCTCGAAAAGCTAAAACACGCGATAACAAGCCCATGGCATGCAATCCACTTTCATGTTACCTATCCCAGCTCAGATCTCATCACACAAAACCACGTGCAAACTCGTGATTGCATACGCAATTATGACCCGATAATGAACCGTTTGCACTTCGATGCAATCAGGAGATGGAAACTGACATTTGTTGTCTTTAATCTACAGGAACTAAACTCCTTGGATAGATTCCAACCCAAGCTGCCAGACTCAAGAAAGTCAAAGCGCTTAGCAACGTTGGAATCCTAAGCTCATCATACCAGCATATTCCGAAAAGGCATCTCAACAGCTCCAAAGCAGTGCGGTCTCGGAATACAACTCAAGAGGAAGGTCATAACCAATAGCTAAGCACCGCATGGAGATGTTTGCACCCATACTAGACACATCTCACTTCAAAGCACGCCCCGTAAATACATGACATACTTTGAGGGGGCAAATGTAAACCGGCCTTTTGGTCTGGTTCCCAAAAGTATATAAGACACGTTGTACTCAATATACTGCATGATATTATAGCCCAGAGGCTTTGCCAGTACCATACGGGGTTCAGTACCAGAAGACCAGAGTCCCTCCACTAGCGGAATATCGCATCCCTCGAACGCGACCTCCTTCAGTATCCGTCCGCAGCCGAGCCGAAGGCGAGCCATCCAGCGGGTCCGGGCGCAACGCCGATGGGGGTCCGGGGACCCCATAGTCCGATTAGATTGAAAATGTGGGTACCGCCTGATTCATCCGATTTCAGCCAACAAGTGTGTTGCCCAGAATTACCAGAATGACTCAAAGTCAGGATTCAACCAACAACTTCAGCGAACCCCGCCGCTCCTCCAAACATTGCTAGACAAAGGCTTAGGATCTCGAGCCTTCGAAAACTCGTCCAGGCGGACCACGCACCTGCCGAAATAGAAACTTCGTACTCTTAAGGGTGCGAACTTCGCACCTCCAAGAGGTGTAAAATTCGCACCTCCCTGAGGTGCGAAATTCACACCAAGAAAGGTGCAAAATTCGCACCCCACAAGGTGCGAATTTCGCACCTGGCGAGGTGCAAAATTCGAGCATCAGGGTGTGAATTTTGCACCTCAGAAGGTACCGAATCTGCATCGCTCATGGTACGAATTTCCTACCCCACAAGGGTACCAGATTCGCACCCTGCATGGTGCGAAATTTGTACCCTATAAGCTACAAATTTCGCACCCCCAGGAGATGCGAATTTCGCACTCCCCGAGGTGCGAAATTCCAACCTCCTTGGCCGGATTGCGAAATTACTGATCCTGCAGCCTCCAGGTGCCAATTTCTGGGTGTGGTCCCCATTTTCTACCTACTCCTACCTAACCACTCTCCTATAAATACCCCCACAACATCACACTTGAAAGGGGTTGGAATTCGACAGCTCAAGACTTCTGAAGAGCTACATTAATGGCATCTTCCATTTAAGGAAGAAGAAGGGCAAAAGTGTCCTTTTCCCGATATATTTAATATATGATAATTATGACATCATATATGGGAAGGATGACATCCTGTCTTAGGGATGACATCATATAGCCTTAAAGATGACATCATCTAGCTTAAAGATGACATCATATTGCTTTGAGAAGAATGTAATGAGATGCCATGAGATGATCTCAGCCTTGTAACTTTGAGTTATTAATAATATTCCAACAATGCTTCAAAGTGGACGTAGGCCCTTCAAAAGGTCGAACCACTATAAATCTCTTGTGTTATTTACTGCTTTTCTACTCTTCTCTGTGTGACCAAATTAACTATTCCTAGTAATTGGAATCTTTGGTGTTTATGACTTTTTTTGCCGTCAATAGTAATCCTTTCCACATATTCTAACAGGTTTATATATTTCAACAGATTTACATTTCAGTCAATTTATACATTTTACAGGTTTACATTTCAGCAGATTTATACATATTAACAGGGAATACCAAATTATAGATATATAATTATCGAATAGTATAACTTAAATTTACTCACCTAATAGCTTTCCATTTCATGAATCTGTTTCAAACCTAGCATACCATGGCTCTCCTAACTGAATATAGAACCCAAATAACCATGGATTCACAATTCTCAACAAAAAAAGGGAAGAAAGAAGAGGAATCTAAATTGACCAGATCCAAGAATTTACCTCACTTCGATTAGAACTCTGAACACCCATTTGTAGATATACATTCTTTTCCTATAGATCTTGATTCAGAATTTCCTTTGACTAATCATTCTATTTTCTGAAGATATTTGGGGAGGAAGAAGAATGGCAGAGTCTAGAAATCCTCTCAAAAAATATGAGATTTAGGAAAGGCTCTACTAGCCTATTTATAGGTGTTCAAGGAAGTGGATATGATCTTGTACATGTAACGCTGAGTTAGCAACGAATATCGTTTGAAAAACACTCTAGATTCATCAAATGAATCTGCCCAGATCTGGGGTGGGTCGACCCCTGGGTCGACCCAGCGCCCTAGGGTCGACCCGACCCTTGCTTGGGTTAACCCCTAGGTCGAACCATGCCTTTTTTCGCTCATGGTCTTCAGTTTGAATTTATTTGAATTATATTCATATGTAAGGTTCTTATATGTATACAAAACTTCTAATGCCTACTTTACATGTGTGCGTGTGTGTATATATACACACACATACGCACACCTTATATTTTGTTTTCAAAATTCAAACGACGTTATGCCGTTATTTAATTCTTACCTATTTTCATTGATTGTAAGTTTATTTTGAATATATGTATGTATATATATACATACATATATATATATATTTACACGTACATACGCATATATTTACATATACATGTGTACATATATTTTTATATCCATTTTTATGTATAATCTTCCTTATATGTGCGTTTATACATATTTTCCCTTTAAAACATGTATTATTTTAGCCATTCTTCTAAAATAAAAATATGGCACCCACGGGAATCCAACTTGCCTCACTCTCATGGAAGCCACATGATCTTAACAAGTGGACTACATAGGATTTTGTTAACAAGGCTAAAAACAATGGTGGTCATTGTTCTTTTCTTATACCACCTTTTCATGTTTGTTGTAATATTTCACTTAAATGTATCTCTTTCATTTTAAACCCGTTTTCTGCAATTCATAGGTCTAAGTTGTCCAGAAAATTGCCATGGATGCAATGACATTAATCCCATGACCAAATTCTAGAATCTCTTCAAATTTTATTTAATTAAAAAATGCGGGGTGTTACATTCTCCCACCCTTAGGAAATTTCATCCCCAAAATTTGGTAAGGGTAAAATCAAGTAATTCCTTGCAAAAATCACAACCATCATACGTGCATCCAATTTTGCAACCATTTGTGTACTAGTGCAAAGTGTAATCCAACATAATAATACATGAATGGAATGAATGCCTAAGAGGTACCTCCTATATGAATGCAATTCTTGAAAATCTCTTTGAAAGCATGATGCACACATCCTAAATATACTAGCAATTTCTATGTGAATGCAATATTTGAAAACCAAAATGCTTTTTCATCCACACTCTTAGTGAGCAAGAGCGTAGTTCATCCAATTTTTTCATCCAAAACCCTACCAAGCAACTTTAATTTCCGAATTTCAGAAAAATCTAATTTTCTAAATTCAATTTCTTATATTACAAAAAGGTGGAAAACGGAAAACTTCACATCTTCCGTTTTTCTTTTATATATCTTTTTCTAACTATACTTCGAAACTATTATATAAAGATTCCCTATTTTCCTATCCAAGCACCACCCACATAAGAAACTTTTACGGATTTTCTTTAACTATTATGTTTGTTTCTTTACTGAATTTGTTGTTTCCTTTTTAGTTATGCCATCACTCTTTTCTTAGCTTATTTAACTTAATCCTCTTATCTAAGTTTAGTTTCAAATAAGCCTTCTAGTCCTTCAACTAAAACAGGAAAACAAATACTCTACACATCTACTACTAAGGGCCAAGAATCTCAGGACTATGGCCCCCCTCAGACAGAAAAATTCAAACCACGAGATCAATGACAGGTTTAGGTTTTACCCTAACTACCAAAAAATATCAGAACGATCCCAACAGAAATGTAATAACGGATTTTACCCTAACAAAAAAGTTAGCAACATGATCTAAACACTTACTTTCCCCTCACTATCTAGTAGTCATCAGTAGTCCTGGCTGTGTACTAATAGTCATTTCCAAGCAACACCCTAGGTTTTTCAGTGCTTACGCATTCAACGGGAATTTACCATTTTTCCAAGATAATTCTCGATATCTACTTCATAGCCTCAAAAACTCTTCCCGTCTTCCCTAGGCACTAATCCTTACTTACTCCATTATTTCTAAAATGTGGTTTGGCTTCCTCATTTTATTTTCCTTCCAAAAATTAAAAGTGTTACAACTTTATTTTCCTCAATAAAACTTTCTTTTGACAAACCATAAAAACATGTCATCTCATAAAAATGCAAAACATTTTTTTTTCAAATCACCAAAAACTGGAGTAGACAAGGACAACTAATTCTCAATCAGGTTTACAACTGTTCTTATTTACAATGTCAGTTCAGTTACTTACAACTAGGCACAAAACATCTACTTTATTTTTTAATTTCTACAACTTATTTTGTCCATCCAACAATTTTTTTTGTTAAAACATTTATTAAAAATGATTGTCAAAAGAATAAAGATATATTTCTAAACTTTCTTTACTAAAGATTCTAGTTTTCAACAAAATACAACATCAAAATGCAACATTTTCTATGTTTTGCTTTTTAATCCTTTCATACTCTATAACTTGAAAACTAGCGAGCTATACATGCTCTATAATATGCACCTTTTACTAAGAGAATTTATTTTAGAAAAAAATTTCATAAGAAATCACTATTTCCAAAATATACCCCATTTTACTTCAAAACCCAATATGTACTTCTTTACATTTTTTTTAAAACTGTAACTTTTAAGATCAAAACTTGAAAACACAATAAACCATCTTCCAAAAGCTATTACAATTTAAAGTTCTCAAAAGTTAAAAATGGGGTTAGGCTCAAAGTGAGTTTCCAACTTACCTAGGCTTTACTAAACACTCCCACAAAGTCAATTCTCTCAACTATATATATACTCTTAATCCATTTTTCTCTTTTTAACCTTTTCCAATTTATAAGGTTTTGCTGCTAAACCCACTAATCTAAAATACTAACATACGAGATCCATTTTTCTCTAATACCTGGCATATTGTACACCTCCTACTCAAATTACCTAAGGATCTCAAATTTCCGTATTCATTCCTTTACTGTACAAAACAGATATCCCAATTCTTACCATATTTTGGTCCTTTTATTTAGTGGGTTCCTCTTATGGATCTAGGTATATATATAATAATATTATATTTTGAAAATACAGATACGTTCACTGACTATCTATATAGGAATCCTGAACTTAAGCTCTGATACCAGATGTAACAACCCGAACTCAGACAGAACGAATTTTTTTAAAATTACAATCTAACAAAACTCGTGTTGGCTTGTTCAGTATCCTGCAGAAAAGGCAGAGATAAAGAATATATCAAAGCACAGAAAAACATCTCATAGCGGAATGGAATAAAATATAATAAAATTAAAAATAGCCTTACCAAGGTAATAATACTGCCTAACTAGTATCCAAAGCTATCTTATCTCTGCCACCAACCTAACATGCGAGTTTGTTATAAGAAGGGGGTCATAACACAAGTTCTGGTGATTGGACTTAAACTACACATTTTGGATAACCCAACATATATCGTTCAGTTGCATTTTCTTATTTATTAGTTTACTTGGGTTAACGGCACTCAAGGCTTACACACATGTCGTACCCATCTACTCCCCAGTAGATTAACCTAATACGGTATATATGAAACTACCCCCAATATTAAGTTACACTCCATGGTACCCCACTCGCACGGTCTCCGTCGTAATATCATAGCAATATACACAGTCCTTCATCCTATGTCGGAACGACGTATGAATCTCTGTATAACAATGCTACATCCCACATAGAACAACCATCGCCATGCTACATATGCGTATGGATTGCCACTTCGATAGAATCAGATTCCATCACAGAGTAATGCCCTGGAATCTATGATACACCATCCAGAGCAAACATGCATGCATCTAGACTTTCTAATGTATGTATCGTTAATCATACTTGATGCCTCAACCTCGACGATACACCATCCGAAAACAGTATGCATGTATCCGCACGTATTATCTATTATGCACCGAGCTCCATAACAGGGTTGTACAAGAAACATGGAATTCGATCGGAAGCTTTTCAGATATCTGTATACACAGATGCTACAGTCTGCATTTTCACAGTGGCTATGGTCCCACCAGTAGTGCTGTAAATTTTGTACGAATGTCCGACATCCGTTCGTGTCCATGGCCGAAATACGTCCGGTCGAGTCTGTCCGATTTTCATTTAGGACATGAATTAGGACAACAAAATTTGTACGAGAAAAATCACGTCCGGTCCGTGCTTGTCCGAATTTTTCAGAATTCCTTGTAATTCGGTGTATAGTTGCGAGAAAATCTAATAAAATGTACAAAATGTGATATAAATAGCCATGTACGATCGTGTCCATGTCTGAAAAACATATGTCCATGTCTGACCGAATTTATTTAGGACACGAATTAGGACAATGAAATTTGTCCGAGAAAAAAATTTGGTCTGGTCCGTGTTCGGTCTAATTTTTTTAAGAATAGAAACCGAACACACCTCCGTCCGGTCCGGTCCGACCAATTTACACCCTTACCCATCAGACCCCTCCCTCAACTAGTGAAAGACAAACAGATGAGAGCTAGTGATGTGGCCCAGAAAAACAACAAATAATATCCTAATTGGTCTGTCCCGCAACCAAAGCCTTGATAGTGAAAGGTCGATGGTTAGTAGGTTTAGTTCCCCGTCTTTCCGCATCACGCATCACGCTGATTATCGATGACTGGTACCCGACGATTACTATCAGTCAGATGGTAGACCCGCCAAAGGAAAATAGAAAAGATGGTCATAACCCACCTAGTCACAAGGCAACAAGATCGTCGAACCACCTATGCCACCCTAAAGCCTTCTGACCGCCCCCTATCGTGGAAGTCAAGGTATACTCACCTGGTAGTAACGTGCATACTCAACCCTACGAGCACAAGCTAAGCGATGTCACCGCACAGAGGACTACCAGGATTACCCTCCACGTCCCAGGAAGCCATGTGCTTCCTCTTCTAGTCCTTCGGAGCCAGCATAATATCAGCAGAATAACAGGCAAAACAGGAAGAATAATCAGATGGACATTCGCTCCCCTTATGTCTCATGACACCATGATGATCTACCCCATTGGGTTATTCGCCTTCAGACGTACGGACTGGTCCAAGCACCTCAGGTAGATGTGTTATTAAACCCTATGTCTAAACATTTAATTATGCGCTTGCTTTACCTCATCAGGTTTCCAATTAACTTGGTTATTTCTTCTCATATTGACTTCTTATTCAAGTTACCAATTTTCTCTTGCTTATTAATTTCAATTGTATAACCTAACCCATTTAAGTTCATTAATAAGCCTTTAACATATAATTCTTATCAGCAGATTTCAGATTCTCAAGTTTACATATTACTTAATGTATAATTAAGTACAACTTGTTGCATTTCATAAGTTTTCCAGTCTTTTCTCTACTTATTACAAGCAACAAGTTTCAGGTCTCTAGATTTACAGATTACTTAATTTATAATTTAGTATAACTTATCTCATTATATAAGTCATCTCATTCCCCCTATCGTTTATTATAACTTAACTTATAATTTTCACTTGTCCCTAGGATAAGCCTACCTATTATCTTTCCCTTTTCCTTCAAGTTTATTAATAATGGTTATCATTATTCCCTGTTCATTCCAGTTCTTTTACTGTTGCAACTTTCCTTCATTTCCATTAATTACAATCAATGCCATTTATTTCTATCCTGTTATATACATATATATTCGTATATGTTTATGCACTAGACATCTCACATTAAGACGACCACTTGTGGATGTTGGATTTGTCGGGCGGTTCTGGGTAGACTTTTACCATAAGTTGGACTTAACCTCGCGTCTTAGCACCGTTACATGTATGTTTAAGCACCAGACCTCTCACATTAAATTAACCACTTGTAGATGTTGGATTTGCTGGACGGGTCTGGGCAGACTTCTACCACAAGTTGAATTTAACCTCGTGTCTAAGTGCGGTTACTATTTTCTATTTACTATAAATTTAGGCATATTCATTCTGCCAAATTTTACTGTAATTCTTATTTACAATATTTTGGAAAAATAATATTCTTAAACAAATATTCATGTTCATTGTAAAATTCATAATTACACCATTCACAGAAATTCCCAATTCAGATAGGTAATTAATGGAAACGATCTTATATAACAGAAATGTCCTCGGCAGATTTAATTTCAATTACCACAATTATTCCCAATTTTATTTTAACATAATTTACAATACCCAAATAACAGGTTATTAACACAGGTCTATATCCAACAGTAATCCTTTCCACATATTATAATAGGTTTATACATTTCAGCAAATTTACATTTCAGCAGATTTATACATATTAACGGGGAAAGCCAAACGATAGATATACCATTATCAAAAAGTATAACTTAAATCCACTTACCTAATAGCTTTCCAATTCATGAATCTGGTCCACATCTAGCATTCCATGTTTCTCCAAACTGAATTTAGAACCTAAATAACCATGGATTCACAATTCTCTAACCAAAAGAAAAAGGGAAGAAAGAAGAGAAATCTAAATTGACCAGATCCAAGAATTTACCTCACTTCAATTAGAATTCTGAACACCCATTTCTAGATATACATTCTTTTCCAATAGATCTTGATTCAGAATTTCCTTTGACTAATTATTCTATTTTCTAAAGAGATTTGAGGAGGTAGAAGAATGGCAGAGTCCAGAAATCCTCTTAGAAAAAAATGAGATTTAGGGTAGGCTCTGCTAGCCTATTTATAGACGTTCAAGGAATTGGATACGATCTTGTACACGCGGCGCTAAGTTAGCAATGAATATGGTTTGAAAAACCATCCAGATTCATCGATTGAATCTGCCTAGTTCTAGGGTGTGCCGACCCCTGGGTTGACCTATGGGTCGACCCGATTCTTGCTTGGGTCGACCCCTAGGTCGACACTAGCCCTTTTTTTCGTGCATGTTCTTTAATTTGAATTGATTTGAATTATATTCATATATAAGGTTCTTATATGTATACAAAACCTCTAATGCCCACTTTACACGTATATATATACGCACAACTTTTATTTCATTTTCAAAATTCAAACGGCGTCATTCCTTTATTTAATTCTTACCTTCTTTCATTGATTGCAGGTTTATTTTTTAATTTCTCCTTTGTATGTATACATATATATATATATATATATGCATATGTATATGTATATGTATATATATTTATATATTTGCACACATATACACATATATTCACATATACATGAATACATATATTTTTATATCCACTTTTATGTATAATCTTCCTTATATGCGTGTTTATACATATTTTTCCTTTAGAACACGTATTATTTTAGCCGTTCCTCTAAAATAAAAATATGGCGCCTAAGGGAATCGAACTTGCACCACACTTTTGGAAGCCACATGCTCTTACCAACTGAACTACATAGGCTTTTGTTAATAAGGCTAAAAACAATGGTGCTCATTGTTCTTTTCTTATACCTCTTTTTCATGTTTGTTATAATATTTCATTTAAATGTATCTCTTTCATTTTAAATCCATTTTCTGCAATACATAGGTCTAAATTGAGTAGAATATCACCATGGACTCAATGACATTAATCCTATGACCAAATTCTAGAATCTCTTCAAATTTTATTGTATTTAATTAAAAAATGCGGGGTGTTATAGAAATTTAGGAATATGAAGACCAACAAGAATAAGAAGGGCAAGAACAAGTTTCACCCATATGAGAAGAAGAAAACTGATGCTACATATAAGAATGGCTCAGAAGTTTCTCCAACATCAGATGTTAAGAAGAAAGTCATATGCTAACTATGGCAAAGAAGGCAATATAAAATCCAGGAGCCACAAAGGTTGCCACTTTCAAGTGCTTTAATTGTGGAAAAGAGGGACATCTGAAGAGGAATTGCCCTGAATACAAACAAAAGGGAAATGTTGGAGCTATGGAAAGGAAAGGAAAGTTAGTTGTTAGCTCTAATAATGAAGTGCAAGGAAAAGTGGAAGGTATATTACTCATTAAACAAATTCCTTTAAATGTGATATATGATACTGGAGCAACACACTCCCTAATTTCCTCTGACATAGTGCGACAACTAAATTTATCATGTTTCATAGTTAATAAACTCTTGTATATAACCAACCTAGTAGGTAGCTCATGTGAGCTAGGAATGATATGTAACCAAATAAAATCAAATATTGGTGGAAGCCTATTTACTTCTGATTTATTTATGCTGAATTACCCAGGTATAGGGGTTATACTTGGGGTTTATTAGTTGAAAAAGTATAAGGCTATCATTAATTTAGAACATTCTATAATTTCTTTGAAAACTACTGGGGGTAAAAGGGTACTAATATGGTGTGAAACCAACAAAGAAAGAAGGTCTGGATAGTTTAATAATGTAGAAATTAAGGAACAAGAGCTATCACTAGAACAAGTGTCAGTAGTAAACCAATACCCAGATGTGTTTGATGAAGTGAAAGGGGTACCTCATAATAGGCCAATTGAATTTCAAATAAGACTAATTCCTGGTGCAAGTCATATAGTAAGGAAACCCACAAGAAATGAAAAAAGAATTGACTGAACTGAAAAAGAAGCTACAAGAATTAGAAGAGAAGGGTTTCATAAGGCCAAGTTGTTCTTGTTAGGGGTCACCAGTGGTCTTTGTTAAGAAGCATGATGGTACACTTCGAATGTGTATATATTATAGGGAGCTTAACAAAGTCACAATAAAAAATAAATTCACATTTCCAAGAATAGATGATCTTTTTGATCAATTGAGTGGTGCCAAAGTGTTTTCCGGATTGGACTTAGCATCTGGTTTTCATCAAATAAAGGTAGAGGAGGAGAGCATTAAATACACAGCCTTCAACACTAGGTGTGGACTATATGAATTCTTAGTTATGCCATTTGGCCTCACAAATGCTCCACCGTACTTTGTGGATTTAATGAACAAAATGTTTAGAGATTATTTGAATAGATTTTTGCAAATTTTTATAGATGCTATACTTGTATATTCCAAAATAGAAGAAGAGCACAAAAAACATTAGTATTTGGTACTAAATACATTGAGGAACTATAACCTCGAAACAAAATTCTCTAAATGTACATTTTGGAGAAATGAGTTTAGAGTTTAGTTTTCTAGGTCACATTTTTTTCTAGAAAAGGTATTTCAATGGACCCAATCAAAGTCATGGCAGTACAAACTTGGAGAAGGCCTAGAATAGTGATTGATGTAAGGTCATTCATAGGTATGGCAGGCTATTATAGAAGGTTTTTAAAAGACTTTGCAAAAAATTCCTATCCCACTCACACAGTTAACAAGGAAAGATCACCCATTTGTTTAGAATGAAAAAATTGAGAAGGCATTTGTAAAATTGAAAGAAGCTTTGATAGAAGAACCTGTATTAAAAGTTCCAAAGGGCAATGAAGGGATTATAGTATACACTGATGCTAATGGAAGTGCGCTACGAGCTGTTTTAATGCAAAATTAACAAGTAATGGCCTATGCCTCTTGACAGTTGAAAGCAAATGAAATAAGATATGCTACACATGATTTGGAACTGGCTGCAGTGGTTTATGCCTTAAAGCGATGGAGACACTTTTTATTAGGGGCAAAACTTGAATTGTATACCAACCACAAATCACTAAAATATTTTTCTCTCAAAAATTTTTAAACATGAGACAACATAAGCGGGTAGAGTTCTTGGCAGCCTACGATTTAGACATATTATATAACCTAGTAAAGCTAATAAGGTTGTAAATGCCTTGAGCAGACAACATGCCAAAGTTGCCACACTGATGATAGAAGAATTCAGGGTCTTATCTTTGCTTTCAGATGTAGACATAAAAAGTACTAGTGGATAAATGCTAATGGGCATAGCTTATGGACCTATGGATCAAGGGAGACAAAGCATTTTAATAGTAGAATATGATTTGGTTAAGAAGGTGGGAGAGTTACAAGATCAAGATCCATTTTTAAAGGAGAAGAAAATGCTTTTGGCTAAGGGAGAGGAGGTGGAAAATTTCCAGATTGATGGCTAAGGGTATCTAAGGAATAAAAAGAGGTTATGTGTGCCACTTAATGCAAAATTAAACAGGGAAATACTGGATGCATACCACAGGAGTAAGTATACCATCCACCATGGAGGAACAAAAATGCATCATAATTTTAATAGAGATTTCTAGTGGAAAGGATTAAAAGGAAATGTAGGTAAATATGTAGTTGAATGCATAGTATGCTAAATGGTAAAAGCAGAATACCAAAAGTCATCTGGATTATTACAACCTTTATCTATTCCTGAATAGAAATGGGAAGAGGTTTATATGGATTTTATAGTGGCTTTCCAAAATCTAGGGGGAATGTAACACCCCACACGTTTCTGTGTCCAAATTTCGACAAAAATTGAAACTCAAACACATCCAAGCATGGAGCATGTAAATATGGTACCTACAATAAATGAGCATGACCATAGTCGGAGTACAATAAAACAGCGAAAAAAATAGGATAAATTAGCATTAACTCAAGTAACTACCATTTTCAAAGTAAGTCACTTTGCCAATACCGAGCATGAGAGAGAATGAGAACCGAATGCCAAACCTAAACAACTGTGAGAACTCGGCCTGCTCTAGAATACCTGGGTGGTTGTAATGAGGAAGGGCCTGGAACAATAAGATTCCGGTGAATAGGAAATGTATAATGCAAATTATAATACACAGATGTATCCTGTTTGGTTCAACCCAAGATGTATGCTTAACAAGGTTAGTGATTTTATCCCGACCTTGTAAGTGTTTACGCGGTTATTTAATCGAGGTTAGACCCCTAGTTATGGGGTTCCTGTATATATACTTTCATTTGCTCTTTTCATTCCTTGAATGTTTATCTAACATTAACAAAAACTAGAGGGCACTAGCTACGGGCCCTACTGGTTAAGGCTTTCATTGTTTACGCATATACCCTTGCCCCGCAAAAGGTGTCAGATGGTATTTTATCATTTACTTTGCCATCTAGATGACATTATTAGATAACACCCTTAGTCGCTCATTACTTCCCATAGGATAGGTTGCCATACCTGACGTTATAGTTTCCAGGTTTGGGTAGGCACATACACACCTTCCATTTAAAACCCCTAAACTAAAAGACATATACCTAGGTGGACTCCTCAACCCTAGCCGCTTAAGACCCAGAAAGCGGACAATACGCGAAGGTTATTGGTTCGTGCTCCATTAGCCTTTAATACTTTCCATATTTGGGATAAAGTGGGCTACGTTATTAAGTCATTCACGTTTAGTCCCTCTACACAGAAATGTTATACATACAGGATTAATTATCGTCACAGGTTAATATGGTTAATAATATTTTACATTATTAACCTACTAAGTCCAGATCTATAATTTAAATTACAAATTCTATATTAAATAGTTGTGGATAAGGAAAGTTATGTCCTCTTTACCCTAGGATATTTATTAAATATTTCCCTGATTTGGACTTAGTATTTAAACGACAATTCAATGTCCATAAATCCACTTTTTCCCTCTATCCATGGGTTTATTACTATTTATGACCATAACGGTCATATTTTCCCTAAGGAAACCCTTAGTTTTGGATATCCTAATTTTATCAGTCCTGAAGTGTCTATTTGTTATACCCTAAAATACATTTACTATTCTTATTTATTTATTTATTTATTGGTTGATTGTTATATATATATACATACATACATACATACATATATATATATATATATTCATGCACCAGGCCTCTCACTTCAACTTGACTACTCATGGATGTTGGATTTGTCGGTCGGTTCCGGGCAGACTTCCACCACAAGTTGAACTTAACCTCATGCCTTAGTACGTTTATATTATGCATTAAACCCCTCACATTATGCTGACCATCTGTGGATGTTGGATTTGCTGGTTGATTCCGAGCAGACTTCTTCCACAAGTTAAGCTTAACCTCGTGTCTAAATGCGGTTATAATTCGAATTTCCTAATTCGGGTATACAACATTTATTCTAATTAATTTAGTAATTGTAACCATTTTCTATTATATATACTTTCCCCAAATCAACATTGGTTACAATTGTTATTTATTAATTCACGGACCTATTTATATTAATTAATTATGCTGAATACACACCACAAATATGTTAATTCAGTATGGATTACATTCACATATAATTCCATAATTTAATCTTATCCAAACATTCAATACAATGTATATTTTACCGCTTTACGCTGATTTGGATGGAAAATATGTGTATATTTATATTTTATGTTTTCGTGCGGTCAACATAGTTATTATTTTTACTTTTGTTATTATTATTATTATTAAATAAAATGATTTGGTTTAATCAATAATCAAACATTCCTTTTTGCATTCAATCTTTCCAAAAGATATCAAATCTCACAAAAGACTGTTAGCCGCAATCATTGTAAATAATGTCTAATTAGTGGAATTGGCATATTTCCAAATTACAAAAAATATATGTAAATATATAATTTGGAATAGTTGCTGCAAATTACGCACAAATAAATAAATATATATATATGTACATTTGCACAACTTTTCCCTTTTTAATCTTTTTAATCATATCTCTTGTGATTTCCAAATAGTGCCTTCTTATTCAAAAGGAGGAAAACGACATATTTACAACAATTAAGCCAAAACCCAACAATATAAATACAAACAAGCATATTTCTTTTTAATATTACAATCACATAATTTACCAATTTCATCTTTTTACCCAAACTCACATACTTTATTACTCAACACTGAATTAAAGATCTGGAATGTAACTACATCTAATTGGTATTTAATGGGACTAATTTACAGATCTACGGTGCTATGCAACAACTACAACATATTTTACAACATAAATGTAGGGACATGTGTGAATAAGTGTAAGAATACAATAATTGATATTATGCATAACCACAACTTACAATTCACAAATTCTAACAATGTTTATAATTAGATCTGATGGTTGTCAATTAATTTACAATAATTAAATGAACAGATCTGATAGAAAATAGGCACAAAAATTTATATCTAATTCAAAAGAAGGCCTCCGTAGCCCTCAAGACGTTTGTATAGCCTTTGCTTGCAAGCTCTGGGTAAGGTTTGAAGCGAACAACTCCCTATGGGCAACGTTCCTTCACGCCAAGTACCGAAGATTGGCAAGTATGCATTACTCTGGTTCCCCGTCCTACGCTAGTGAGACGTGGAAACGGATGCAATCTGTGAAGGCCTTATCTGATGCTCATGGAGGGGGTACCTCTTGGGACGGTAATCCCTTCTCGCTTTCCGCTGCGTGGAATTCCGTGAGGAATCCTACGCCTGAGCTCCCTCTTTTCTCCTTTATTTGGAATGTCCGTATCCCACCGAAGGTGTCTTTATTTATGTGGAAAACCATGCATAATGGTTTGCCATTAGATGAAAACATTCAGAGAATCGGTATCCCTCTCGTTTCCAGATGTAGGTGCTGTAGAGCTGGCAGCACTGAAAACTCCTTTCATTTGTTGATTTCTGGGGTTTGTGCTAGGTCTGTTTGGAATTACTTCGGGAACCTGCTAGGTTGTCGTTGTAACGCAAACTCGTTTGAAGATTTCCTGAGATTCTGGTGGACTGGCATCTCAGGCAAAAGTCTTAGATCGAGCCTCTTTAGACTGATTCCTTGTTTGATTTGTTGGCACATCTGGTGCGCGCGGAACAAGGTAATCTTCGATGAAGTGGCTATGGACCCTCCAACCATCATCCGGAAAATTAGAAATGATGTTTTTCTAGCTTTTCGGGGAAGGCCGTTCAGAGGTGTAGTAAGTTCCCGGTCTAGGAGGTTGGCTGTTATCTTTGACATTTCAACGCTAACAGCCACCCCCAGACAAGGTATTGGCTGATTTTGGTTTTGTGTGGGTCATTTGACTTTGTGGTCCTTCTCTTCCCTTCACCCCCCCCCGTTTCTGACATTGTTTGCTAGTTGTTCAGGTCTTAGTGTACAGGTTGCTAGGGAGGATCTGTTAGGTGCTACGTTCTGGTTGATGCTCTCCTCCTTAGGCGGACCGCTGGATCAGCTGGGGCATTGGTAGCTACTCGAGATTTGGATTTATTTGAAGCTGCTCTCCAAGACCTTTCCTCCGAGCTTATTGGGATCCTTCTCATCTTCTAGGATCGAAGAGGAGCCTTCATCGGCGGACCATCCCTCCTTCGCTTTACTGTCCTTCCTCCTTGACTTCATATGCTCTTTTTGTGAATTTCTGTATATTGTTACCTTTGTTCGTGTGTGTGCACGGTTTCAGCTGTCAGCAGAAACCGTTTTTGTGAGCCGTTGGAGAATGGCTGGATTCTCCCTTTTGTTATGATATATTTTTTGTAAAAAAAAAAAAAAAAAAAAAGATAAGTTATTATACTGTATTGGTAAATTTCCCACTCACCTTATAGGCTCCAAATTCAAAATTTGAACCTATTAGGCCTACAATCCCAAAATTCTTATAAATCTACAATTTATCTAGAAAGGGGAATTTTTTAGATCTGAAGAGATGTAAGAAAACAGGAAGAGATGGGAGAATCTGTTTTGGAGCTTCAAATTGCATTCTTTTCATTATATCTGTTAATTCTCTCAATTTCATATGAAGTGGATTTGATTTGTTGTGTATGAATATATTTTTATTTTAGAAATTAGATTCGGAAAAGGAGGAAAATTGGCAGAGCTCCGCTACCACTAAAGATTTGTTTAGAAAAGAATGAGGCTTACCCCTTTATTTATAGGGGTGGAATTGTCCTTGAACCATCGGATTAGTTTTAAGTTATATCCGTCCATTCGTTATATAAATATTATAACTTAACCTTATAAAAACCTAGCCGTCACTAGGCAAACTGACGCCCAGTAGGTCGACAGTGGCGGTCGACCACCGGTCGACCACTATGGTTGACCGCTTAGGCAATCAGATGCCCAGGTCGGCTAGTTATATAAGGTATAATATTTATTTAAGTTCTGATTTATTTATTTTCTGTCCATTTTCGTATTTCGTCCGTAATATTCATACGGACTTCGCTCGTGAAACTCCAAACGTGAAAGTAATCCAGAATTCCGAGACGAACGCAACGGTTAAAGTTTCATGGTCAAATTTCATTATTTGCAGAAATTCCTATTTTTGAAATTCTAATAATTAGTTGATATCGTCAAAATTTCGGATTGTTACATTCTTCCCTCCTTAAAAGGAAATTTGTCCCGAAATTCTGACGCCTATAGTCCTATTCTACACATCCAATTTGTGTACTCCACTTTGCAACCATGTGTATATGTGCATGGTGTACTTAATGCCATTCAACCATAAAATATGCATACAAGATGATTCTAATTGGATCCTCCTATATGTTTACATTAAAAAAATTAAATACTTTTGAAAACATGATGCAAAATATCCTAAATATACTGGCAGTTCTATATGAATGCAACTTTTGAAAACTCTTTTTCATCCATCACCCTCACACAATTACGAATAAAAGTGTGAAGCAACAAATTTTGCAACAAAACCCTACCACCCAAAACGTCACTGTTGGCTAGCTTTTTGATCAAGCCACCAAGGTCCACACACGAAGAAGACATGATGCTTCACTACTTTGATTTATAAAGACTTGATCACAATCGTTCCTCATACTTCGGTTCGCTATGTTTCCTCCAGGTCGCGATCGCCCCCCCCCCCCCCATGTAGCCACGATCCGATCCGCCCTCTCCTCTTCTACACGATCTGATCCAAGTCCAGAAGACAAGGAGATGGCCAAGACCAAGTCCACCACGATCCGCAAACGTCGGATCCTATGACACCTATCCATAACTGTCATATTGACCAATTCTCCATCAAGCCATGAATCAGTCCGAGATTCTCGAGATGTGTGCCATGTATGACCGCGATCCACCTGAAGAAATCATGTAAAAATAGCCCAGAACTTGGCATTTTTCAGGATCTTTTTGGCAATTCTGAGTTCTGAATCCACAATTATTACACCTCCATTATTATTCAGAGTTGTCTCGAAATTATTGAGTAAATAAACATTATAAGAGTGAGATTGAGGGATAAGTCATCGATTGTACTCTGATTCCAAGTATAATCATAGATATAAAGTGGACGTAGGCTCATTAACGCCGAACCACTATAAATCTTGTGTCTTTTCTGATTTTCTAGCATTTTTTCTGATATTAATTTCTGCATAATTGAAAAACTTGGGTGTTAGAGCCAATTTTGGATCTAACATTTTGGTGCTTTCACTGAGAAATAAAGTCTCAGTACGTTGGATTGTTGCTCTGCTATTTGGATATTCAAGTCCAAAGAAGACAGTCCAAAACTCAACAGTTTCGAATTTTGAAGATTTCAGCGATACCCCGATATCATGGCTGGAAAGAAGTCTAAGGAATTACAAGCTTCGCAAGCGAACGAAGCTACGAATGAAGCGATCAAGGAAGGTGTGCATGAGCAGGTCGAAGAAGAGCCTTCGGATCGCGATGGCGTGGGGGCGATCCGGGCCGAAGAGGGTACCACGATCCGACCTGAAGGCGACACCACGATCCGGGTCTCTGAAGGAGTCACGACTCGATCCCAGGAAAACACCACCATTCTCCCATCTAATGCCCCCGCGATCCGATCTCAGGGTGCTACCACGAGCCATCGACACAAGGGTAGCGCGATCCGAAGCAAAAATCAGACCACGACCCGACCCGGAAAGGAGGTTATGGCTAATTCTTCTCGTGTTGGTACAACTGCTCGACCTGGCCCAAGTTCTTTACATATAAGAGAGAATGTTGATGATCAATTTGACCCTTCTGCCCTAGTTTCAGAGGGACATTTAACTCGAATACTTGAAGTATTGGATAGGAAAACCGATGAACTGGCTTCTCAAAGGCAGGAGAGCTCGTTGCTGCGCCAAAATATTACTGCCTTAGGTAAGAGAATTAATGATATTCAAAGGCAGGTTTCGCCACCTCCAGCTCACCCTTTCTCTCCGGAACATACATCATCATCTGAAGAGCCCCGAAGGAACCAACGATGGCCCCCGTTAGAAAGGCCCGAAAACATAGAACGACTTCGATTTGGGTCGCTTCCGTCTCGTGAAGAGGAGGCATTTAATCGGGGAACTAATAACCGCAACTTAAATGAGCCTGTTCTACCACCAAGGAATGGGATGTCTCCCGCTCGTCGCGTGATCGACCGCGGCAACAGGGGGCAAGGGATTTCTGCTCAGGGCCTAGATTTTATAGCAACACGTCAAAGAAACGCCGGAGGAGGACGTCGGGCAAGGAGTGCTGATCCCGAATCTACCTTGACCCATGCAGAGGTTGAAGCAATATTAGAAAAGTCATGGTAGATAGTCGTGGACAGAGGAATGAAGATTGGGGCATAGACCGCAGTCACACACCTTTTACTGACGACATACTAGATGTTACATTCCCAAGGCGCTTCAATATGCCAACCATGAATTGCTATACGGGCAGGACTGACCCCATCCAGCATTTAATGCGGTACTCCTGGTCAATGAATGCCGCTGCAGCTACAGATGCGGTTAAATGTGAAGCGTTCCCTATATTCTTGGAAGATGTGGCGTTATTGTGGTTTACCCGCCTTCCAGCACGGTCAATATTCAGCTTTAGGGAATTGAGTGAGAAATTCGTAAACCAATTCCGTCTTCATGCCCAGAGGTCTAAGAATGTGATCGAGCTATCCCTCATTAAACAACGACCGGACGAAAGCCTGAGGTTATATTTGGATCGTTTTAACTTGGCTGTCACCGAAGTCAAAGATCCGCATGAGCAAACTGTGTTGATGGCCTTGATCGATGGCATTGATAAAGATACCGAGTTTGGAAGATATCTGGCTGGTAAACCTCCCCCGACCAGAGAAATATTTTATGAAAATGCCAATATTCGCCTGCGTCGGGAGGAGATATACGCTAATCGAAAAAGAAAATCTATTGATAAGGAATATATCCAAACCAACGTGGCCATCAAGCAAACGGGAGATAGCTCAGGAAAGGTTGAAGTTAACGTTGGGAACAAGAATCAAGACAGCGGTCGCCAATCAGGGAATAATAATAATAATCGGAAGAGAAATCGAGGAAATGACTCTAAGAGGAGATCCTGGTCCAGACCATTTGAGAACTTCACACCGTTAAATGATACATTGGAGAACATCTTCCTGGATACATATAATGTCCTCTAGTATAAAAGACCTCCTCCGAGAGATTCTACCGAGAAAGAGCGTGAGACTGGGAAATTCTGTCTTTTTCATCAGATCCACGGTCATTCCACAAACGAATGTCATCATTTGAGAGACGTGGTTGAAAGGCTACTCCAAGAAGGGAAGCTTAATGAATATAAGGTGACTCCCAGGGACAGGGGGCAAGCCGTACAAGCCCCAAACCAAAGCCAACCTACTGTTAAACCGACGGCTCAGCAAAAAGGGAAAAATATCGTTATCAATACTATAATTGGTGGGCTCCACCAAGTAGGGCATAGTTTCAGAGCTATGGATCAATATATAAATGCAGCTAAACAGCATTTCGAAGTGGGAGAGTGTAATAACCCCGAGGACAGCACTCCGATTAAGCAGCAAAAGACGATGTCCGATGACGTCATATTTCACGAGCGAGAGAGTATTGGAGTACACTCCCCAACTAAAGATCCGTTGATGATCACCGTCGCCATTGGCCCAGCGATAGTTCATAAGGTCTAGGTAGATAACGGGAGTTCCGTCAACATTTTGTTCAAGAAAACGTTCGACCAAATGAAACTCGAGCCGAAGGATTTAAAGCCATGTGAAGGGTGGATACGCGGATTTAATGGGTCCTCGACCGCTCCAATAGGATACGTGGAATTATCGGTTACCCTTGGGGAAGGGGAACGCCAAAGAGTGAGGATCCTCCCCTTCATGGTCTTGGATATTGAATCGTCGTACAATGCCTTCTTGGGCCGACCGGCCCTAGCCAAATTCAGAGCCTGTATTGCAACCTGGTGCTTATTGTTGAAATTTCCCACGGATTCCGGTGTGGGTATTGTTAGAGGAGATCAAGTTGTGGCACGAGCATGCTACATTGTAGAGTTAAAACTGCTTAACAAAGGAAGAGATATAGAAGCGAAAGGTAGCTCCTCCCTTCCAAGGGAGGAATCGTAATACCAACTGAAGGAAGTACCTTTGGGTGGGTCGCCCAGAGAGTTGCCCGAGGACATAGATCCCAGAGAGGATGAAGAGCCAGGGGGCAGAATGGCGACTCCCAATGAAGCAACTGTGGATGTACCAATCGATGATAGTGACCCAGAGAAGGTCCTGAAGATTGGATCCCAGTTGGATCCTGTTCGAGCCAAGGAATTAACAAAGTTTCTGAAAACTAACTTGGATGTATTTGCCTGGACCCATGCAGACATGTGTGGGATATCTCCCTCGGTTATGAGTCATTAGCTAAGCATTAACCTGAAGCATCCTCCTGCCAAGAAGAAAAGGAGAATATTGGGTCCAGAAAGGTCTGCCGCATTGAAAGAAGAAGTCGAGAAACTGAAGAGTAGTGGATTTATTAAAGATTCGACAAAACCTGACTGGATTTCGAATCCGGTTTTGGTAAAAAAGGCCAATGGAAAGTGGCGAACGTGCATCGATTTCTCTGATTTAAACAAATCTTGTCTAAAGGATAGTTTCCCGTTGCCCAGAATCATTCAATTAGTAGATTCAACTGCAGGTCATGAACTCCTTTCCTTTATGGATGCCTATTCAGGATATAATCAGGTCCCTATGCATGTCCCAGACCAAGAGCATACCAGCTTCATTACAGATTTGGGATTATATTGCTATGTCGTAATGCCTTTCAGTCTGAAAAATGCCGGTGCAACATATCAGCGGTTGGTGAATAGGATGTTCTACAACCAGATTGGGAAAACGATGGAGGTATACGTCGACGATATGTTGGTAAAGTCCAGACAGTCGTCCGATCATACCAACGATTTGGCAGAGATGTTTCAAATTCTCTGAAAATATGGGACGAAATTGAATCTTTTGAAATGCTCATTTGGGGTAGTATCTGGAAAATTCCTAGGGTTCATTGTAAGCTCGCATGGAATCGAGATTAATCCAGATCAAATTACAGCAATCCGAAATATCCAAGAACCAAAGCAGATTAAAGATGTGCAAAGCCTTGCTGGAAAAGTGGCAGGCACTTGTAGACTTTATAGCAGAATTTACCATTCTAGAAGATGACGCAGAAACTGAAGAAGACAATCCGCCAAAGCTACTCCATGACCCTAATGCCTGGAAACTATATACTGATGGAGCTAAAAATGACAGACGATCAGGTGCCGGAGTGGTCCTTGAAACTCCAGAGAAACGAATAATATACTACGCTCTTAGATTGGAGTTCCACGCGACCAATAATGATTCCGAGTATGAAGCTCTGATTGTCGGGTTGAAGCTTGCAAAGGAACTAGGGGTAACAAAGCTAGACATCTTTTGTGACTCCAATTTGGTCGTGAACCAAGTTAATGAAAAATTTCAGGCTAAGAGTCCAAGGTTGATATCATATCTGGAAAAAGTAAGAACATTGTTGGGTGGTTTTGAGCACCATAGTATATCTCACATTCCTTGAGCAGAGAATCAAAGAGTGGACAAGTTAGCAAAGATGGCTAGTTCCGAAAATCCAGAACATACGGAGCTAGTCCCGATTGAAGTATTACGTTCCCCAGTGTGGATCAGATGGAAGTTGATTCGGTACTGGAAATTGAACCTGAAAGGGAGTCATGGATGACCCCCTTGAAGAATTTCTTGATGAATGGAACGCTCCCAAACAAGAAAAGCGAGAGGCGCGCAGTCATACGGAAGGCTTCCCGATATGTGTTGCAAGGCGAAGTCCTGTATAGACAAGGTTTCTCGATGCCTCTCCTCCGGTGCATTGCCTACGACGACATCAAGCGTGTGCTGAAGGAAGTCCATGAAGGTGAGTGTAGCGACCACACAGGAGGGAAAACGTTGGCAAAGAAGATATTGCGATACGGCTATTTCTGGGCCACTATAAACAAGGATGCAGCCAAGTATGCACGACGTTGTGATGCTTGCCAGAAGTTCTCCAAAATCCCTAGGGCGCCACTTAACCAGTTGAAGACAATGATAAGCCCGTGGACTTTTGCTACGTGGGGAATTGACATTATTAGAAGCCTCCCCATAGCAAAGGGCGGAGCAAAGTTTGCTATTGTGACCGTGGATTATTTTACAAAATGGGTAGAAGCAGAGCCTTTGACCACGATCACGACCAAACGAGTGATCACCTTTGTCGTTAAGAACATCATCTATCGATTTGGGATTCCAAAAGTCATCATAACCGACAATAGGACCCAATTCGACAACACGGAGTTTCGAGATTTCTGTCGGAAGTATCACATCGAGAAAAGATACACCTCTGTGGCACATCCGCAATCGAACGGACAGGTTGAAGCAGCAAATAAGGTGATCAAATCCATTCTGAAGAAAAGGTTGAAGAGGGCCAAAGCTATGTTGGTCGATGAATTGCCTCTGGCACTATGGGCCTGTAGAACGACGTACACGTCGGCAACGGGTCACACCCCGTTTTCCCTTGCTTTCGGAGCTGAAGCAGTTATTCCAGTCGAGTTAGATGTACCATCCCATCATACCATTTATTACGACCCGATGACCAACAATGAGTTGCTCCTTGAATCCCTGGACATGATTGAGGAAAAAAGGGATGAAGCCGACTTACGTGCCTTGAGGCACAAACAACAAGTAGCTCGGTACTACAACAGAAGAGTCCGAGCTCGCACATTCGAGCCCGGAGACTTGGTTCTAAAACGTGTCTTTCCGCCCCCGGTACATATGGGCCCGAAATGGGAAGGACTGTACTCCATTTTACTAAGGCTTGATAATGGAACCTTCAAGCTAGCGACCGTAGATGGAGAAGAAATCCCCAGAGTGTGGAATGCCCAGCATTTGCGGCTTTACCTGACATAAAAAGTGTTAGTTTTATTCTTTTGTTTTTAGAACCATGTAAAAAGGCTCGACTTGCCTAAGAACAGTCTGGTTATTTGAACAAAAGATTATAAAGTGGATGTAGTTCATGATTCGACCGAACCACTATAAAAATGTTGTGTGTAATTTACCCTTACTGCACCATTTCTTATCTACTCTTTTATTTTGATCAGTATATATACTGTTACCATTTTAGGAAATTGTTTTAAATTTATGTAATAATCTCAGAACAACTAATTCAAAATACCGTTCGGCAAATCAGAAAGTTCGTGATGATTAAAGCTTCAAAAGGTGCAGCAGGGTAAATTGCATTACAACTTAACTCCCGAGATCAGGGAGACAATATAAAGGACGCGAAGATGACATCCCTGAGGCGTGCAGGTGCACCATGATAAAACCGCCTTGGTAAACACTCTAACCCGCAGAAGGATCGGGAGAGTATAAAGGCGCTAGAGACTTATCGCCCTCAGAACTTCTGCCCCGCTGAAGGATCGGTGAGCAGACCAAAAATCGAGCTCGAACTCTAACCAGCTGAAGGATCGGGAGAGTATAAAGGCGCTAGAGACTTAGTGTCGCGCAAACTCTAACCTGCTGAAGGATCGGGAGAGTATAAAAGCGCCAGAGACTTAGCGCCGCAAGAACCATTACCCCATGGAAAAATCGGGGTAGTACGAATATAATTCTAATCGATCGCCAACACGCCCTGGCCAGGCACTATAATGACGATCAATTAGGAATGTATACGTGCATTACTACACGATTACATAGCACATGTATTTCCCAATGATTGTTTTCGTTATGATTAATGATCGTTACTTACAACTTTAACATTTAACTATGAAAGCTTCAATTATGATTACTTAAACTCTGCTAACATGATGAATTTGCAGGAACACTATGATGCAAAAGAAATAGGTCCTTATTTACTGGAAACGGATATACAAAAAACAAAAAACTAAGCAAAAAGTGAGGGCCAATCTCACGACTACAACTTTTGGCCAAAAGAAATCCTAAAACTAAAACATGAGCCGATAGCTGCATTCTATTTGCGCTTGGGAGATGGCTTTGATTTCTTGTCCTTCTTCTGTTTCTCTAACTTCTCTTTATCAGTACCGGAGCGGTGGCTTTTCTTCCTCTTCCTCTTGTCGACAAGGGGCTCCGGAGAAGGACTGGAGGGTTCGGAGGCAAGCTGTGAAGTTATCGATCTAGAAGAGAATCTTATAACCAACCCGGTCTTGGGGTCGATTTCAGAAATAGGGGTCACGAACACAGGATTATGTTCCTCCCTCTTAAGAGCCAACTATTTCTCCTTCCTAGCTTGTATGTTAGCCAAGGTTTCACTATCATCACCCTTGGCCTCGTCAATGATTTCTACCTCCTCTTGCTCATCTTCATGACCGCCGTCTGAGTTGTGCAGAGCAGCAATGATCTCGGCGTCTGTAGGAGTGCCAGCGCCAGGCTCTATGGGTGCCATTGTGAATCTATCACTGGTTGAGCCCCTAGTTTGCTTTGAGACCTGGGAAGCTTCGATACCAGAACTCGGGGGAATCTCAACCTTCTCAGCCTCTGCCTTCTCCTCTGCACCCTTTTCGACCACTTTGGTACCTACACCATTAGAAATAAGGGTTAGCAAATCAAGAGGAGATGTGGCCATGTCAGTTGTCTGTCCCATGAGACGACGACAAGTTACGATTGCTTTAATGAACTGTGGAGAAAATATGGAGATACCTTCGGCTGACTCATCTCCCAGATTTGTACTGGTGGTCCCGACAATCGGAGGAGTAGATACCAAGGGGATCAATGGATCATCGGGGTATATCCCTCAACTTCAGAGGTTGGGTTCTACTATCGAACTCGAGCTCTCGCCAACTTTATCCTTACCCTTGAACCTGCTCTTCTCCCTCTCCATTTCCTCATGGATAAGGCGTCTACCTTCCTCCAAAGCCGTGGGCTCTTCACCTCTGAGAAAGGTTTGCATCAGCTGGTGCTCATCAATTTCGTCGACCCCCAGTCGCCGCTTCTCGCCCTCGACAATTGCGTCCCATATATTGGCCAAGGTAACATGGTAGTCGGGAATCCAAGAGATATCTCGATGCTTGATAACTTGACCAAAGAAATCGAACAACAATTCTTCGAAGCTATCTATATCCTTCTCTTTTTCGGCAAGCTTATCAGCCGCAGCAGCTGCTGACTCAAGAGCGCTATTGGCATTGCTTTCGTCGACAGCTACCCGCTTCTCAGCTTGAGCGAGTTGATTATTTAGAACCTCCTTCTCCTTCTTGGCAAGGGCAAGGTCATTTGTTAAGCTCGCCCTCTCTTTCTCCCAAGCCTCTTTCTCAGCAGAAAAGTGATCATGTACTGTCTTCAGTTCATTGTTAACCGCCCTGAGATCCTCCATTTCTTTCCTCAGCGCCACCCGTTCCTGGCTATTTAAGTCAAGCTCGTTGCGAAAACGCTCCCTGGCACTTTCCAACTCGTACTTGTAATTCTCTGCATCTCGCCGAGCTAAAGCTAGTTGGGCCTGTGCATCCTCCAGTTCTTTTTCCATTTTGCACCTAGCCCTAGCATCATTGTCAATCTTTACTCTGGCCCTGGCTGCGTCCGTCTCGATCCGGCGGATGATAGAAGAGAGTGTAGCAGCATGCTTCTTCATTACACCGTATTGTTTAGCTACATGGCACACATACCCTATCACCTCTGTGTCCCAATCCTCGGGGACCGGTTCAAGATCAGGGACGAACACCATCCTCTCAAAGTAAATGTCAGGAAAATGTTTTCGTAAACGCTCTAACCTGGCCGTGATCTCAGAACTGGAGGCAACATCCCTTGCAGCAGTAGTGTCCAAGCCACGCTCACCAGAGGAAGTAGGAACTGTCTTCCCCTTCTCTATAATCATGCCCTCATCTTTGTCCTTGTCCCTTGGCTCGGCGTGTTTCTTAGAAGATTGGGCATGAGAAGGAGTGCTTTTTGGAGGGGTTAAATCTCTAAGAAGTTGCTTCCCCCCAGCTGGTGGCATTGGATGACTAGGTGGCTTTCCATAACTTTGCTTCGGCGGAGATCGAGGTCGTGCAGGATAAGATTGATGAGAATCCCGGGGTCGACGACTATCCCTTCCCCGACAATTGCTACGAGTGTGCTTAGGATCTGGAAGGAGGCTTGGTGTGCCCTCGCTAAGGGAACGGTAGGAATAAGACCATTTGCGAGACATTTTTCCTGCAAAGAAAACAAGTGTTTGTTAGAACTGTGAACCATAGTAGCAAAAGAGTGTTATGATAAATGGTGCATGTGTTTTGTGCATCCCGTGGAATCCCCTTTTTTGAAACAGACCAGGGCCCGAAGTTAGGCTCATCTGGGTAACTTATTTTTCTCCAACTGGGGCACCCGTCTCTTCGGAAAGGGAAAAAATTTGTTCCCCTTCGAAATCTTCTTGGGTATAAATATCATCTGGCAAAGGAATTTTACTTAATTCCCCGAAAATCTGTTCCTCCGTTAACTTGTCATGAGCGACAGACTCAACTGGCGATGAAGTCCTCAGTGGAGACTGCCCCTCAGAGGTTGGAACCTCCTTTGATCTATCATCTCGTCCACCATCTCCTTTATACACGTTTAAATCTTTGTCGTCCTGATTAATCATCAGCGAAGGACTCTTGCGAAGAGTAGTCGTCTCTGCAACTTGAGAAGTTCCTTCTCCTTTAGCTGGGGGCACATACTTGTAAGGTTTGTCACCCGCGCCAAGTCCGAATCTTATGTCCAAAAGCTGATGTTTGTGAAGGTTTTCGTCGGTAATACATTTCTTGATTCTCAAGAAGTCAGACTTGCTTTTTAGAAGACGGGATAATCGATCGTTATACACTGAGCCTTCTGTCTTGGGGAATGTGTGATCTGCGCAAAGGAAAATGAAACATGTTAATACTTCGATTATGTAATTCAGTCATGCATCTGGAGGCTCGAAACTTACTAGATTTGAGCCACCTCCTCGCACACCCAGTCTGGTGTTTTATGTAAAACCAATCAGCTTTGGGATCCCCTATGTTGCTGTAACCATCGGACAGAACCTTCCTGTTGGCTACTGATTCAAAGAAAGAGAAATTTGGAGTCGCTGTGGAACGGTGCTTGAAAAGATAGTAGAATTTCAAGTCTTTGAAAGTAAGCTCAGTTTGCAGAATCTCTGCATACGTGACATATAGAGTGTACAAGGCTGCGTAAGCATTGGGATGAAGCTACATAGGGGCAATACACAATCGTCTTAAGGTTTCAAGACGATTGGAGGAAACAGAGGAATAGCGCCTACCCAGCACATGAGTCGGCTGATTGCCATGTAGCCTTCTGGAGCAAGATGAGGTCTATCTCCGCTTTCGGGTGTTTTCACATCGCCCCACGGGATCCCGTGTTTCAAACAAATTTTCTTAAGTTTTATATCGTCTAGTTTGGAAGCCAAAGAGTCAGTGAATTTCTGAATTCCTAGAACGCCGGGAATCTCATCGGGAGCTCGGTCATCCACTTCGAACTCCTCCTCTAGCGAGGTACTCTCAGATGAATTTGACTCTGTCTCAGCCTCATATTCGGATTCAGAATCCTCATCCTCTGGATTAATTGGGGGAATCTTGGGATTATGGTGTTCCGACACCTCCGGGTCCACCTCTGTTTCAGATCTTTCATGAGAACGATTATCCGACATTGCTGTTTTAGTGAGCAAACATGAGAGATTAGAATACAGTTACCCGTTCCCCGTGTGTGCAAGTGCAAGTGTGTGCCTGTGCATGCATTAAAGAAAAGCATAAAAGTTAACAAGATCATCGAAGGAATAGTCGTCATATGCAGTCAAGATCATGTTGTTGTCCAGTTCAGAAAGTCCCGAGGGCTCTAGCCTAACTGTCCGTTTGTATATCAAGGTTACATTGTATTATTTAGTCAACGAGTCCATCGGATCGTTCATTGCATTGGCTCGTGAGATAAGGATCGAATCGTCATGCATCGTCGGATCATGAAGCATGTATTGGATTGTGAAGAAGCTTCGGATCGTGGAGGAGCTTCAGAAATCGGAGCGCTGGAATTCTTGATCCGTCATACTTTACCAGAACGAATCGTGACAACCCCTCGCGACTAGATTTACTTCGTGTTACCATGAACCGATGCTCCTTCGTGTCCACAATCCGATCCGCTAGCCAAACCAACAATCCATCCATCTATCCTCCTCACGAACCATTGCCCTGCCACCTTCACGACCTGATCCACTGCTCAGAACAACTCCGTTTTTTCTTCCTCCATCTCGCCACTACCACGAACTGACCCAGCTTACCCCTTCTTCCTCTTCTCTCCTCCTCTTTGCTCACAAACTCGGACAGCAAAACCCATGGTGCCTCATCAACCTCCATGACCTTGAATACCTCAAAACTCCACCTTTCTCTCCTTTCAAGACAGTGAAAACTCAAAGAAGAATGAGGGCAAAAGTACATGAAAGTATTTTTAATATGATTACCTTTTTAAAGTTAGGAGATGAGTGAATTTTTGAAGACTGAGGTTAGGGTTTCAATAAGAGAGGCGGCTGCAGCGGAAAGAAGAAAGGGAAATGAAGGGGGAGGCCCAGTTTATATAGACATAACCGCGACCGTTAATATTCCTGTCTTTGTCCCATTCAGACCGTGGAGACTAGCGGGCCACAGACCTAAGCCCAACGAAGAAAAGGGAGGGCGCCCCCTAACACGAATCGTGATTGAAGCAAACAAGCCCACTGCGTCTCGCAAGGAAAGCCCAGGTGACCACCAACTCGATACGAGTGCCTCATCCCGCGAACCATGGGATGTTTCGGCGATCTGACTCAACAAAAAAATTGTCAAAAATGAAGATTTAGAAACACTTGTGAAGATTTAAAAGTTTACCTGGCAATTTGACAATGAAGTCTCCGAACACTCCAAAGATGAGAACTGTATAATGAGCAAAGAAATGATCGATAGCTTAACCCGATATTTATACTCGTTGAGGGACGCGACTTCTGGAAGAAGTACAACCATTCAGATAGACACGATCGCTAATTTGTATTGTTCTATGAAAAGATACCTCTGCAATTTCGAAGCATGTTCCATCCCCGATAAAACATACTTCGAGGGGGCAAAATGTTGGCTAGCTTTTTGACCAAGCCACCAAGGTCCACACACGAAGAAGACATGATGCTTCACTACTTTGATCTATAAAGACTTGATCGCAATCGTTCCTCATACTTCAGTTCGCTATGTTTCCTCCAGGTCGCGATTCCCCCCCCCCCCCCCTGTGACGGCCTGGAATTTCGCTCGATCTGAATCAGTCGTTAAACCGATCTAGACCGTTCGAAACCCCTGAACGTTGAGAACAGGACAAATCAGAACACAAACAGAAGAACATTTCATTGTATATTACAACAATTCCATCAGAATACAAGAATATACGGAGTATGAATAATTATACATTCAATAAATATCAGAGATTACGATAAATTACATAGTAGCGGAAAATAATACAAAGCACAACTGAAGGTGATATACGGATACAGAGCTTTCCGGATACCATTCCAGCTGTAAACCAGGATCCTATGAATATAAATCTGCAAAACCAAAACTACTAGCTGCCCGTGCGGAAAATAGAGGCACCCAGAGTTTAGGTTAAAACAATAAACTCCAGGTCAGTCATGTGACTGGTGTGAGAACTAAAATAGTTATTTAAAACTTTACTTTAAAAGAGAGTAATTCAAGGGACCACGCCGTATAACACGGAACGGGTTTCCTCCCAAGAATACCAGTGCATAGAATAAACAACGCAATGCTTTTTCGAAAAATGAAGCTATTATAAGACCCAGGTCCCATCACACAATGCAACGCAAGCCGGAGGATAGGGTTTTACCTTATAACAGCCAAACATGCTTGATACGTTTAAAACAAATCATTTGATACTATAATAAGTGTATAGTGTCAAAACATTTCAATCATAAATATAAATCATAGACGGCATGAGTGCCCCATCCCACTATGTCGCCATACTAGGCTCTACAAATAAAGCCGAATTACACGTATTGGAAATTGGATTCCGTCATGAGTCGAGGCAAGGGGCAAGCTCCTCTCCGCGTTCGAGACACTCTAGCAAATGCCTCAGGATTACGCACACTGGGTAACCCTTGGATCTTCAGGGCCGGTCCTCACTTACGTTAGAGGATTGGCAATTCCTGAACACACGTTTCCCGGTCCTTACAGACCTATAATCGAGGCGCCTCATCCAACAACCACAAAGGTGAAAAGTATATAAATGTCAGGGCTGGTAAGTCACTGACACCACCAAAGCTAGAAAGAAACGTGTGCTCTCCCTGCAGTCCGTATCCCGTTTTTAACTCATACCGAGGTGTGAGGCTCGCGAATACACGCTATATACAAAGCTGCCACGTAGGTTGTGCTTTGATCATCAACCACAAGACTTTGCTTTTCAACAGAAGCCTTGATCATTGCATCTTAGTATGCCACACAGGCAATTCATGCCATGCGATTGATATCTATCGATATATAACCTCTAAGCTCGTATGTTTCAGAGAAGGGCGTTAAGCAAGAGAATAAATTCTCCGCCGCCAAACAGATATATATTTAATAGAAATCAATCAACACAGAATAAAATCCAATTTCAGACACACAATCCATCTACAAGTCCGTTCTGGGTCTGAACGAAACCGGAGGCACTTTCCTCGCATATCCATCCATCTCCAAGTACGTCTGGACGACCACCAACTATTTCCATCTTCTTGGGTGTACAGCCCAATCAGGATCGTCAGTAATTGCCCAAACGATGTGAAGACTTCCGCTCTTCAACCACCGTCTTCATCTTCGACTTATCGTCGAATCGGTTATTCAGAATGGGTATAAACCCGGACTTTCCGAACAACCCGCGTATATTAAAACAAATGTTACACAAACACAACATACGCCTCATTCCAATTCATTAGTCGCTAACCGCAGATTAGCAAGAGAACAATTTCCCAAACATTAACCCCGAAGGCCGAAACCAACATCAGATCAATACCCAGGAAACCATTCTTCTTAGCCAACCTACAGCTAGTTTCTAAATTCCACATTCTTAGGGAAAGGTTCCCATTAATTTTATCCAAGATAAATTCTTTAAAATTTATCCTGAAATCTTCCTTTGGATGTCATTTCAATCCAATTTATGGTTTCCTGAACTAGTCGAGATTAGCGAACCACACCGAAGTAATTATTTATTTTATTTCCCAATCCCAACCTATTCATCCCATGAAGCAAAACTGGTAATACTCCATATCTAACACCGTGGTGTTATCGGTAAAATTAATTACCATTTCACGTTCAAATCTAATTAAAGATTTAACTATCGCTTTGGAGCAAAACTGGTAATACTCCATTCTCGCTTATTTTCCAAATTTGATAATTTAGATTATCAATGCACGTTTCAATCTAATTGCAGATTCAATAAGACTCCTTTTACTGGGTTAAAGAACTAGGTCTTATTTAAAACACAGTTCACGACAAACCCAAATCACATTCTATTTGTTATCGGGTTAAAGAACTAGTGTTATTTAAAACACCGTTCACGATAAACCCATTTCAAATTCAATCAAATATATTAGAAATTCCGATTATTTAAAACCCCTTTTTAAATCTAATTCATTTATTTAAAAATAATTGGGTTTTAAATTTAGTTCAAAACTAGTTCATTTCGATAAAAACCCATTTTTATCTTTTCAAATATGGAGTTTTTCATCCCCAAATTTTCCCAAATCATTTTTTATGATTTTACACAAATTATTGATATTTTTAATAATTTTATCAAGGCCCGTACAGTCGATTTCCAACAATGGCCATCGAACTGCACTTACAACGACCTTTTTCGAATTTGATTTGGACGTATCTCCAAATCCAACCGTTAGATTTCAAATTTCTAATATTCGTTAGAAAGCTCTTTTCGATACGAACCCAACGGTTCCGGTTTTAGGAGAATCCGACGGTCGGATCTCCCGTAATGTCTGTTTGAAATAAATGGTCGAAATTTACGAACTGCCGCGGCGCGGCGCGTTCTATTCAGGCCATTATATTATATATATAATATATATAATATATATTTCGTCGATTCTATTTTTAACCGAATTTTATAAATAGTTTTGAATTCGTTTCAAAAACATTTTCAACTTCCATTCCAATTCAAATCAAAATTGAATTCTTCTTTATAAATTCGTTTTAAAATTCATTTCTATTCAATTCAAATTTCAATTCAATTTGAATTCATTTCAATTCACTTTCAATTCAATTTGAATTCGTTTTCAATTCAATTCATTTCGAAATCGTTATATATTCAATTCATTTCGAAATCGTTTTATATTCAATTCATTTCGAAATCGTTATATATTCAATTCATTTCGAAATCGTTATATATTCAATTCATTTCGAAATCGTTTTATATTCAATTCATTTCAAAATCGTTATATATTCAATTCATTTCGAAATCATTATATATTCAATTCATTTCGAAATCGTTATATATTCAATTCATTTCAAATATTTCTTTTTCAAAATAGTTCGTTATTATCAAAATATTTTGTTCAACACATGACCAATCTCAATGGATGAGTACTGTCAACACATGAACCTTTATTTTATATTATAAAGATATAATTTTTATTATAAAAGTATTTCGTTCAACACATGGCTATTCTCAACGGATGAGTACAGTCAACACATGAACCTTTATTTTATATTATAAAGATATAATTTTTATTATAAAAATATTTCGTTCAACACATGGCTATTCTCAATGGATGAGTACAGTCAACACATGAACCTTTATATTATATTTCAAATTGGAATGAGGCCCAGTCAATCACCATATAAAATTAATTATATGGATTTTCATACATCACATGTATATAATAGCATTGAAAAATAATCAACCAAAGTGCACTACACTGTATAAGCATCAAATATAGATATCTAACGCTTATAACAGCCTGTCAATCAATCGATCGACATATTTAATCAATCAGGATGAGTGAACTTCAATTTTCATCCCAACACCCGTGTGGGGTTTCAAACAGTCAAACACATATTTTATTTGTGCAGTTGGGCGATGTGTAAAATTTATCGACCCAATCAATGTCATTCAAATAGGTGTACATGAACAAACCGTCCGGTTTGTAAATGAATATTTATTTATTCACATTCACGTTAAAAATTATATTTTTAACGACAAAACATTTTATTCAACCTATGAATATTCTATTCGATTCCTTTATTCAATAAAATGATATTTTTATTTTTCTAACATATTTTAGAAAATTTCGGCGGCATAACGGCACGATACTAGAAACGGGACGAGGCCTAGCCTTATCCCCGGTCTAGTGAAGGCCCACGCCATTCACACATCAATCAAATCCATTCATTCTCACCAAACAATTCAATTTCAAATCAAATCATCTAATCTACTACACAACCAAACAATTTAACAAACAAGCCATCCATGGTCTGTGGATGACGGGTGTCGGGTGCTACTAAACACCGTCTGCATCCTAGTATATATATATAACTAGAAAGATTAAATTGAAAGGTGAGAAGTTCTCACCGAAAGCTATCCAATCATCTTGACTCTTCATTTATAGAAATCTTCTTCGTTATCGCATCATCGTCACCTTCGTTGCCCGTAGTCACTATATACACAAAAATCACATTTTTATATTTTGATCTCTTTAAAATAAAAATCATATTTTTATTTATTCACTTCCAATTTAAAATCATATTTTTATCGCTAACTTCATATTGTGAAAATAGAATTTTCACTTCGTTATACTTTATATAAAAATTGAATCTTTACTATGTTATTCAATATATAAAAATCGAATTTTTATTATGCTATTCAATATATAAAAATCGAATTTTTTCTATGCTGTTTTCTATATAAAGATCTCGTCTTTTTAAATATTTCGCCTTTTCAACTATAAATGTTTCGCTTTTTCAAATTTAAAGATTTCACCTTTTCTAATTTAAAGATTTCACCTTTTCTAATTTAAAGATTTCACCTTTATAAAAATCTCATTATAAAAATCACATTTTTATTTTTCTACACATATAAAGATGCTATTTTTAATATTCCTATCATGCAAAAATTATATTTTTAATTCTCTACCTAAACAAAAATCATATTTTTACGTCTTCTATAATATAAAAATCTCGTCTTTTATCTAGTAAAAAAAATCACTTTTTATCCTTATATAAAATCAGTTTTTATCCTTATAAAAAAAACAGTTTTTATCCTTATAAAAAAACAGTATTTATCCTTATATAAAAAAAACAGTATTTATCCTTATAAAAAAAACAGTGTTTATCCTTATAAAAAAAACAGTGTTTATCCTTATAAAAAAACAGTGTTTATTTACATAATAAAATCAAAATTCGAAATAACTTACTGTAGAAGGTGGCCGAGCTCTGGATTTGCAGGAGGGAGGGGAGCTCGCGTTCGAGGAGGAGGGGGGAAGAGGCTCGCGAATCGATGGCGGAGGAGGGGGAAATCGCGATTGCGATGGGAGGGGCGGTGGAGTCGAACGAAGAGGAGGAGAAGCTGGAGGATAGGGGGGGAGTCTTCGCGATGGTCGGCGCCAGAGGTCGGAGCACGGTGGGGCGACGGCGGTGATCGAGCTCGAGACCTTTTTTCTTTTTCTTTTTTTTTTATTTTCTAATTCTGTTTGAAATGAAACGAAAAAGGGGGGGCCAGCGGGTAAAAGGGGGAGAGGGTTTTTTTTTATTATTATTATTTTATTATTTTTAAAAGTTGACTTTTACATACGAACTCGAAACGAGGCCCACCGCCTGTCGTCCATAGCGTTTTACCCCCATTCCGAACACAATGGGATATGTATCGTAGGCTGATTCGGCTGTTACAATCAGTTTCCGCTAAATTTACATTTAAATCACTACATTGAATTTTAAACGTACATTTCGAATTACCGGGGTCACATACTAACTCTAAAAATTCTCGAAAAATATTTTCTAGCTTCGTATTGACGATACGGTCCTAACAAAACTAGTTTCGTCGAATTCTGAGACCGTTGGAAAAATGGCCAATTTCCAGTCGATAACAATCAACTGAAATGGTCAAAACACGTTTTCCTTTGCCACGCTCACATATTGATTCGAAAAATTATGAAATTTGGAATCTAGCAATAACTCGACATCACGGACCCAACAAAAGTGGTTTCGTCGAAATCCGAGGTCATTTGCAAAATGTCCATTTTTAAGGGCCTGAATTCCATAGCGACTATTCAGAATTTTCAACTGGACATATCTTTTGATTCCCGCTATGAAATCTCGATTTGTCGGATTCGTTGGAAAGATATCATCAATTAGATCCTATTGTTTTTGGTTTCACTAAAATCCGGATTGTTTTGCACCCGGTACATTCAATTGAAGTTTGAAATCGAATTATCGAACTACCGCGCCATTTTCAATTCTATTTATAATTATATATAATTATTTATATTCTAACGACGGCGTATATAATATATACGTTCTATTTATATTCAAAATAGATTTCTCGCCGGTATTATTTAAAATAATTCATTTTAAATAATCAAAATTCGCTAAAATTGCCAAAATAAAAATTTTAAACTGGCCCAGATTTTCCGGGTTATTACAATCTCCCCCACTTAAAACTTTTCGTCCCCGAAAAGGAACAAAGTCGAAAGTGGTTTGATTAATCAGCTCTACGCTCGATTTGGCTTGCATTCTCCAACTTTTCAGTTTCTGAGAATTTTCAAAATTTCAAAAATTTGGCTAACACCCTAAATTTTCGAAAAATTTCGCCATAACCTCCCCTGCACCGGGAGCATCGGGGAATTTCAAATAGCTTCCCCGGTCCTTCAGATCTCAAAAAGAAAAAGAAAAAGCCAAGCGGCTAGCCAATAGGCTCACAAAATCATCATCACCCAAACAAAACAGGAAATTATGTAATAAACATGTACCTATTTGTCGGGCAAACAAATTTTATTCTCTGGCTCTAGCCTCCTTGCTATGACCTGTTCAATGTAAGTATTGTATATGCAAGCAAATGCGACCAATTTTCAATATAGTTCAATATGTGATTCAATTAGGCATAATGGTTCAAAATTATCCAACAAATAAACAAACAACACAAACATCAATCAATTAGTGTTTTGGAGTTTCAAATTCATAATTTTGATACATATACAAAAAATCATGTTTTGGTGCCAATTCACAACAATGTGTTCTAACTATATTAGTTTTGGTTCTCACACCAGTCTAATGGAAATATATAGATAATCACACCTTCGAAACACGAACATAAATATTGATGATGCGATCGCTATCATCAATATCATCTCCGGGCGACTAGAATGTGATTCCATATCTATCCAGTATATTAAAACTTCGAATATACGTTCATGACGCGTATATGCAAAACCTTTATATACTAGATTGTCCATATTCAAAATAAATAAATAATCAAATACGTTTAAAATGGTTTAAATTTCAAAACAAAATTGTTTTCATTTGAAAAATATACTCTTCACACCCGTTCTAGGATACTACTGATCCTATCTCTAACGAGTCATTCTAATTGGATATTACTAATCCAATATCTGATGAATTCTTTCGTATGGTTCTAATGTGTCTTGTTCTCGAGCTCTGTAAACCAAAGCTCTGATACCAACTGTGACGGCCTGGAATTTCGCTCGATCTGAATCAGTCGTTAAACCGATCTAGACCGTTCGAAACCCCTGAACGTTGAGAACAGGACAAATCAGAACACAAACAGAAGAACATTTCATTGTATATTACAACAATTCCATCAGAATACAAGAATATACGAAGTATGAATAATTATACATTCAATAAATATCAGAGATTACGATAAATTACATAGCAGCGGAAAATAATACAAAGCACAACTGAAGGTGATATACGGATACAGAGCTTTCCGGATACCATTCCAGCTGTAAACCAGGATCCTGTGAATATAAATCTGCAAAACCAAAACTACTAGCTGCCCGTGCGGAAAATAGAGGCACCCAGAGTTTAGGTTAAAACAATAAACTCCAGGTCAGTCATGTGACTGGTGTGAGAACTAAAATAGTTATTTAAAACTTTACTTTAAAAGAGAGTAATTCAAGGGACCACGCCGTATAACACGGAACGGGTTTCCTCCCAAGAATACCAGTGCATAGAATAAACAACGCAATGCTTTTTCGAAAAATGAAGCTATTATAAGACCCAGGTCCCATCACACAATGCAACGCAAGCCGGAGGATAGGGTTTTACCTTATAACAGCCAAACATGCTTGATACGTTTAAAACAAATCATTTGATACTATAATAAGTGTATAGTGTCAAAACATTTCAATCATAAATATAAATCATAGACGGCATGAGTGCCCCATCCCACTATGTCGCCATACTAGGCTCTACAAATAAAGCCGAATTACACGTATTGGAAATTGGATTCCGTCATGAGTCGAGGCAAGGGGCAAGCTCCTCTCCGCGTTCGAGACACTCTAGCAAATGCCTCAGGATTACGCACACTGGGTAACCCTTGGATCTTCAGGGCCGGTCCTCACTTACGTTAGAGGATTGGCAATTCCTGAACACACGTTTCCCGGTCCTTACAGACCTATAATCGAGGCGCCTCATCCAACAACCACAAAGGTGAAAAGTATATAAATGTCAGGGCTGGTAAGTCACTGACACCACCAAAGCTAGAAAGAAACGTGTGCTCTCCCTGCAGTCCGTATCCCGTTTTTAACTCATACCGAGGTGTGAGGCTCGCGAATACACGCTATATACAAAGCTGCCACGTAGGTTGTGCTTTGATCATCAACCACAAGACTTTGCTTTTCAACAGAAGCCTTGATCATTGCATCTTAGTATGCCACACAGGCAATTCATGCCATGCGATTGATATCTATCGATATATAACCTCTAAGCTCGTATGTCTCAGAGAAGGGCGTTAAGCAAGAGAATAAATTCTCCGCCGCCAAACAGATATATATTTAATAGAAATCAATCAACACAGAATAAAATCCAATGTCAGACACACAATCCATCTACAAGTCCGTTCTGGGTCTGAACGAAACCGGAGGCACTTTCCTCGCATATCCATCCATCTCCAAGTACGTCTGGACGACCACCAACTATTTCCATCTTCTTGGGTGTACAGCCCAATCAGGATCGTCAGTAATTGCCCAAACGATGTGAAGACTTCCGGTCTTCGACCACCGTCTTCATCTTCGACTTATCGTCGAATCGGTTATTCAGAATGGGTATAAACCCGGACTTTCCGAACAACCCGCGTATATTAAAACAAATGTTACACAAACACAACATACGCCTCATTCCAATTCATTAGTCGCTAACCGCAGATTAGCAAGAGAACAATTTCCCAAACATTAACCCCGAAGGCCGAAACCAACATCAGATCAATACCCAGGAAACCATTCTTATTAGCCAACCTACAGCTAGTTTCTAAATTCCACATTCTTAGGGAAAGGTTCCCATTAATTTTATCCAAGATAAATTCTTTAAAATTTATCCTGAAATCTTCCTTTGGATGTCATTTCAATCCAATTTATGGTTTCCTGAACTAGTCGAGATTAGCGAACCACACCGAAGTAATTATTTATTTTATTTCCCAATCCCAACCTATTCATCCCATGAAGCAAAACTGGTAATACTCCATATCTAACACCGTGGTGTTATCGGTAAAATTAATTACCATTTCACGTTCAAATCTAATTAAAGATTTAACTATCGCTTTGGAGCAAAACTGGTAATACTCCATTCTCGCTTATTTTCCAAATTTGATAATTTAGATTATCAATGCACGTTTCAATCTAATTGCAGATTCAATAAGACTCCTTTTACTGGGTTAAAGAACTAGGTGTTATTTAAAACACAGTTCACGACAAACCCAAATCACATTCTATTTGTTATCGGGTTAAAGAACTAGTGTTATTTAAAACACCGTTCACGATAAACCCATTTCAAATTCAATCAAATATATTAGAAATTCCGATTATTTAAAACCCCTTTTTAAATCTAATTCATTTATTTAAAAATAATTGGGTTTTAAATTTAGTTCAAAACTAGTTCATTTCGAGAAAAAACCCATTTTTATCTTTTCAAATATGGAGTTTTTCATCCCCAAATTTTCCCAAATCATTTCTTATGATTTTACACAAATTATTGATATTTTTAATAATTTTATCAAGGCCCGTACAGTCGATTTCCAACAATGGCCATCGAACTGCACTTACAGCGACCTTTTTCGAATTTGATTTGGACGTATCTCCAAATCCAACCGTTAGATTTCAAATTTCTAATATTCGTTAGAAAGCTCTTTTCGATACGAACCCAACGGTTCCGGTTTTAGGAGAATCCGACGGTCGGATCTCCCGTAATGTCTGTTTGAAATAAATGGTCGAAATTTACGAACTGCCGCGGCGCGGCGCGTTCTATTCAGGCCATTATATTATATATATAATATATATAATATATATTTCGTCGATTCTATTTTTAACCGAATTTTATAAATAGTTTTGAATTCGTTTCAAAAACATTTTCAACTTCCATTCCAATTCAAATCAAAATTGAATTCTTCTTTATAAATTCGTTTTAAAATTCATTTCTATTCAATTCAAATTTCAATTCAATTTGAATTCATTTCAATTCACTTTCAATTCAATTTGAATTCGTTTTCAATTCAATTCATTTCGAAATCGTTATATATTCAATTCATTTCGAAATCGTTTTATATTCAATTCATTTCGAAATCGTTATATATTCAATTCATTTCTAAATCGTTATATATTCAATTCATTTCGAAATCGTTTTATATTCAATTCATTTCAAAATCGTTATATATTCAATTCATTTCGAAATCGTTATATATTCAATTCATTTCGAAATCGTTATATATTCAATTCATTTCAAATATTTCTTTTTCAAAATAGTTCGTTATTATCAAAATATTTTGTTCAACACATGACCAATCTCAATGGATGAGTACTGTCAACACATGAACCTTTATTTTATATTATAAAGATATAATTTTTATTATAAAAATATTTCGTTCAACACATGGCTATTCTCAACGGATGAGTACAGTCAACACATGAACCTTTATTTTATATTATAAAGATATAATTTTTATTATAAAAATATTTCGTTCAACACATGGCTATTCTCAACGGATGAGTACAGTCAACACATGAACCTTTATATTATATTTCAAATTGGAATGAGGCCCAGTCAATCACCATATAAAATTAATTATATGGATTTTCATACATCACATGTATATAATAGCATTGAAAAATAATCAACCATCAACCAAAGTGCACTACACTGTATAAGCATCAAATATAGATATCTAACGCTTATAACAGCCTGTCAATCAATCGATCGACATATTTAATCAATCAGGATGAGTGAACTTCAATTTTCATCCCAACACCCGTGTGGGGTTTCAAACAGTCAAACACATATTTTATTTGTGCAGTTGGGCGATGTGTAAAATTTATCGACCCTATCAATGTCATTCAAATAGGTGTACATGAACAAACCGTCCGGTTTGTAAATGAATATTTATTTATTCACATTCACGTTAAAAATTATATTTTTAACGACAAAACATTTTATTCAACCTATGAATATTCTATTCGATTCCTTTATTCAATAAAATGATATTTTTATTTTTCTAACATATTTTAGAAAATTTCGGCGGCATAACGGCACGATACTAGAAACGGGACGAGGCCTAGCCTTATCCCCGGTCTAGTGAAGGCCCACGCCATTCACACATCAATCAAATCCATTCATTCTCACCAAACAATTCAATTTCAAATCAAATCATCTAATCTACTACACAACCAAACAATTTAACAAACAAGCCATCCATGGTCTGTGGATGACGGGTGTCGGGTGCTACTAAACACCGTCTGCATCCTAGTATATATATATAACTAGAAAGATTAAATTGAAAGGTGAGAAGTTCTCACCGAAAGCTATCCAATCATCTTGACTCTTCATTTATAGAAATCTTCTTCGTTATCGCATCATCGTCACCTTCGTTGCCCGTAGTCACTATATACACAAAAATCACATTTTTATATTTTGATCTCTTTAAAATAAAAATCATATTTTTATTTATTCACTTCCAATTTAAAATCATATTTTTATCGCTAACTTCATATTGTGAAAATAGAATTTTCACTTCGTTATACTTTATATAAAAATTGAATCTTTACTATGTTATTCAATATATAAAAATCGAATTTTTATTATGCTATTCAATATATAAAAATCGAATTTTTTCTATGCTGTTTTCTATATAAAGATCTCGTCTTTTTAAATATTTCGCCTTTTCAACTATAAATGTTTCGCTTTTTCAAATTTAAAGATTTCACCTTTTCTAATTTAAAGATTTCACCTTTTCTAATTTAAAGATTTCACCTTTATAAAAATCTCATTATAAAAATCACATTTTTATTTTTCTACACATATAAAGATGCTATTTTTAATATTCCTATCATGCAAAAATTATATTTTTAATTCTCTACCTAAACAAAAATCATATTTTTACGTCTTCTATAATATAAAAATCTCGTCTTTTATCTAGTAAAAAAAAATCACTTTTTATCCTTATATAAAATCAGTTTTTATCCTTATAAAAAAAACAGTTTTTATCCTTATAAAAAAACAGTATTTATCCTTATATAAAAAAAACAGTATTTATCCTTATAAAAAAAACAGTGTTTATCCTTATAAAAAAAACGGTGTTTATCCTTATAAAAAAAAAGTGTTTATTTACATAATAAAATCAAAATTCGAAATAACTTACTGTAGAAGGTGGCCGAGCTCTGGATTTGCAGGAGGGAGGGGAGCTCGCGTTCGAGGAGGAGGGGGGGAAGAGGCTCGCGAATCGATGGCGGAGGAGGGGGAAATCGCGATTGCAATGGGAGGGGCGGTGGAGTCGAACGAAGAGGAGGAGAAGCTGGAGGATAGGGGGGAGTCCTCGCGATGGTCGGCGCCAGAGGTCGGAGCACGGTGGGGCGACGGCGGTGATCGAGCTCGAGACCTTTTTTCTTTTTCTTTTTTTTATTTTCTAATTCTGTTTGAAATGAAACGAAAAAGGGGGGGGGGGCAGCGGGTAAAAGGGGGAGAGGGTTTTTTTTTTATTATTATTTTATTATTTTTAAAAGTTGACTTTTACATACGAACTCGAAACGAGGCCCACCGCCTGTCGTCCATAGCGTTTTACCCCCATTCCGAACACAATGGGATATGTATCGTAGGCTGATTCGGCTGTTACAATCAGTTTCCGCTAAATTTACATTTAAATCACTACATTGAATTTTAAACGTACATTTCGAATTACCGGGGTCACATACTAACTCTAAAAATTCTCGAAAAATATTTTCTAGCTTCGTATTGACGATACGGTCCTAACAAAACTAGTTTCGTCGAATTCTGAGACCGTTGGAAAAAATGGCCAATTTCCAGTCGATAACAATCAACTGAAATGGTCAAAACACGTTTTCCTTTGCCACGCTCACATATTGATTCGAAAAATTATGAAATTTGGAATCTAGCAATAACTCGACATCACGGACCCAACAAAAGTGGTTTCGTCGAAATCCGAGGTCATTTGCAAAATGTCCATTTTTAAGGGCCTGAATTCCATAGCGACTATTCAGAATTTTCAACTGGACATATCTTTTGATTCCCGCTATGAAATCTCGATTTGTCGGATTCGTTGGAAAGATATCATCAATTAGATCCTATTGTTTTTGGTTTCACTAAAATCCGGATTGTTTTGCACCCGGTACATTCAATTGAAGTTTGAAATCGAATTATCGAACTACCGCGCCATTTTCAATTCTATTTATAATTATATATAATTATTTATATTCTAACGACGGCGTATATAATATATACGTTCTATTTATATTCAAAATAGATTTCTCGCCGGTATTATTTAAAATAATTCATTTTAAATAATCAAAATTCGCTAAAATTGCCAAAATAAAAATTTTAAACTGGCCCAGATTTTCCGGGTTATTACACCCCCCCATGTAGCCACGATCCAATCCGCCCTCTCCTCTTCTACATGATCCGATCCAAGTCCAGTAGACAAGGAGATGGCCAAGACCAAGTCCACCACGATCCGCAAACGTCGGATCCTGTGACACCTATCCATAACTGTCATATTGACCAATTCTCCATCAAGCCACGAACCAGTCCGAGATTCTCGAAATGTGTGCAACGTATGACCACGATCCTCCTGAAGAAATCACCTATAAACAGCCCAGAACTTGGCATTTTTCAGGATCTTTTTGGCAATTATGAGTTCTGAATCCACAATTATTACACCTCCATTATTATTCAGAGTTATCTCGAAATTATTGAGTAAATAAACATTGTAAGAGTGAGATTGAGGGATAAGTCATCAATTGTACTCTGATTCCAAGTATAATCATAGATATAAAGTGGAAGTTGGCTCATTAACGCCGAACCACTATAAATCTTGTGTCTTTTCTGATTTTCTAGCATTTTTTCTGATATTAATTTTTGCATAATTGAACAACTTGGGTGTTAGAGCCAATTTTGGATCTAACAGTCACGCAATCTAATTGTTTCCTATTTAGCTTCTCCTAAACCAGCAAAATAAAATTGAAGAGAAGCATTTTAACATTTTTTCCCGCTTACAGCTTTTCCATTTCCCGCCCTACAGTGGAATTTTCACCTCAACTACCCAAAACACTCCAAAAATTCCCATATGTAGATTGTAAAGGAGGCTTAAAACAAGCTCTAAAACGTAAAACGAATTAATTAATAGCTCGCATGCATCGTTGACAAGGTATAGGAACAGCGTTTCCAAGGCTAAAATAGCCTTTTTCTTGTTACCATTAACGTTTTTATTGTATCATCGATCCTATTGCACTGGTAAAACAAGCACATAAAGCATCCCAAAAGCTTGCTAATACCGTTCATGTGACCAAAAATCATGATTTTTCAAAAAAAATAATTTTCGCTTGAAAACTTGTTTTGTTCATTTTGAAATTTTCGTTTCAACCATTTCACTTTCCTATAAAATAAGAAATTGATAAAAAGTTTTTTTTCAAGCAACATTTTCGAAAAAAAATTCAAAAATATATTTTAGGGAAATTCAAACGATTCAAGTCACATGTCGGCGAAAAAAGGAAGTCGGTCGCGTAAAATGCGAAAAATGAAATCACACAAGAAACCAAAATAAATTTTAGTTTCAACAAGGAGAAGTTATTTATTGATTTATATACCCGTGACGTGGAACCGGTCCTTTACTAAAATTTATCCAATACAAAATTCTATTCTTTCCAGCTCTAAGACAAATGCTGGTTTATGAACGGGATTTTCTTCAAATAAGTATGCATGAATGACACAACACTTTTGAACATATAAATTTCATTAGTCGAAGTCGTGCGATTTTCAGTACTAGTAGTTACAAACACAACACTACAACAAAGATTAAAAAATGCTGGAAAGGGAAACACATGATACAAGATGCAACATGCATAGGTCATGTACTAACAACAACAACAACACTGAAGCTCCTAAAATAATGGATATAAATAACGAGATGTCTTGCTCCACGACAGGAGCTTAAACTATTTTTATGATCTTTAATTAACCATATCATGGTAACAAAAATGCTCAATCTCGTGTTACATACGTTGTTGGTGTTGTTGGAGGTTTCCACATCACCATCTCTTCTAAGAAAGAATTTGCGATGAGAAAAGAAACCTACCACAAAAATGCTTCTCATGGAAATCCACCCAATATTGCCTAAAGACAAATGGATAGGTGAAATTAAAGAAAGCAACTCCATGGGACAACACAAGAACAACAAGCTGAATCGAATATGATGCGGCACTAAATGATGGTTAGGCCACTAATCAAACAAAGAATTGATTTCCGCATCATGAGACAAATCCGGTCATAACTTCCCATTTATAGAACAATGTGCTAAATGGGTCACATGTCTACATGGGCAGTTCGAACACAGATTCCCAAACACAAAAACCGTCATCAAGAAGAAAAAAAGATTTGCTACAAAATCTCCAAAGCGGTCAAACAAAAGACTATGTACGTCCACATACAAGACAAACTCCTCTAAAATCTCATCGACGCTCTCTGAATCGACGATCACCTTCGAAAGAACCTATTCAAATAAGTTGTAACAAAGGCGGATATAGCACAAACAACCCTATTCTAAGATATTAAAGCAACTGGCCGGTACAAGCCCAATTACCACTACAAATTTTCTTAGCCCTAAAGTGGTGATACCTTCCTGCTCATTCCGATCCACCTAATTGCTCTATATCTAAGGAGGAGACTTAAATGGTGTGAGTAAGATCGAACAATGAAACTATGTATGATAGGCCGCAAAATGTTCGGACAGAAGAAATTAGATCTTGGAGTACTAGTGAGATAGAATCTAATGCGCAAGCAAGCACAGAAAAAGAGGAGTCGAGGCGACAACAAAGGAAAAGAAGAAGGATAGAGATATGGTTCGGCTGGATGAGGAAGAAAAGATGAAAAAAGGAAGTTAAGGGGTAATTTGGATGCAACTTTTACAGTTGAGTCATCGGTCCAAGATGTACCAAAACTCATCAACTAATTGACCGTCTTAGTATAGCACTAAACGGTCAATTACCAAATGTGCTTTGGACAGAGGTTGGACCTTGACCTTATTAGGCCAGAATAAATTATTAATCATCCCGCGTTATCTTTTAATATTTGACACGATCCGAAAAATGATTATCCTCATCACCGCGGTATTTAAATACCGTAGTTAAACTCTGAACCAACTCCAAGGACTTATAGTCTCAACATTGATGCTGCGACTACACAACGAACAACTGAATTCAAAAAATAATTCAGCTAGGAATCCGTACTATAAATTAAAATGAATTTTCCCCTTACCTAGCCGACAACAAATAGACGATTCACAAAATCTAATGCCCTAAAAATCTGGACGAAGGATTTTTCTTAGCTGTTTCGAAGAATTTTTTTAAAATATCTCCAATATGTAATTTATTATATACTAACGGTTTCGTATTTATAAATTAAGTTTATTATTACTATTATTTATATCCCATATTATATTTCAAACAGGAAAAACCATTTCACGTTCAAAAATGTTAGAGCTTTAGAATCTTAAGGATTAATTGTGATAATCTCAATAAATTATCCAATATATATAGGAAGAGGGACATTAAAAATCACAAGGAATAGATATTTACTATTTTCAAGTTTAATGGCATATTCCTTGTCATTTATAATTCCATCTTTCCTACCAATAGGACTATATATTTATTAAAATTACACAAAAGCCCAAAAAAAAAATTGAAACACGAATAGATTAAAAATTTAAAAACCATATTTGTATAAAACATGGCCTTTATAAAACTATTTTCCGAAACCGTATCTCAAAACTTCCAAAACCCTTTTTTCAAGTAGTTTAAAAAATAAAATTTCCTCGGATACAAGGCCAAAAACTCAACTGAATATTTCAACAAAGGTAGATTCAAAAATTCAACGAAATAACAAATAGATATACCTCGTAATTATATTTACGAAATGGATACAACATATTAACGTGGATTTTTTTCTTGTTTTGGATCGAATAATGGTCTTAACCAGAATTGCTAACGAAACCAAAAACTATGACTATCTCAGTTGTAGCTAGATTTTTATATATTACTATTCCAGTCTCTAAGCTTGAATCAACGGGATTCACCATATGTCGTCCTTATGCTCTTCACGACGAGATCGCCAATGTACTGTGGGGTAAGATAAAATTGGCTAGAAACTCGAACTCAACATATTTCAACTTTTAGTCGCTTAAAGCCCATTTTTGTTTATTATTATTAGGCCCAAGACTAATTTCATCGTCGAAATAAACTTAAGTCGAGTAAGAAAGATGAAGAAAAACAAAAAAAGAAAATTGAATACGTTCTCTCATGAGTCCTAATTTAACAAATTCCTCTGATCGTTTAACATAAGATCTAATACGAAATGTAACACCTCACACTTTTCTATGCCTAAATTTCGACAAAAATCGAAACTCAAACACATCCAAGCATGGACCTTATAAATCTGGTACCTGCAATAAATGAGCATGAATATAATCAGAGTACGATAAAATAACGTATAACAGAAACAAAATAGGATAAATTAGAATTAACTTAAGTAACTACCTTTCTCAAAGTAAGTAACTTTACCAATACCGAGCATGAGAGAGAACGAGAAACGAAAGCCAAACCTAAACAATTGTGAGAACCCGACCTTCTCTAGAAAACCTGGGTGGTTGTAATGAGGAAAGGGTCAGAACATCAAGATTCTGCTGAAAGGAAATGTACAACACAGATTATTGTACACATATGTATCCCGTTTGGTTCAACCCAAGATGTATGCGTAACAAGGTTAGTGATTCTAGCCCAACCTTGTAAGTGTTTATGCATGACTGTACTACTCTTTCCCAAAGTAGTATTTCCGAAGTATAATACCTAGATAGGGCATTTTACACATAATTTTGTGAAGCCTTTATAAGATAGCATGACTGGTTGTTTAATCGAGGTTAGACGCCTAGTTACGGGGTTTCTATATATATACTTTCATTTACTCTTTTTATTCCTCGAAGGTTTATCTAACTTCAGCATAAACTAGAGGGCACTAGCTATGGGCCTTACTAGTTAAGGCTTCCTTCATTCACGCATATACTCTTCCCCTGTATAAGGTGAGAGATGGTATTTTATCGTTCGTTATACCCTCTAGCTGACCTTATTAGATACCCCCCTTAGTCGCTTATTACTTCCCGTAGGATAGGTAGCCATATTGGACGTTTTAGTTTCCAAGTTTAGGTAGGCCTACACACACCTGCCATTTAAGACCCCTAAACTGAAAGACCTATTTCCAGGTGGACTCCTCAACTATAACCGCTTAAGACACAGGAAGCGGACTATACTCGAAGGTTATTGTTTCGTGCCCCATTAGCATTTAATACTTCCCCTATTTGGGATAAAGTGGGCTACGTTATTAAGACATTACCATTTAGTCCCTTTACACGGAAATGCTATATGTACATGATTCATTATTGTTACAAGTTATTTGGTTAATAATATTTTACATTATTAACCTTCTAAGTCCATATCTACAATTTAAATTATAAATTCTATATTAACTAGTTGTTGATAAGGAAAGTTATGTCCTCTTTACCCTAGGATATTTATTAAATACCTCCCTAATTTGTATATAGTATTTAAACAACAATTCAATGCACATAAATCCCCTTTTTTCCTCCATCCATGGGTTTATTGCCATTTATGACCATAACGGTTATATTTTCCCTAAGCAACCTTTAATTTTGGATATCCATATTTTATCAGTCCCGAAGTGTCTATTTGTTGTACCCCAAAATACATTTACTATTCTTATTTATTTATTGTTGATATATATATATATATATATATATATTCATGCACCATGCCTCCCACATTAAATTTGACTACTCGTGGATGCTGGATTTGCCAGTCGGTTCCGGGCAAACTTCTAACACAAGTTTAACTTAACCTTGTGCCTTAGTACGTTTATATTATGCATTAAACCCTCACATTAAGCTGACCATCCGTGGATGCTGGATTTGTCGGTTGGTTCCAGGCAGACTTCTTCCACAAGTTAAGCTTAACCTTGTGTCTATATGCGGTTATAATTCGAATTTCCTAATTGGAGTGTACAGCATTTATCCTAATTAATTTAGGAATTGTAACCATTTTTCTATTATATTTACTTTCCCCCAATCAATATTGGTTACAATTGTTATTTACTGATTTGTTGTCCTATTTATATCAATTAATTGTATTGATTGCTACAAATGGTCACTACAAATATATTAATTCAATATGGATTACATTTACATATAATATCATAATTTAATCTTACCCAAACATTCAGTATAATGTATATTTTAGCATTTTACGTCGATGTGGATTGATAATATGTGTATATTTGTATTTTATGTTTTTGTGCGATCAACCTAGTTAATACTTTTGTTGTTGTTGTTGTTATTAATAGTAGTAGTAAATCAAATGATTTGGTTTAATCAATAACCAAACATTCCTTTTTGCATTCAGTCTTGCCAAAAGGTTTCAAATCTTACAAAAGACTGTAAGCCGTAATCATTGAAACAAATGCCTAATTAGCGCAATTGGCATATTTCCAAATCACAAAAAACATATGTAAATATATAATTTGAAATAGTTGATGCAAATTACGTAAAAATATATATAAATATATATTTAAATTTATACGTACATTTGCACCACTTTTCCCTTTTTAATCTTTTTAATCATATCTCTTGTGATTTCCAAATAATGCCTTTTTATCAAAAGGAGAAAAACGGCATATTTACAACAATTATGCCAAAAGCTAACAATATTGAATACAAACAAGCATATTTCTTTTTAATATTACAATCGCATTATTTACCAATTTCATATTTTTACCCAAATTCACATACTTTATTGTTTAACACTGAACTAAAGATCGGGAATGTAACTACATCTAATTAGTGTTTAATGGGACTGATTACCAGATCTACAGTGCTATGCAACAACTACAACAAATTTTACAACATAAATGTAGAGACATGTGTGAACAAGTTTAAAAATCCTATAACTGATATTATGCATAACCACAATTTACAATTCACAAATTTTAACAACGTTTATAATCAGATCTGATGGGTTGTCAATCAGTGTACAATATTTCAATGAACATATCTGATAGAAAATAGGAACAATTATTTTATCTAATTCAAACAAAATAGATAAGTTATTATAACTGTATTCATTAATTTCCCACTTACCTTATAAACTACAAATCCAAAATTTGAACCCTTTAGGCCTACAATCCCTAAATTCTTATAAATATACAATTTATCTGGAAAGGAGAAATTTCCAGATCAGTAGAGATGGGATAACCTTATTTGGAGCGTCAAATTGCATTCTTTTCATTATATCTGTTAATCCTCTCAATTTCATATGAATTGGATTTGATTTGTTGTGTATGAATATATTTTTATTTTAGAAATTAGGTTTGGAGAAGGAGGAAAATGGCAGAGCTCCGCTGCCACTACCGATTTGCGTGGAAAAGAATGAGGCTTACCCTTTATTTATAGGTGTGGAATTTCCCTTGAACCGTCGGACTAGTTTTAAGTTATATCTGTCCGTTCGTTATATAAATATTATAACCTAACCTTACAAAAACCTAGTCATCACTAGAAAACTGACGCCCAGTAGGTCGACAGTGGTGGTCGACCATCGATCGACCGCTACGGTCAACGTCCTGGGCAATCAGATGCCCAAGTCAGATAGTTTTATAAGGTATAATATTTGTTTAAATTCTGGTTTATTTATTTTCAGTCCATTTTCATATTTCGTCCATAATTTTATACGGACTCCGTTCATGAAACTCCAAATGTGAAAGTTGATCAAAATTTCGAGACAAACGCATCGGTTAAAGTTCATGGTCAAATTCCATTGTTTGCAGAAATTTCTATTTTTGAAATTCTAATAATTAATTTATATTGCCAAAATTTCAGGTTGTTACAGTTAATGGTAGCATTTTGGGTAGTGGTTGATAGATTGACCAAAGCAGCACATTTTATACCCATTAAATCAGAAAGAAGTGCACCCAAATTGGCTCAACTATTTATGAAAGAAATAGTGAGATGCATAGTGTTCAAAAATCCAATGTGACTGACAAAGATATATTGTTTACCTTTAAATTCTGGACCAGTTTTCGGTAAGCCGTGGGTACAGAATTGTGCATGAGCACAGCATATCATCCTCATCTAATGGGAAAACTTAAATAGTAAACAAAGTATTTGAAGGTATGCTCAGAGCATGTATATTAGATCAGAGAGGTAGCTGGGAAGACTATCTCCACTTAGCTGAATTTTCATATAATAATAGCCATCAATGAACAATAGGAATGGCTCCCTTTGAAGCTTTATATGGGAGGTCATGTTATCCCCGGCAAGTTAGATGGAAGCTGGAGATAAAATAATTTTAGGACTTAAGCATGTGAAAGAGACAATCAGATAAAATTCCTTTAATAAGGAAGAGAATGGAAGTAGCACAAAGTAGGCAGAAAATGTATGCTGATCAGAAGAGAAAATTTGTAGAATATGCAGTGGGAGATTTTGCATTTTTTAAAGTATCTTCAACGAAGAGAACTTCAGATTTGGGAAGCAAGGTATGATTCCCTCTAGATATATAGGACCTTATAAAATATTGGAGAGGATTAGGTCAGCTGCATATAGGCAGGAGTTACCAGAGGAAATGGGTGCAATACACAATGTGTTTCATGTACTCAGTCGAGAAGGCGGGTACATGATGACAAAACTATATTTAAAACACCCACTGAATTGAAGATTAACCCTAGCTTAATATATGAGAAAGAGACAACGGGAATAGTAGGCAAAGAGGAAAAGAAATTAAGAAATAAAACATAAAGCTTGTGAAAGTGCAATGGAGCCTTGATTCTAATGATTGTACCTTAGAGGAAGGAAGTGAAATCAAGGCAGTTACCCACAAGTGTTTGCTAAATGGGTAAAAGGTATTTAAGATTTTAACTTAATTTAATTAATGTTTAATTTAATTCTGTTAAGAGTTCTGTTTTAAGCTGGGTATAGTAAAAATAGAAAGGAAGCGTTTTTAGACCAGAAAATAATGATAATTTGAATATTATTATGCCCGAAGAAACATGTTAATTGTGGGACACAATTTCAAAAAGTGGGGGAAAATGTGTTAACCCTGAATTGCTTTAATATTTGAAACTGAAAAATAATTGTTGTGGATATATATGTGTGTGTGACACATATGAAGGTGTAAGTGTGTATGGTTAATATCTAGTGTACATGAAAAATAGGGTATTCCCTTTGTTTGAATTTATTTTATCATCACTGGAAATTAAGTAAAAAAATGTATGCAAGTGTTTAAAATTTTGTGGAGTCCATATATATGAAAATGAACCTTCTAAATATGATTAGAAACTCCAGGAAATAAAACTCAAGGGATTGAACATATATGGGCCATTGAAAAATATACATAGTATTAACTTAAATTCATGGCTAGCATGATCATGCAGGTAGCATGATAGTTGGGGTAAAAGGGGAAAAACTGAATATTTAGTGCAGCTAAAAAGAGGATGACATGGTATGGTAGGGTATAGGGTATTTCTTTAAAAAGATAAATGTGTGTGGCATTGAGTGTTTTAACATAATCAATAATTTCTTTTCTGCATGGGGTAAATTTGACATTAGGTAACCTTAAAACCCTAGTTTAGCTAATATACAAAGATTAGGCTTGTGAGCAAGATTATTTTCTTCTGGATAAAAATAAATATTAGCAAATTATGACACCCCACATCTGTTAATGTCACTCGTTAAGAGAATGCATTAAGTTTCGTGAAGCGTTATAGGTAAAAAGAAACAAAAACATTACAAGACAGATATAAAATTGTAGCGGAATTTAAAACTTCTATTAAGAAGAAAACATCATGGTTTAGAACAAAATTACATCACAAGTCTGAAATGCATAAAACCCAGTACATCAGTTTAAAACTTATGTCTTGTGCTTAAATCATTGGAGTATAATAATAAAAGAAGCATAATCCCCAAAACATAGCCATAGTAAAGAGATATGAAATATAGCAGTGCGTCTAAGCTGATCCAAGCAGGATGAAAGTAGAATCCTGATCAAGCTTGATTATACCCACCCTGAGAACCTAGGGGGGAAATGGAAGAGAAAGAAGAGGAAACAAAACGGATCAGACATAAAGTCTGGCGAGTCCAGTTACTTTTAGCATATAAATAAGTAAAAGCATCCTGACAGGCATATAAACTGAATGAGAGGGATAATAGTATCATCAGGAAGGTATAACAGGATAAAAGAAGTGGATATGTTGCGCTTCTTATGTACTTTTCTCTGCACCAATACTAGTATAACAGATATGTAACAGGATTGCATACTCCCTAATTACTTAACAAAAATAGGATGATCCCAACATAAATATAATGGTAGTTTTAGGTGTACTCTAGTAGCGGGATTTACCCCAAACGGAATTAACCGGTACCTAAATAGAAATAACTGGTGTTAACCCAAACATAAATACAGGTACCCCACGGAAACAGATAGGATTAGATGTACCCTAATTACTACCGCCCTCCAATTGATCGGCTCTCTATCTCGTAAATACCTTTTGTTGGCCCCAGGGTAGGGTGTATTACTTCCTAAAGTGGCAACCTACATAAGGACATAGACCTATTTACTGGTACTAAAGCGGCTTATTTTTCCAGAGCAGGTCATACTCATGCACGCACATGAGTCCGTTGGAATGCGCCAGTACACACCTCCTCCCAGATGAACCTCTTACAATCAGCTCAGTAAGTGTACCCTGACCCCTACCTATTGTGGGGTCCCCCTTTAATACCATTATGGGTCACTAACTAATATGGGTCCCACACAACAGATGACACAGGCCAACACTTACATATCTTGTGTCCCTAATTAACTAGGATTTTGATAGGTTATGCCTAACACATTTAACAGATTTGCACAACCCCCTACAGATTTACGGGTTAAACCTTACAAGTTAACGGGTCCATATAAACCCTACGATTTAGTAGGTTAAGTTTTCTTAATTAACAGGTTCGTATAACCCCCACAGATTTAACAGGTTTACTTAACCCTACCGATTTAAAAGACTTACTTAACCCACATACTTAATAGGCTTACTTAACCCGACAGATTTAACATGCTCATACGACCCTTATGGATTCAACTAGGTTAAGTATTACAAATTCATTACCATACATTCATTTATGGTTATAATGCTCTAGACCTCTCATATTAAGTCTACCACTTGTGGATGCTGGATATGTCGCTTGGGTCCGGGCAGACTTCTTCCACAAGTCGAACTTAACCTCGTGTCTAAGCACCACTACGTGTTTATGCACTTAGACCCCTCACATTAGATTCACCATTTGTGGTCGCTGGATATATTGGGCGGGTCTGGGCAGACTTCTACCACAAGTGTAATCTAACCTCGTTTCTAAGAGCGCAATTACAGTTTCTAATTACTATAATTCTAGTCATTTCATTCTTTAACAATTATCCGTATTTCACTATAGGTTTTCATTCCCCTTTTCCAATTCATATCCATCATGTACCATATGCCCCAAATTAAGATCTAAATCACAATTTGATTTATGCCCCAAATCTATATTCATGTTTTTAATTCAAGTTATGCCCTAAATTTCCCAATACAAGTTATGCCCCAATTTTAACGGATTAAACAGGCTTCACAGATTCTTTAAAGTTCCACTAACATGTTTCGTTTAATCTTAAATTGAGCCTACAGATTTATATGTCTCAAACCACAGGTCATAATTTACCGTATAGATCATGCCCCAATTTTGTCCAATTTCACAATATAGTTTATTCCCCTAGATTTCAATCGTGATTCAAAGTACAGGTTATTCCCCTAAATTACCATTTCCAATCATTCCCAATTCAACCCAATTTCATTCGTACGCATATTTCAGCGAAATCAGCCTAGGCTTGAAGGTAGCTTGACTATAAAAATAAAAGGGAATGAGAGAGAGAAGAACAGAATAGGCATAAAACCAAAAGTAACAGAAGTGGGCAAATGATAGCAGAAATAGGCATATAAGTACAGAACAGATGAACATGTAATAACAAGACTGATTAGGCATAGTGTCGTGATCATAAACATGCATGATGAGATCTAATAAGTGAATTAGATATACAAACAATGGCAGATCTAACATGATAAATAGGCATAGGCTTAGATACAATTCATATTTATGTCAAAATAACTTAGATACACAGGTTATGGCAGATCTGATATGATTCAATTAGTCATAGGCTTAGATCTAATTCATAGGCATGTCAAGATTACATTTTAATTATTTCTATCTAAACATAGCGTAGACTCACTGTGATTGGATCTAGAAAATAGAAGAAAGATTGTAGATATTGAATCACAAATCTCTAAACTTGAATGACTTGATTGCTAAAGAAGAAAATACTTGATTTAATCTGGGCAGAGGTAGCATTTAGTTCTCTATTGTTTTCGAGTGAATAAAACAATGTGTAGGTCTTATTTATAGCCTAGAATCAACGAATCTGGCCAAGAAAGGAGTCTACGTTCAGAAAATGGAATTCTGCCTCGGATCTGCAGGGGGATCGACCCCTCTTGGTGTATTGGCCCAAGGGTCGACACCCCCTTGGTGGGGTCGACACCCATGGGAGGGAAATTCCCCGCTCCCCTTTTTTCTGCTCCGATTTGAACTGTTTTGACTTTTTGGATTAATTTTTTCATATATATTCTTCTTATGCGTAAACAAACAAACCTTAATAACTTCTTCATATGTTGTCCATTTTACACAAACCAGGTGTCTATTTTGACCAGAAATTCGAGACAAACCCAATGGCGTTGTCCGTTTCACTTAATTCTAAATATTTAATTAAGTATTCTTTAATTTATCATCTTTAGTGTTGTTAAAATTAGGGGGTGTTACATTCTCTCCTACTTAAAGGATTTCGTACCCGAAATCTCCAAGTTAAGAAGAATGTATATACTAACATCCATCATCCATCTACTCATCCATTAATCACAGGCATCCATTCTCCTAAAAAGATTTCTAATGCTTATATGAACATAAGCTAAGGTGTGTGTATATGTCCATGTACTAATGCAAAAGATCAGGCGGTCTACTAATTCAGTTGACCTCCTTAATGAAATGTATGTTAGTGCCATGAATCCAACATGTATGCAAATAATCCTATTATAACATGTAATTTCTATATGTATGCACAATCATCTGTCCAAATGCAACATCCATATGATGATGCATCCATTTTCATCCATTAAAATAAGAAAAATGCACACATATCCATATGTAGTTTGAGAGTGATTGAGCCGATCTAGTGCCTACTGTATGTGTATATGCATCCACGAGCAACCACTAGCACTTGCATCCATCAAACATAACATATCTCAAACACATGTTTATATATATGGGATTCCTACCTAAAGGTAAAAGATTCGATCGATATGATACACAAGAATGACAGAAGCAATTACGAATAAAAGCTTAGAAAAAGAAGTTAAGAACATAGTCCTGAAAAGGAAAGGGTATGAAGTGCGATTCTTATCTTAAGTCTCCCAAGTCGCATCCTCGCTGTCTTCTCACCATTGCACTTTTATTAACTTAACCTCACAGTTGCGCAGTATCTTAACCTCTGATCCAAGTACACGGGTAGGAACTCGTCTAATTGTCGCCTCCCATTCTACCTTTACTTCTTCAAGCATGTTAGGCTCGACACCTCTACAGTATCGTGCAGACACTTCCGTAAATATGAAATGAGGAAAAACATCATGAATATCCACACATAAGAGAAACGAACCATCTTCCTTAGTTGTGAATACCACCAGAGCACCCCATTCAGATATGCTTCGCCTAGCCAACACCCTTTCAAGTAGCTCCCCTAGTTGCTTGTTGAGCTCCCTCCTTTCACTAGGAGTCATGTGGTGGATAGGTAATGCAACTGGCTTTGCATTATCTACCGAGCACAAATCAATCTCACGCCTCGGAGGTAAGTTCCTAACCTCCTCGAAAACATCTGGATACTTACAAACTACAAGTACAGATCACAAATCATTGTCAGAAGCATCAAGTGATTCTAGGAAACTAAGCATGCTGGACGCTCTTGGGTCACTGGAAATCTCGAGAGTCCTTCCACGGCAAGTCAGAAATCTAATAACCCTCCTCTAACAATCCAGAATGGCACCATACATGGCTAGCCAATCCATCCCTAGAAATTTGACAATATCCCATAAAACCAAGTACATATGCATCGTATTTAAATTCGACGCCTAACATAGATATTATCAAACCCCGACAAATCATAGGCAGATGAGTCGTATCCCCAATGGGGTTTGAGAGGACAACGGGATCTAAAAACATCCTAGTACTAAGGTGCAGAGACTCAACCACAGATTCAGATATAAAAGAATGCAAAGCACCCGAATCAAAAAGAGTTTTAACAGGATGATTGGAAATAGATATCAAACCTTCCATGGAAACTTTCCTACCTCTATCTGGCGCACCGGCCATGAGAGCATGAACCTGCCCTCCAGGTCCATCCCTTTGGCTCTGTCCTTGCTTCTTCGGGCACTCCCTAGTATAGTTTTTGACTTCACCACACTTGAAGCAAGCATTCTTCCTTTTTCTGCAGTCTTTGACCAAATGACCCACGTTTCTGCAACCATGACATTTCTTTTTGCCTTGAGCTTTGTCGTTCCTTCCGCCCACTTGTTGTTTTTTCTATTGGGCCACACTTTCTTATTTTGTGTTTCCTCAACCTTAGCCTCTTTCTTTTCACATTTATCTTCCTCGTGCATTAATGCCATGTCAACGAGCTTCTCAAAAGTTGCTCCCATCAGAATATGAGACATAGCCAACCCATGGAGGGGTTCATTCATTCCTCTAGCAAACCTCAAAGCTTTCTTGTGCGGGGTATTTATTAGCTCCAAACCAAACCTCACCAATTGATTAAACTTATTAACATACACTCTAATAGACATGCCTCCCTACTTAAGTGCCAAAACCATTCCATTTGCATACTTTGCTCGGCTTGAGAAAGAAACTTCATTTCAAACCTCTGTCAGCAATCATCCCATGACTCAACTGGACGTCCGGCTTGCGTCACCCCACCAGATCGAAGCCTCATCTTTCAACTGCCAAACAGGTAACTGAATCTTCCTACGATCGTAAACTTCAAAAATTCTAAATAGATTCTTCGTCTCTTTGAGCCAACTCCTTTCTTCTAAGAAAGTCTCAGTTCATTGAAATGGCTTTCTGCCCAGAGCATAGAAATCCTTGCAGATCTTAGAGAAATTATCTGCTCGCGGAGGGGGAGGAACGTCTGTTGGACCACCGGCGGGCGATGTGGCCTCTAGATACCTACGGAACCATCCTGGTATCGTAACGCTCTTAGGAATATTAGGTTCCCCAGACATGATGAAAAGAAAAGGAAAAAGAGGTTCAAACAGAGAATCGAAAGATATTTCCTATGGCTTTGGGGAATATGTTTTTCAAAACAGACTTTTCTTTTGGAAATGCTTTCTTTTAAAACCTTTTTGAAAACAATTTCCACAATCTTTTATCTGATCTGGTAACCTTCAACTCTGATACCAAGTGTGACACCCCACGTCCATTAATGTCACTCGTTAAGAGAATGCATTAAGTTTCGTGAAGCGTTATAGGTAAACAGAAACAGAAACATTACAAGACAGATATAAAATAGTAGCGGAATTTAAAACGTTTATTAAGCAGAAAACATCATGGTTTAAAACATAATTACATCACAAGTCTGAAATGCATAAAACCCTGTACATCAGTTTAAAACTTATGTCTCGTACTTAAATCATTGGAGTATAATAATAAAAGAAGCATAATCCCCAAAACATAGCCATAGTAAAGAGATATGAAATCTAGCAGTACGTCTAAGCAGCTCCAAGTAGGATGAAAGCAGAATCCTAATCAAGCTTGAGTATTCCTACCCTGAGAACCTGAGGGGGGAAACGGAAGAGAAAGAAGAGGAAACAAAACGGGTCATACATAAAGCCTGGTGAGTCCAGTTACTTTTAGAATATAAATAAGTAAAAGCATCCTGACAGGCATATAAACTGAATGAGAAGGATAATAGTATCATAAGGCAGGTATAACAGGATAAATAGGATAATAGAAAAGGATATGTTGCACTTCTTATGTACTTTTCTCTGCACCAAAACTAGTATAACAGATATGTAACAGGATTGCATACTCCCTAATTACTTAACAGAAACAAGATGATCCTAATAGAAATATAATGGCAGTTTTAGGTGTAATCTAGTAGTGGGTTTTACCCCAAACAGAATTAACCGGTACCTAAACAGAAATAACGGGTGCTAACCCAAACAAAGATACAGGCACCCCACAGAAAGGACTAGATGTACCCTAATTACTACCCCCCAATCGATCGGCTCACTATCCCGTAAATACCCTGTGTCCAACCCACAGTAGGGTGTATTATTTCCTAAAGTGGCAACCTATAGAAGGACACATACCTATTTACTGTTGCTACAGCGGCTTATTTTCCCAGAGCAGACCGTAGTCATGCACGCACATGAGTCCATTGGAACGCACCAGTACACACTTCCTCCCAGATGAACCTCTTACAATTAGCTCAGTAAGCGTGCCCTGGCCCCTACCTAGTGTGTGATCCCCCTTTAATACCAGAATGGGTTACTGACTAAAATGGGTCCCACACAGCAGATGACACAAGCCAACTCTTGCAGATCTTGTGTCCCCAATTAACTAGGATTTTGACAGGTTATGCCTAACAGATTTAACAGATTCGCACAACCCCCTACACATTTACGGATTAAACCTTACAAGTTAACGGGTCCATATAACCCCTACGATTTAGTAGGTTAAGTTTTCTAGATTAACAGGTTCGTATAACCCCCACAGATTTAACAGGTTTACTTAACCCTACCGATTTAACAAGCTTACTTAACCCCACATACTTAACCCCATAGATTTAACAGGCTCATACAATCATAATGGATTCAAACAGGTTAAGTATTACAAATTCATTATCATACATTCATTTATGGTTATATTGCACTAGAGCTCCCACATTAAGTCTAATACTTGTGGATGATGGATATGCCGGTTGGGTCCGGCAGACTTCTTCCACAAGTCGAACTTAACCTCGTGTCTTAGCATCGTCACTTATTTATGCCTTGGACCCCTCACATTAGATTCACCACTTGTGGTCACTGGATATGTCGGGCGGGTCCGGGAAGACTTTTACCACAAGTGTAATCTAACCTCGTGTCTAACCGCGGTTATAGTTTCTAATTACCGTAATTCTAGGCTTTTCATTCTTTAACAGTTATCCCTATTTCATTGTAGGTTTTCATTCCCCATTTCCATGTCATATTCATTAAGATCTAAATCAAAATTTGATTTATTCCCTAAATCCATATTCATGTTTTTAATTCAAGTTATGCCCGAAATTTCCCAATACAAGTAATGCCCCAATTTTACCGGATTAAACAGGCTTCATAGATTCTTTACAGTTCCATTAACATGTTTTGCTTAATCTTAAATTAATCCTACAAATTTATATGTCCCAAACCACAAGTCATAATTTACCGTATAAATCTTGCCCCAACTTTTTGTCCAATTTCATAATATAGTTTATGCCCTCAGATTCCAATAGTGATTCAAAGTACAGGTTATGCCCATAAATTACCATTTCCAATCATTCCAAATTAACCCTATTTCGTTCGTACGCATATTTTAGCGAAATCGGCCAAGGCTCGAAGGTATCCTGACTATAAAAATAAAATAGAATGAGAGAGAGAAGAACGAAATAGGCATAAAACCAAAAGTAACAGAAGTGGGCAAATGATAGAAGAAATAGGCATATAAGTACAGATCTGATGAACATGTAATAACAGGACTGACTAGGCATAGTGTCATGATCATAAACAGGCATGATGAGATCTAATCAGTGAATTATATTTACAAACAATGGCAAAGCTGACATACTAAATAGGCATAGGCTTAGATCCAATTCATAGTTATGTCAAAATAACTTAGATACATAGGTTATGGCAGATCTGATATGATTTAATTAGTCACAGGCTTAGAACTAATTCATAAGCATGTCAAGATTACATTTTAATTATTTCTATCTAAAAATAGCGTAGACTCACTATGATTGGATCTAGAAAATAGAAGAAAGATTGCAGATATTGAATCACAAATCTCTAAACTTGAATGACTTGATTGCTGAAGAAGAAAAGGCATGATTTAATCTGGGCAGAGGTAGCATCTAGTTCTCCACTGTTCTTAAGTGAAGAAAACAATGGGTACAGGGTCTTACTTATAGCCTAGAATCCACGAATCTGGTCAAGAAGGGAGTCTATGTTCAAAAAATGGAATTCTGCTTCGAATCTGCAGGGGTCGACTCCCCTTGGTGTGTCGACCTAGGGGTCGACACCCATGGGTGGGAAATTTCCCGCTCCTCTTTTTCTGCTTGAATTTTAACCATTTTGAATTTCTAGATTAATTTAATTCATATATATTCTTCTTATGCGTAAGCAAATTTCAAACCTTAATAACTTATTCATACGGTGTCCGATTTACGCAAACCAGGTATCTATTTTGACCAGAATTCCAAGATGTGTGCAATGGCAGTTTCCATTTCACTTAATTTTGAATATTTAATTAAGTATTCTTTAATTTATCAACTTTAGTGTTGTTAAAATTACAGGGTGTTACATAAATAGTTGTTGCAGCACCTAGGGTCTCAAGCTGTCATCAAGTGCTTAAGGATTAAAAAAGAGAAAACACTATTGTGAGTATATACTATTTTTATATAGGCATTAAGTCCTTCAAAGCAACAATTTTGATAGTTTACATGTTATATTTTTTTTGGAAATAATTTATTATGCTAAGTATAAATATAAGTATGTTATCAGCGTAATATTACAAGTGTTATGTTGCATCTGAATAAAGAATAACTTGAATATATATTATTGAGAGGAAGGATTTGGTGTGGGAATACGGCAGTATGGACAAGTGGTCACATGCTTACGCCTATTTCTATATATATATAGGATAAAGAGGGGTAATATGATACATTTGTGCTGATCTTCTTTCACTAAATGCTTTCTAATAGATCTCCTTTTTATAAGGAGATTAATGAAAAAACTATGGGATTAGGTGGCTCCCTATAGACTCCCTTTTCCTCTAATCATATGCTCTCAATAATTTCTAATGTGTGCAGATCTATAAAGAAATAAGGGAAACATGTGTATGATTAAAACTAGTTTAGTTACCCATTTGATTGATTGTATGATGGGTCTTTGTGTATTGTATGAATGTATGAAGTCCTAAACATTTAGGCATGATTATTTGGTAAGTTGTTATGTGTATAAGGCTTTTGTGTCTGATAAATCATTGATACAGTTTTTGAAGGTATATTAATCTGTGGGATAACCCTTGGATAATAGGGTGGCGTGAAAAGTGAATTACAGATTATAAGTAGAAGATAAAATCAATGTAACAATGGGGTCAGTGTGGATATAATGACCACAGCCTACATTAATCTGTCCAGATTTCAAGTGGAAAACCAGGCATGCAAATAGCATGTTAATACCCTAAGGCCTTTGTGTGATGGGATAATAGGTATTGGGATCCCATATAGTGTGCACATTGGTGTTCAATGTAAGGGCATAGGCTCAAGAAAAGTGAAACATGATAACATGAATGGGGGGTGAAGGTTAAGATAATAAATAAAGTCATGTTTATACTGGGAAACAAAATGGCATGTGAATGTATTCTTGAACACAGTTGTTTATATTCTGAAATTATATGTATGTGCACACCTGAGTATGTCATACATAAAACATAAATATTGGAAATTCCCTATAAATGATTTAGTGGATAAAAACCTGATCCTTTGTTGTGATTTTACATGTAAAAATAAGGCTATGGGATGGCATTCAAGAACATGTAAACAATCATATTTATATAGATTTAGTTATGCTCACACCAAACAATTTGTTTGACCTTATTTGCTTAATGGCATGTGGGGTGTCTCAATTCAAATGAGGCAGCCTCTAATGCTTCTGCAGGTAATATTGAAGCAAATTTGAAGCAAGTGTGCGAATGTTGCTAGGAAAATCGAAGTTTAATTGCTTGTTATTTATTTATGAAGTTATGCCTAAGAGAGAATTAATTTGTTAATGTTAAGTAGGAAGTTTGTATGGTTTATTAATGTTATTTCTGTATTAGCAGAATTTTTGTAATTTCAGACTTTAAACCTAATTGACGATTATGCTAGTTGAACTATGTTTGTTAGTTTATGTTTATGTAATCTAGAACTGTATGTGTATATATTCAACTATGAATCTGGCTACTGAATTTTAGTTAGCCAAACAAGGCAAGTATAACCATGCATAGTGCCCTTGTTCGAAATAGATAAAAAAGACTCAGAGACATGAGTATATGAACCTTGTGAAGGTCACTAAAGCATGTGCATTATAAAGGCATATTTTATATGCTAATACTACATTTAGAAGTGCAGTATTGAGCATGGTTTATATGCCATAAACCAGACATCTTATTAGTCTCATCTGCATAGGGAAACAACCAGAAATGGTTAAAAGATATGCCTTGTTCTTGCCAATCAAATTCAATAAGAAAGCACTTATCTATTTAAGGTTTAAAGGCATAAACATGTAATCTACACACCCCAGTAATCCAGTAATAGGGCAGGGGTGGTCCATGAATTTGTAAAATAAAATAGACTAATAGGTAGAATTATAACTAGGCTTTGACATGGAAAATGCAAGCATGATTGGATATCATTTTTGTTGTACCCAGTTTAAGTTTCTATTGCCACTTGCACATGCTCAATTTCATGACTTTTAAACTATGTACAATTGATTGTTCTATATATGTGTTATAGCTAAGGTTAGGTTAATAGAATATATCCTTTGTGTTGTGTGAAAAAGGGATTAAAAGCCTTTTTAATCACCTTTATCTAGTGTACCAAAAACTCTGATTGTCTTTAAATAGAAAGCCTTATGTATAACCTTGATCATAAGACAGGTTACATAAATCATATATTGGTATATATATACTAGTGGAATATGATCCTGAAAAAGAAAAAAAAATAAAACCCTAGGAAGAGAAGAACATAGGAAATAATAAAAGTTCTTAGTAATTTAATAAAATAATGTAAAGTACTTATATATAATATAGGAATTGGGATAATTTATCTGAATAGAATTATATAGTGGATATATGGCTAAAAATAATAAATTGCCAAAATGTAAGGGAAAAATTATGCTAATTTGGTAATAATTGTTCATAGACAACGATGGTAGGACCAAGACCTCAATCAACTGCTTGAGCATCAAATGCACCAAAAATGGTGCATATGTAGGATTTTGTGAGGGTTCTAAGGGAAGGAGTGAACCCTAGGCATAATAACTCTCACGAGGAGCTCTCTTAGCTGCTGAAAACCTACACACACTTAGGACGCATGAGTTTTGAAGGAACTGAAGGGGTTATGGGAGTCCAAACATGGTTAAGAACATGTGAAAGAATTTTCAGTGACATGCAAGTGGATGATCAAAGGAAGAGGCAAATTGATTCTAGGCAATTTAGAGGGGCGGCATGGATTAGTTGGAGGTAATTGTAGCAGGAAGACTAGAAAATGAGATTACATGGGATCTATTCATGGGAATGCTAGAGGCTAGGTTTGTACCTGCATCAGCTAAAGCATCTTTGCTGGAGGAGTTTATTAGGCTAAGGCAAGGAGGTATGAGTGTTACAAAGTATACTCAAAGGTATGAGAGCTTGTCCAAATATGGACCAATGCTGGTTGCTAATGAAACTTCAAAGAAAGGTAGATATATATATAAGGACTAAATGTAGGATTAAGTAGAGCAATGTTACCATACATTGAGAGGACCTTTGATCAAGTGTTGAACTTAACCTTGAGCTTTGTACAACATGATAAAACAAGGGATAAATTTAGGAATATGAAGGCCAACAACAATAAGAAGGTAAGAACTAGATTCAACTATATGAGAAGAAGAAAACTGATACTACAGATAAAAAAGGCTCAAAAGTTTTTGTTACATCAAGTGTTAAGAAGAAGGTCATATGCTATAACTGTGGCAAATAAAGTCATATAAAATCCAGGTGCCAAGCTGGACAGGTTTCCAGTTTCAACTTCTTTAATTGTGGAAAAGAGGGAAATCTGAAGAGGAATTGCCCTGAATACAAACAACAGGAAAGAGGTTGAGCTATGGAAGGGAAAGGCAATTCAGTTGTTAGCTCTAATAATGAACTGCAAGGACAAGTGGAAGGTATACTACTCATTAAACAAATTCCTATAAATGTGATATATGATACTGGAGTAACACACTCCCTAATTTCCTCTGACATGGTATAACAACTAAATTTAACTTGTGTGATAGTTAATAAACCCTTGTATATAACCAGCCCAGTAGGTAGCTCATGTGATCCAGGAACGTTGTGTAACCAAATGGAATTAAATATTGCTGGAAGCCTGTTTACTTTAGATTTATTTATGTTGAATTACCCAGGTATAGGCATTATACTTGGGGTTAATTAGTTCAAAAATTATAAGGCTATCATTAATCTAGAACAGTCAATAATTTCTTTGAAAACTACCGGGGGTAAAATGGTACTAGTATGGTGTGAAATCAACAAAGAAAGAAGGTTTGGACATTTTAATAATCAAGAAATTAAGGAACAAGAGCTAGCACTGGAATAAGTGCCAGTAGTAAACTAATACCCAGATGTGTTTGATGAAGTTAAAGGGGTACCTCATAATATGCCAGTTGAATTTCAAATAAGTTTGGTTCATGGTGCAAGTCCTATAGTAAAGAAACCCACAAGAATGGGGCCGAAAGAATTGAATGAACTGAAAAATCAACTACAATAATTAGAAGGGAAGGTTTTATAAGGCCAAGTTGTTCTTGTTGGGGGTCACCAGTGGTTTTTGTTAAGAAGCATGATGGTACACTTCGAATTTGTATAGATTATAAGGAGCTTAACAAAGTCACGATAAAGAATAAATATCCATTGCCAAGAATAGATGATCTTCTTGATCAACTGAGTGGTACCAAAGTGTTTTCAAGATTGGACTTAGCATCTGGTTTTCATCAAATGAAGGTGGAGGAGGAGAGCATTAAATACACAGCCTTCAACACTAGGTACGGACTATATGAATTCTTAGTTATGCCATTTGGTCTCACAAATGCTCCATCATACTTTGTGGATTTAATGAACAGAATGTTTAGAGATTATTTGGATAGATTTGTGATATTTTTTATAGATGATATCTGGTATATTCTAAAACAGAAGAAGAGCACAAACAACATTTGTATTTGGAACTAAATAGATTGAGGAAGTGTTACCTCAAAACAAAATTCTCTAAATGTACATTTTGGAAAAAAGAGGTTAGTTTTCTAGGTCACATTATTTTTGGAAAAGGTATTTCAGTGGACCCAAGCAAAGTCATAGCAGTACAAACTTGGAGAAGGCCTGGAACAATGAGTAATGTAAGGTCATTCATGGGTATGGTCGGCTACTATAGACGGTTTATAAAAGACTTTGCATAAATTGCTATCCCACTCACACAGTTAGCAAGGAAAGATCACCCATTTGTTTGGATAGAAAAATGCGAGAAGGCATTTATAAAATCGGAAGAAGATTTGATAGAAGCACAAGTATTAAAACTTCTTCAGGGCAATGAAGGGCTTATAGTATACATTGATATTAGTGTAAGTGGGCTTGGAGTTGTTTTAATACAAAATTAATAAGTAATAGCCTATACCTCTAGGTAGTTGAAAGAAAATGAAATAAGATATGCTACACATGATTTGGAACCGGTTGCAGTGGTTTATGCCTTAAAGTTATAGAGACACTATTTATTAGGGGAAAATTTTGAATTTTATACCGACCACAAATCACTAAAATATTTACTCTCTTAAAAAGATTTAAACATGAGACAACATAGGTGAGTAGACTTCTTGGCAGCCTATGATTTGGACATATTATATACCCCTGGAAAAGCTAATAAGTTTTTAGATGCCTTGAGCAGACAACATGCTAAGTAGCCACACTGATGACAGAAGAATTCAGGGTCCTATCTTTGCTTTCAGATGTAGATATAAAAAGTACCAGTGAAGAAATGCCAATGGACATGGCCTATGGACCTATGGATCAAGGGACATTAAGCATTGTAATAGTACAATCTAATTTGGTTAAGAAAGAGGGAGAATTACAAGATCAAGATCCATTTTTTAAGGAGAAGAAAATGCTTTTGGCTATGGGATGGAAGGTGGAAAATTTCTAGATTGATGGCCAAAGGTATTTAAGGGATAAAAAGAGATTATGTGTTCCACTTAATGCGGAATTAAAAAGGGAAATACTGGGTGTATACCATAGGAGTAAGTATACCATCCATCCTAGAGGAACAAAATTGTATCATAATTTAAAGAGATATTTCAGGTGGAAAGGATTGAAAGGACATATAGGTAAATATGTACCTGAATGCATGGTATGCCAGCCGGTTAAAGAAGAATACCAAAAGACATCTGGTTTATTACAAACTTTTTATCACTTCCTAAATGGAAATGGGAAGAGATTTCTATGGATTTCATAGATGGCTTGCCAAAATCTCTGAGAGGGAATGATAGCATTTTGGTAGTGGTCGATAGATTGACCAAAGCAGCACATTTTACACCCATTAAATCAGAAAGAAGTGCACCCAAAGTGGCTCAACTATTTATGAAAGAAATAGTGAGATTACATGGGGTTCCCAAAAACATTGTGAGTGATAGGGATACATTATTTACCTCTAAATTCTGGAATTGTTATCAGGAAGCCATGGGTACAGAGTTGTGCATGCGCATAGCATACCATCCTCAGTCTGATGGGCAAACTGAAATAGTAAATAAAGTACTTGTAGATATACTCAGAGCATGCATATTAGATTGGGGATGCGGCTGGGAAGACAATCTCCATTTAGCTGAATTTTCATATAATAATAGCCATCAAAGAACAACAAAAATGGCTCCATTTGAAGTTTTATATCGGAGGCCATGTTTATACCTGGCAAGTTGGATGGAAGCTGGAGATAAAATAATTTAAGGACTTGAGCATGTAAAAGAGACATCAAATAATATTTCTTTGATAAGGAAAGAATGTCAGCAGCACAAAGTAGGCAGAAAATGAATGCTGATCAGAAGAGAAAATTAGTAGAATATGCAGTGGGAGATTTTGTATTTTTTAAAAGTATCTCCAATGAAGAGAATTTTTAGATTTGGGAAGCATAGTAAGCTAACCCCTAGATATATTGACCTTCTAAAATATTGGAGAGGATTGGGTCAGTTGCATATAGGCTGGAGTTACCAAAGAAAATAGGTGCAATACACAATGTGTTTCATGTGTCTCAGCTGAGAATATGGGTACATGATGACAAAACTATATTAAAAAAGCACCCAGTAAATTGAAGATTAACCTTAGCTTAATATATGAGAAAGATCCAGTGGAAATAGTAGGCAAAGAGGAAAAGAAATTAAGAGATAAAACCAAAATGCTTGTGAAAGTGCAATGGAGCCTTGATTTTAATGATTGTACCTGGGAGGTAGAAAGTGAAATCAAGGGTAGTTACCCCAAAGTATTTGCTAAATGGGAAAAAGGTATTTAAGATTTTAACTTAATTTAATTAATGTTATTTAATTATGTTAAGAAAACTGTTTTAAGTTAGGTATAATAAAAACAGAAAGGAAGGATTTTTGGGTCTTCTAAAATAATGATAATTTGAATACTATTATACCCTAAGAAACATGCTAAATTATAGGACACAATTTCTGAAAGTGGGGGGAAATGTGGTAACGCCGAATTGCTTTAATATTTGAAACTAAAAATAATAATTGTTATGGATATGTATGTGTGTGTGTGTTTGTGATACATATGAAGGTGAAAGTGTGCATGAATAAGGTGCAGGGTGCACAAGAATATCCAGTGTACATGAAAAGTAGGGTATTCCCTTTAATTTTTTTGAATTTATTTTGTCATCTCTTGAAATTAAGTAAGAAAATGTATGCAAGTGTTTAAAATTTTGTGTTGTCTATATATATGAAAATGAACCTTCCGGATATGATTAGAAAGTCCAGGAAATAAAACTCAAGGGATTGAACATATATGGGCTATGGAAAAATAAGCATAGTATTCAGCTAAATTTGTGGTAGCATGACCATGCAGGAAGCATGATAGTTGGGGTGAAAGGGAAAAAAATAAATATCTGGTGCATCTAAAAAGAGGATGACAAGGTATGGTATGGTATAGGGTATTTCTTTAAAAAGATAAAAAGATAAATGGGTATGGCATTGAGTGTTTTAACATGATCAACAAATTATTTTCTGAATGGGGTAAATTTGACATTAGGTAACCTTAAAACCCTAGTTTAGCCAATATAAAAAGACTAGGCTTGTGAGCTAGATTATTTTATTCTGGATAAAAAATAAATAGGCAAATAGTAGCTGCAGCACCTAAGGTCTCGAGCTATCATCAAGTACTTAAGGATTAAAAAAGGAGAAAACACTATTGTGAGTATATACTATTTTTATATCGGCATTAAGTCCTTCAAGGCAGCCATTTTGATTATTTACCTATTACGTTTTGTTTGGAAATAATTTATCATGCCAAGTATAAATATAAGTATGCTATCAGTATAATATTACAAGTGTTATACCGCATTTGCATGAAGAATAACTTGAACATATATTATTGAGAGATAGGATTTGGTGTGGGAATATGGCATTATGGACAAGTGGTCACATGCTTATGCCTATTTCTATATATATATAGGGTAAAGAGGAGCAATATGATACATATATGTTGATCTTCTTTTACCAAATGCTTTATGATAGATCACCCTTTTATAAGGAGATTAATGAGAAAAATTATGGGATTAGGAGGCTCCCTATGCCTCTAAACATATGCTCTCAATAATTTCTAATATGTGCAGATTTATAAAGAAATAAGGGAAACCTGTGTATGATTAAAACTGGTTTAATTACCCATTTGATTGATTGCATGATATTTTTGTATATGATATGAATGTATGAAGTCCTAAACATTTAGGCATGATTGTTTGGTAAGTTGTTATGTGTATATGGCATGTGCGTGTGATAAATCATTGATACATTTTTGAAGGTATATTAATCGTAGGATAACCCTGGGATAATATGGTAGCATGAAAAGTGAATTACAGATTTTTAGTAGAAGATAAATTCAATGTAATAAAGGTGTCAGTGTGGTTATAATGACCATAGCCTACATTGATCTGTCTAGATTTCAAGTGGCAAACCAGCCATGCACATGGCTTGTTAATGCCCTAAGGCCTTTGTGTGATTGGTTAACAGGTAGGGGGATCTCACATAGTGTGCACATTGGTGTTCAATGTAAGGGCATAGGCTCAAGAAAAGTGAAATATGATAACCTGAATGGGGTTGAAGGTTGGGATAACAAATAAAGTCATGTTTATACTGGGAAAAGAAATGGCATGTGAATGTATTCTTAAACGCAATTGTTTATATTCTGAAATTGCATGTTTATGCACACCTGAGTATGTCATACATAAAAAATAAACATTGGAAATTCCCTATAAATTATTTAGTGGATAAAAACCTGATCCTTTGATGTGATTTTACATGTAAAAATAAGGCTATGGGATGGCATTTAAGAACAAGTAAACAACCATATTTATATAGATTTAGTTATGCTCATGTTGGAGAATGAAGTTTTGATGACAACAACCTTATTTCAATTATCATTATTAATTGATTATAAAATATATACTAACATTTCTATCTAGAATATATATATACATATATATATATATATGCAGGTATTATATACATGACTTAAATACTGAAGACGATATAGTTTTAGAGTTCCAAGAGATTCAAGATTTAGAAAAAATTCAAGACTCACGAGTTATCAAGTTATCAAGAGTTCGACAAAATATAGTAATAATGTCTAGTTTATATGTAAGACTCTGAATAGCACTCCAGGTTCAAATTCTGATTTTCGAACTCAAATTCTGATTTTCAAATTTCAAATTATTTTCAAATTATTTTACTTATGATTTCAAACTTATAAGTTTAAAGGTTTTTAGTTTTGGTTCAAGAATTTCCAGAATAATATATATGTTTAAACACTTGAAAAATAGTTTTAAAAAATCAAATAGTATACATATGTCGACATACATAGATGGCTATGCCGACATAAAACTATCATTTTTTCAATTTTCAAAGGAAGTGTCTTTTCACTATTTGTAACGTTTCTGAAACATTGCAACCATTGAAATGCTATAAATAGGGGCTGACTTCGAATTTTATCATAATTCTTCTTCTCCATCTTTACCCCTTTTTATACTACCATTAAAATACATCATTTTCTTGATTCCTACACTTATACTTTCCAGATTTCTACTCAAATAATTTAAAACTTCATCTTTTCTCAACCTCTATCTACTACTCTCTATATTGAAATGTTGTTGAAGAGTTATAGGGTTGTTGTAATCATTTGGGAAGGGTTTGGGAAAGGGTGTGTTCCTTGTAGCTTTAAAATCAAGGAAACGGAGCGGTGTTAACCTTGTAGCCATGAAATCAAGGGTGTTTGGAGCGGTTTTAACCTTGTAGCCGTGAAATCATAGGGTTGTACTTGGATATTGATAATAATAAAATTCTGCGCAATCCATCGCTGCATGGGATAGAACGTAGGAGTAATCTGAATCAATATAAAATCCAGTGCGTTCTTTCCTTTTTCAGCATTTTATATTTATCTGTTTCTGTGTTTGTGTTTGATTTTGTCTTTGTGATCCTCTCTAGTGTGTGTTATTCATATAGTAGATTATTTAGTTTCCATAAATTCCTTACAAACACTGTTCACCCACCCTCTAGTGTTTGTTTTGCCTTAAGATCTGCATTCCGCATTCCCTAACAATTGGTATTAGAGGAAGGTTTTCAAAAGTTCATCACATGAATTTTGAAAATATTAAATGGAAAATTTTGGAATGATTTATAACACTAGTGTATATTCATACATTGCATCAGTATTAGATGAGTCTACATTCAAATTTTTTGAAAAATCAAGTTATCATGATATGATCCCTTGAAATGTTTAAATGGATATATCACAAAATCATCATGACGTTATGATTTCAAATTACAATTGGTTACTTTGAAAAATCACTTGATTCTTTGAAAGGTTGTGTTGTTTTGCAGGAAAAGAAGTTATGACTATTGCTCAATGGGTACCAAGATGTACATTCGTTAACCAAGAAGAAAACGAAGAAAGACACCAAGGTGTTCATTTATTAATCAAGAAAAAGAATATTGGCAATCTATAGTGAAATAGGTAATTGATCTACAAAACTATTTTTCTTCTTCAATATGATTCTATAATGTACTTCTCTTAAAAGTCTCTGCAATGCCTCTAGTTTCATGCGAAACCCTCAATAAACGGCCAAGTTATGATCAAATGAAGTTTTGATGCACAAAGGGAAAAAGAAACCAAAATTGTCTCAGATATTTCTCATATTTCGTCCATACATTTGTAATATTTCATCCCAACTCCTTTTCTAGATTGTAGTCCTTATTCTTCCAGTCATTTTGATGGGTAGATCATCAAATTCCAACCAAAATTGAATGAGATATGGCAGTTTGAAGTTAGTTATTCAAAACAGGAAATTTTGTATGGGAGTTTATGTTTTCCTCTCACTTATTCGGCCTGCTACATCATAATACCATTCAAATTCTTCACCAAACTATTATTCAATCATATCCCTTTCCTTCATCTTCAATTTTCCGCTGGTTTCATCCAATTCCGTTAAGAAATGAAGAAGTTATGTCCTTCGGAAGTTTGATTGTAACTGGAAAAACGAGAAGAAGAAGAAGAGAAACTTTTGTGAAGAGACATGACTTTTGGGCTTATATATAGTAGTTGAAGTGTCCATTCATTCAAATTCAAATTTTTGGCACCAAGTTGATTAAACTACTAAATCATTGGTATCTTTCTCATATGGTTTTCAAACTTAACAAATGAATATACTATGCTGATCAGAAAAACGAGCCCGTAGCAATAAGCAGATCTCGTCGTCAAATTCTGAAAGATGTGAATGTATGGTTCATAACAATGGTAGAACAACAAAATGGAGGATTTCAGAAAGAGATACGCTTTACAATAATTTATAATTATCATTGAATTTAGGAATATACATCTATGCACGTAGTTTGGAATAGAAATTTATCTCTTTTATAATTTTAGACACTTTGGTTCATATGTCGATACACCATAGTATACTTATCAATATACCAATCCAATTAAAATCTTTTCTTATTCTAAATTTAAATTTCATTACTATTTGATTTGGATTTGAAAAATTGAAACGACATCTTTTTGATATGAAAATGTATGTTCAAACTCTAATTATCAATTTTGTTTTATCTACTTGTGTTTCGTATATTTGTTTCAAAAATATATATTAAAAGTATATAAAATAAAACTATATAGTACATGAATATGTTAATTTTAAAACACTTGATATTTTTATAATATATATATATTACTAGATTGGAACCCGTGCTTCGCAAACGGTGAGTATTGGATATCATTGAGTGAAAAGCAAGGTGTTGAGAGTAGAAGGGTTGTCGTAAGCGTTCCATTCTAAGCACATGGGTAGTGTAAATAATTGTACCTGGATATTTTAGATGGACAATATATATCCAAAATTTATTGTTGTTTCTTACTAATTAATTATAGTTTATTTTTGTAACAGAATTCTTTTTACATAGTTTTTTTTTTTGGCCAGTGATATTTATCTTTCACCTTTTATTCGATTTGAGCTTATAAGATCAATATGTGTTGAGATATTAAGAAAAGATATTATGTTGAGATATTAAGGAAATATATTAAGAATGAGTTAATGTTAAGATAAGGACAAATAAATACATTATCTATTACAATGCTAATCCCTATATTTATAGGGTCAATTATTCTCTAGAATATTCCTAGCACATTCTTTATTCTGGAGCATATTCCATGGCATATCTCTTGGCATATTCTCTAACACCAAATATAAGATAATGTATTTATGTGTCCTTATCTCAACATTAACTCATTCTTAATATCTTTCCTTAATATCTCAACATAATATCTTTTCTTAATATCTCAACAAATATGCTCCAGAATAAAGAATGTGCTAGGAATATTCTAGAGAATAATTGACCCTATAAATATAGGGATTAGCATTGTAATAGAGAATCAATTCATATTAAGAAAAATGTAGCCTTTTGTCCTTATCTCAACATTAACTCATTCTTAATATCTTTCCTTAATATCTCAACATAATATCTTTTCTTAATATCTCAACAATATGGTATGCCACAATGCAGAAATAAGAATAAATAAAATACTTATACATATATATGTTAACTTAATAATATTATCAATGCAAGTGCATTGTTTTAAGTACTGCAATAAAGTAAATAATGATTGGAATGTGACCCTTTGTTACAATACTTTGTACAAGCAATGTAAAGTGCCTAAATTTGATGACACGAATTGATTTTAGTAATATATTATCTCAACAGCATGCTAATATTAATTTTGATCAAGCACTGATTATTGCTAAGTGGTATCTCCCTTAGATACCCTCTTTTGAAAACATCAAAACAAATATGAATTAAAATGAAAGTTTATATGATAGGTTATTAGGTAGTACCCGATGTACTGTTTTTTGTAGGCTTTGAGCCTTTTGTACTAATTTTCTTCTCAGTCGAAAAAATACATAAAACCAACATGTCAATAGCCAAGCAAAAAAAGTTGAGTGGTATAACAAGAGTGCAAATAATTATCAAAGTGTTTTCTATTTCCACTCTGTTATTTATCAAGTGTATCCATAGTCAATTGTAAGAGAAGTTTTGGCAACCCTTCAGAGGCTAGCATCCTACCTAACTACAAAAATTTGTTGCTAAAAACGTGAAAAGGTGCAAAAGGTTCAGTATGGTGTCTATCTTATATATCACTTCTTAAGCCTTCAAGACATCAAATATTAAGTTCGTTCACTAGCATTGTCCACTTGGTAATTCCATATAATAACGTTAGCAGATTCAGTTAACAACAACTTTGACTCTTTCTTCTTCATGTTATCTTGTAGTCTTGAACTTGGCACTTAAACATTATTGTCGTAGACTTGCACCTAAATTGGCAGAGCCCACAGACTGAAGCATCATCATCAGATTCTATTACAGATGAAATATCACAGTACCTAAATTAGCAAAAGACTATAACTCTAACTTAATATGGGAAACACATAAATCACTTAGCTTGAAAGATTTTGACTAAATTGTCCAGAGCAAATATATTTTCCATACTCGGCATATGATTAGTAATCAGATTTCACAAAAAAGTGGAAATCACTTAAACGATCTTTGGTATTTCATGATTTCCAACTGCTATTTTCATTAAAAAAAAAATCCATATACCACAGTTGAAACCTAATTCTATGCCAGAAGAAGTTGTATGTATATAATAGCAAAAAATGTTGTATTTATCTTTATATATTATTGACATTGTCAACGATCTTGCACTGCCATCTTAAAATCGTGAAATATAAAATAGAGAACGATTAATATATAATGGGACGCCAAATCTTTCTCAAGCATTGGATTAGCACTGGTAACCAATATATTGTGCTTATAAAGTTAGCAGATAGTATGTTACATTAAATCGTAAATGTATTATCGAGAAAGAAACCATAGATTTTGTTATAACACACCAGATTTTTCCGATGCATGTTGGTGTAAGAAATACAAAGTATGAAGGAAATCTATGAATATGACATCAAGTCCTAGTGATCTCAATCTCAGATTCAATGGTCACATGTGATTCCTTGACAATGTCAAAAAAAAGTCATTTGATAAGTTTCATCTCATCTGCATCAAATATTATTATGTATAAGAAATTAAACTCTTTACCCATGAACATTTGATCAATTCACAGACCACAACGTTAATACTTGAAGGGGAAAAAATCCTACTACATTTGTTGTCATCAACATATGGCAGGCAAAGTGTTGCAACAACAACATTCCATACATAAATCAAAAATCATCGTCATCTTCCTCAAAATCAAACTCTTCGGAATCCTAACTTAATTCCACATCCTCCTCTTCACAGGCACTCTCTCTATATATATGTAACCTTAGTAGGTTCCTTCCTCTCGCTCTTCGGCTTGCTTACAACAACCCCAAGAACTGAACATAATTCAACTTTTCGTTAAGTCGACAATTTTGAATCGACTCACGTTGTTCCCGATTAAGTTCAGATATTGCTTATAGTAATGCAATATTTTATATAAGAAAATGTTTTTTCTCTGCAGAAAGTGAAATGCTTTAAATTGTTTCTAAAACCGTATGATTCACTTTCAAAAATACATTTTTTAAATGATTTTTATAGTTCTAAAAAAAATCTAGATAGTCCAATATAAAAAAAATCGTGAAGTCTCCCACGCTATTTTTTTATGTTGATTTTGAGATACCAATAAAGAAAGTTCAAATTTATATATGTAACAGTATTATTTTGTTTTTTTCTCGAATTTCATTCTCAGATAATCTTTTTCCGTGAAAAGGACAAATACATTTATGAAAAAAAAGAACATAGGATTCTAAAAATCAAAAAATAACCATGGATTATTTTCTCATGTTAGAGTAGTTGAAATTATATCCAATATCATTTGCAAATAGAGTGGGTATCGGACGTCTCACGCATTATTAAATCAAAGCATGGCACAGAGGTGAATAACAACATAATTTACTAATAAGGAAGTATTGTGCATTAAAACTATCATAGCCATGTTTGACAACAATGAGAGGGAAGGGTTTTCCATTATAAAGCATTCGAAAAATCAACTTCTATATAACAAAGACTAAAATTCATTACATCTATAGTACATGGCCATCAACTCAGCAACATCTTATACGCATCAAAATAGTGAATTTTGTTGTACATATTACTGGAACAACCATAAACCTGACCGTCTATGATAATATAGTGGAAAATAAATTATAAGATAAGTTATCAAGTAAAGATTTCTTTATTCCACAGTAATAACCTGTGGTTTTTGTTTTGGCGCTAGATATACATTGTCTAAACATAAAATGTAAACTTTCCACTTGTATCTTTAGTTTAATTTGAAACTGGTAAAATTTGAGCTGTCAATTCAAACTTGTTTGTATGTTTTATATTTTTTTTGCTGATACAAAATTTTCACAAATGTAACTTCTGTTGAGTTCTATATTGACTCTTGAGAATTGGATTGTGATTGGCAAAATTCAATTTTCAAACACAATCTTGTTTTCTACACCTTGACAATATAAGCGAGATGTATTGGTTTATTCATTTTAACTTGTATCAGAGCCGAATCCTAGATCCTGGATTCAGATCGCAGAAGAAGCAACAAAAAGCTTAATATAAAAGTTACATGATAGTTTATTTAATCAATTTTTAGCACATGACAAATGCAGGCTTCTATGATAACCCCATTGGATTCAAGGTTGAGGCATCAAAAATATTGTTTAACTTCTAATATTACAGAAATCCCTAAATTCAAAAACTTCATTCATTATCTAGAAGAGTAATCTAATAAAAAGGAAAATTACAGTTGATAAATTAGCAACATCCAAATCCTAGTAAATTGTCTTATAATAAATTGATAGGGTTTATAACAAATTATATTATGGTAAAATGATAATTAACATCATCCAAATCCCAATAAGTCCGTTCAAATTTTGAACTTCTGTAATTGGGTTAACCGAGAAATTTTCAAACCCAAGATAAGTTAAAAATACGTAATTAAAAATCAAAATAAAAAGGGTAAACTTAAATGAAGGTGCTCTTGTCTGGGTTCGATGCTTCGTCAAAGCCATTTTTTAATGAATTTTCTTGGATTAACATTAAAAGTTACCAACCGTAAAAAATTTAATTTAAAAAGGAATAAATAAGGGAAACCGGAATTAAATCTTTTGTGTCTTCAATCTGCGTCTTTGTCGAAGCTATCTGAACGACAGGATCATTGTTAGTATTTTTAGAATTAGGGTTAGTATTTTTTATGTGTAGCTACTACGGTATACATAATGTGGTAAAAAACAGTAAGATCTGATCATGGGACCATGTGGGCCCCAGGTGCGCATGGGAAGTTAAGGAATTATAAGTTGGATAGTGCTACAACGACCGGTGATTTCCCGGTGAAAAATGGCGGATCTCGAAATTCACGACTGAAATTCACGGAGGCAAATATATCGTTCGGCTCCTACTGCTGCCGCACAATTCAACCTATTCATTCCCGGTCGAAGTAGCAATTTCGTTATAAGTTTGAGTGTTAATATCAAATGGTACTTAATTTGTGTTGACTGAATTGTATACAATTTAATATTGTACTATATAAAAGAAGGTGCGTTTTAATTAAAATAGAAGTGAAATATAGAGCAAGTCAGAAATGGGGATAGGATGTTCATACATAACCGTCTAGCCAAAAAATATAACCTGTTGAACAAATGAGTGCTTAATATTGTTGTATATCTAATGAACAATGACCAGTAGTTTATAGGAAAATTAATTTACAAGGACAAATTATTTGAAAATTTTAACCGCAAGGACAAGAGACAAAAAATTTATTCAAAAGAACAAAACAAAAGTGTTAAAAAAAATTCAAAACAGAAGAAATAAGGGAGAGAGGAGGTTTCCATTCATTCGGATCTATGTATTTCTATTATATTGGCTCCATTATATATAGGCTTTGGAGCTGGTGTCAAACTTATCTCCATGATGTGGGACTAAAGGAATATTACAAAAGCATACTCACTCTTATATATTACAACACTCCCCCATGAATATGCATCTTCAAAATCTTGAATGCTCTGCTAACTTGAAGTTGTCCCTTTTTGAAACATATATGATGAATAAGACAACTTTTATTACAGCAACACTAAGCAGGAAGTAATCTACTCATCTTGAAGTATATCAAGATTTTCATTACAACAATACTTCGAAGAATGCTGTAATCTATCGTCCATGTTCTTTATATTCTTTATAATAACAAATGCTATTTATGTTCTTCAGGAACTTATATATTATAATAATATTTGCATATCGCAACTACCACTTCAATGGATATTAAGAGTTTCATTACAACAATTTTTGAAAGCAGGAAGTGATCTACTCATCATGAATTATATCAAGATTTTCGTCACAACAATACTTAAAAGAATGTTGTAATCTACATTTCTTTCTCTTTGCATTATTTATCACTAATAATGTAATTTAAATTCTTCCGGAATTTGTATACTTTCATCGTTTATACCTTCAGGATATTGTAAGCGTTTTAAACACTTTCACCGCTTTAATCAATTCAATTATCTCTGAAAATACAATGCTCATGGCACTTAACATGTTGTTGACGCTCTATGGTGCTTCAGTAACTTCCATGTGGTTTTGTCATTATATATATTTCTATTTTTATCTTATGAACTACAGGTTCATATCTTATTGGCTACCGGTCCATATATTTTATTTAGGAGAATTTCATGATGGGCAATCATGTTTCTCTCTAATATGGGATTTTTAATCCATTTATAAATATAAGCGCTTTATTATTTATTAATTTATCATCGATGATTATTTCTTGTCAGTTCTATACACGATTTATTGAGATCTCAAAACTTATCATGCTTTAGGTACCTAAACCACTTCTGGGGTTATTTTGACAATCATGTCATGGGTTTCTTTCAAAGCACCCTTAAGTGTTTCTTTAGGAACATTCACCTCCTTTATTTTGCATCTTTATGACGTACTCCAAAAATATTTTGAACTGACTTTTATACCACATTTTCAGCTGTGATTTACACCATTTGATCCTTCGGGGATTCAGATGTATATTGGAGAAAGTCTATTAGGGACATAATTGATAATTTATGCAAGTTACTTTATACTTTGCATAATTATATATGTTAGCAAATATTTAACATCGATGATTCCTTTATCCTCCCCCTCAATGTTGACAAACATTGTCACTTTAAATAATAAACTGATTCTTCTTTGATCCATTATAGCATCATAGCTAGCAAATACATTAGATGTATTTCAATTGTAGGAGGATAATGCTCTTTGGTTGATAAGATGCATTCATATTGTGTTGCTTATTCCTTTTCAATGATCTAATGACTTTGAGGAATTTTTTATCATTTGAATATGCATATGACTTCAGGTCATTCAATATTGATGTCAATCGACTTTCTAAAATTTAAAATAATATATGCATAATTTATAATATGCACTCATGACAACTTCAGGTTGTTAATTAAATATTCGCATATAAGTGTATATACGTACATCCACATATTACATATGTAATTGATTTGCATATTCTCTCTCATTCAAGTTATTGATTTTAGAACAAATTGTTTAAAATGTTCCAATCATTAATTTTTTTCTTATCATGTAATGTCAACGTGAATCTTAAAGATTGTATCATAATATCCAAAATATCTGATTTGGAATTGTATTGAACTTCTGGTTCAAATGAAATATATGAACAACTTCGAGTTGTTAATCCATATTGAACTTCTGATTCAAATAATATATAAACAATTTCAAGTTTGTTAAACTGTATTGAACTTTTGGTTTAACTGTATTGAACTTTTGGTTCCACTGTATTGAACTTCTGGTTCAAATAAAATATATAAACAACTTCAAGTTGTTAAAATTTATTCTTCAACATAATATGTAAACCTAAATGTATAAGCAAGATACAACTCATTTTGAAAATTGTGAAATCTTTGGAAATCAATTTTATTAATGTTATTATTTCACACAGTTTCAATAAAGCTTCAGGCTTTTAAACTATGAAGTATTTCAATTTCATTGATTAAGGAACTACAAGTTCCTATGCATATATATAAACATACATATTATATCTAGTTTATTAATTTATGAATAACTTCTGATTCTAAACTTTTAACATACTTCTAATATAGAAGCTTTTACATTCTTGCTAATTATCAAGATTTCAAACTTGTAAACTTCATCAAAAAGTTTCTTCTTTCATAATCCAAGACTTCAGGTCTCAGATCTGAGTTATACAACTTCTTCCATTACATTAGATATTAGTTGCCAAATACATTGACTAATAATACATATGTCTGTTATTATTCCAAATACAAACATACATCATTTAACTTATAATAGTCAATGCTTTTAATACATTTATAATAATATGGTAATATAATATATATTACCATAACGATACATTTGATGCATTTATTATAAAAATAACGGAAATAACCATTATATGGTCTAAATATATGAATCAAATAAATAAATTTTACTTAAATCAACATAATAAAATTTGGATCTGGCTACAGTATTGATCAACGACAAAACTAAAATAAACAACTTATAGTTGTACTACATTCCCAATAATCATATTTTTAAAAAAATTATATATACGCATAATGTCTAATCGAGAATTGAGTAAAAGTGCATAATTATAGAACCAAGATTTTACATTCTTTAATATGAATAATTCCATAAACTTGCAGATCTATATACATAAAATTCACAACATAAAAATTACATGTTTTAGGTTCAAATTATACAATCTATATAAAAATCTTTTAGATCTTTCTATTCATATCAAAATTATCTCTTACCACTATAGAAACTAAAGGTCCTAAATTTTCCATTTTTATAACAAAAATTGCTTCTGCATACACTTCAGGTATTTAAAATCAATAATTAAATCTTAACTTATGATCTTCAAGATGCATATTTTCTTTAGTCGTTAAATTTGCATCATCATCTTTCTCATTTGCATATGAACTTCAGGTTCTTCATTTGCATATGAACTTCAGGTTCCTCATTTGCGTATGAACTTCAGGTTCCTCATTTGCATATGAACTTCAGGTTCCTTATTTGAAAAAAAAATTGTATATGAACTTCATGTCATATGAACTTTTTCTACAAAAATATTATCATTTTTAATTGTAGAAATCTCTTCTAGAGATATTTTATTATTTTCAAATAAACAGATCTCTTCTAGAGATATTTTACCATTTCCAAATATACATATATCCTCTAAAGATATTTTGTTATCACCGCTTCTGGGATGAACTTACCTCCTCCGGAGATAAATATGTACAAACTATTGAAATGTCATATCAATATACAAAAATACATATCAAACCTTAAATGCAGTAACAAAATTAGGTGCAATAAATTAAAATAAGATTCAAGAGAGAAAAGAAATCACTACTTCTGGAGTATATGATATTTCTTCAGGAAACATATCTTTTATTTATGTAATTGCAATGCAACAGAAAAAATTCTTTAACATCTCTTCTAGGATATTGGATTTGCTACATAAAATTAAATCTCTAAAACATCTCTTCAAGAGATTAATATGCATACTATATCTTCAGGATATTCAGTTAATATAAACTATACATGAAAGATGTCAGTTAGATGAAATCCGTTTAGTTGTTTTCTATTGAATCCAATGTCATTGTCACATATTATAATGTGTGTGTCTCTTTTAACTTCTTCTGGAAGTATAATCTTTTCATGTCACATCATTTAAGGAAGCTTCGGGCTTAAATTTTTTTTTTCAACATATGAACTTCAGGTTCATATTATTTCAGATTCCAAAGAATTATTTCAACTTCTAATCTCAGTAGCAACTGACAAACTACTTTTTCATGATTTATTATTTTGCAGTATAATGCAATTTTGTCTTATTTATATTGCTCACATATTTTGAAGGCATGCTAACAGCAAAAATTTCTTATTACTTATAACTGAAGTTGCATCCATAGTATTTAAACTTAAAGTATATACGAGAATAAAAATGTAGCACTGTAACCACATAAAGATGGAAATCTAAATAAGTGTAGACTATATGAACTGAACAGAGTCAGAATTAATCGCAGGTTAGCCTATTTCCAGAATAGACAATGAAAAAATACAATGCGATCCAAAATCAAATATGCAGTTTTCTTAGAAACGGGGAAAATATCAGAGAAAGCAATATATTATTACACAAAACCTATTGTGATGTACGATGGTTAAACATATTACATCAGGGTCTGTAGCGGCGGCTCTAAATTATGCCTTTTTGTATTGATGAAGAATATATAAAATAAATGTCTTTTCTTTTCATTTTAATGGTTTTCTAAAACTCCATTGCTATTAATAATAATCAATGACAATACTTCAGATCTGAAAACAAGATCTGACTTTTAGATCTCTACATCAACAAATCCATTTAAAATAGCTTGCAAAAAAATATCCATTTAAACGAGATCTGCAACAAACTCAATAATGGATTACTCCAACATCACTTGTTCAGGTTTCAATATATTTTATCAACGATTAATCATGAAACATTAAATCTAAATATGTAGTCTCATATTGATTTAACTGAGAATAAAACATGTTAGAAGCACGTAAAGCAAACAAATTTGTAGATTTAATCTAGAAGGAAATAGGAGATTTTCAATGGAATTATACCTGAATTCCTAATGAAGGGAAATTTTTTGTTTGATCTTCCAACTTAACACAAACCATGGGTCTGATCTCTATCAAGAGTTTCGTGCTGATAACGTGTTAAAAAAATAAATTCAGAATAGAAGAAATAAGGGAGAGAGGACATTTCCATTCATTCAGATCTATGTATTTCTATTACATTGGCTCCATTATATATAGGCTTTGGAGCTGGTGTCAAACTTATCTCCATGATGTGGGACTAAAAGAATATTCACTCTTATATATTACAACAAAAAAACATTTCTATTTAATTTTTTTTGTAGACTTTTAAGTATCAATTTTTTATGTCTGTAGGTATCAGTTTGCTCTCTACAGCTGATAGGAAGCAGTTTTGTGTGTTTGAAGATATCAGTTTTTAGCTTACAGCTTGTAGATAAATGAGGTGTTGGTTGATATAACTGTAAAAAAATGAGTGTATATAGCAATTATTCAGATGAGAAAAATATAAGAGAATCAATCGAGCTGAGATAACATAATTCACTGTAAATAATAATTTGCAGTTAGAGCTGCAGGCATGAGTTGTCCCCAAACTTCATCTCCACATCCTCATATACATGAACAGTCCACCAACAAACCACCAGTATACATCCATATATAAACAGCCTCTCTTTGCAATCTCATTAGACATCAACGGTTAAATATAAAAACCTCAAATGTATCTACAAGCTCATCAAACTACCAAATAGTTCAGCAGCTCTCTTCTGACAACAAGTATACAAAACTGCTACTTACAAGCTGTAGGCTAAAAACTGATCTCTTCAGACACACAAAACTGCTACTTATTAGCTGTAGAGAGCAAACTGATACCTACAGACATACAAAACCAATACCTAAAATCTAGAAAAAAAATTAATTTAATTTTTTTAAATTTATGTGTATTGTCTTTTTGAATAAATTTGGACAATGTTTTGTCCTTTTGAATAAATTTTTAGTCTCTTGTCCTTATGGTTAAAATTTTCAATCAATTTGTCCTTCACATTATTTTCTTGCAGTTTATATATATATATATATACAAATTATGGATGTTATCTTTTCATTGCCTTCACTATTTTTCCTTTCATTTTCGAATTTTGCCTATGAGTGTTTGATAAATAAGGCATATTGTTAAAAAGACATGGAAAATAATTCATTTCGATCAATATATAAAATACTAAGAAAATAGGTAAACTCGCCTAATTTAGCAAATTGGTCAGTTATGATTTATTTAAATATTTTCTACAATTTTCTTTATTTTAGTTAGGAAAAGATTTGTGCAATTCTATTACAAACAAAGTCATGGGAATATAAATACATGTCTCCCATCTTTTATTTTATCCCATAGCATATATATTAATAATTATTGCCCACCTCTGTTATGCATGTCGTTAGTCTTTGAAATCAAAACGATATTATGATTTTCTTTTAAATTATGAAAGATCTACGCATGCTGCAGGTAAAATAAAAATGAATGCAGTTTAAACTCTCCAGTTTTTAGATTACAACCAATCAGTCCTACTCCTTGGTTACTCTTTTCACCATTATATGAGTCATCATCATTACTAACTTTAAAATGATGCCTGTAGTAATTATAATGCATATGAGCGTCGATTTTAAAACCATATTCCCACCATATTTCAAGCCAAAAATGACAAATTAATAATATAAAGGTAAAATAGTCTGTATGATTCTATATAAGTAATACAGCATGTGTATGTGTTTTTTCATGAATAATATCGATTTTTAAATTTTTATAAATATCAAAGAAATATTTTGAAGAATTGTTATAAACAAAATAATAATAAATTAAAAATGGTAGCAGCTTTTACTAAATTTAAAATGGCTTCTTCTTATACATATCTTCTTTTAAACTAAAAATCTACATAATTCTATGGAAATTTTATGATTTTATATCTAATAGTCTGGGTTTTTTCAGCGGAAAAAATATGGCTTCATCTTATGCATTTCTTCTTTTAAATTAAAAATATACTTAATTATGTGGTAGTTTATGAAATTGTTTCTCATGAAACAAAGTACATATCAATCACTTCCTAATGTGCAAGATACTCAAAATTGCTGAAATGACGCAAAATTTATAAAAAGGTACCTCGTACTAAATGAGCACATATTTTACAAAGAAGTAATTAGACTAAAGGTTGATGCTTTATGTTCAAAATATATAGAAAAAAGGCATGGTATATGTAATGAGTAAAGAACTGGTTGACGGCGTGGAAATGGAGGAAAAAACAGAAAAACAACAAAGAAATTAACTGGTTAATCTATTCATAAACCTGTTGATTAAGCAGCAGCAAGTGCATGTATTATTTTCACTTGATCTTATATAAAATACGCTAAGATATTAGCTATCCAACTAAGGTGTAATCAGTGTTGAAAATAATTCTTTTTAACAAAATAAAATGGTTAAAAAGGAGGTATACAATAGATTCCTAAGCCTCAACCCACTGAATGTCATAATCACGTAATTTTAGTGTATATATTGCATACACTACACCAAATATGTAAATTTGAAACGCATGATATTTTTATTTTGAAATGGTTGTTAAGTGTTTCTCTGTCAGCAACACCTGTTTAGTGTTTCATTGGTAGGTAAGTCGTTTCCCTATTATTTCCATTAATATATTAAACTAATAAATGTCCAATTCTCTAACAATAAAAACAACCTGATTGTTGTCCTTCAACGTGCTCAACCCTAGCGAACAAAATCGTTCTCAAATCTGAAAACAGGTCGCTTCTTTCTCCAGCTAGATCTAATTTCGAGTTGTCTGTTAATCGCTTCCTTCTTCATTCCAACGACTGATCATTTCGTTGATCTTGCTTCACGGATCTTCTCAAAATACATTTTAAGGTATCGCTTCTCTTCTCGAAATCCATTTTAAGGTATCGCGGATCTTCTTAAGTGATTGATTGTCTCGTTGTATCATTACCTTTGATTTTGATTTCTTCACCTTGTTTTGCTGGTCGCATTAATAGAGGCCGACGTTGTCTTCCAATTATGCAGTAGCACATCTTCATCACCATATTATTTTGATATAAGTATAAATTGTTGTCCCTTTTATTGTTTGGTTCAACGTATGTATATAACTCCTTGTACATCTTATTAGTTTGGCTTAATGTGGTTATGTTTTAAGGGTATCTGCCTGTATGATTAGGGCATTTTTCTTTCTTTTCTAAGGTATAGAAATTTGAAAACATAATTGTCAATAAGGTATAGAAACCTGAAATATTTTATGTGCTAGGCATTTTTCTTTCTATTTCAGGTTTCGGCAACAGATTTAGATTTAGACACTAACACTATTTTTAGATATGATAGCAGTGGAAATATGAGATGCAACTTAGCAACGTCTAAAAGTTTTTGTTTTCTTTTAAATTCAAGTGAAAAATTATCTTTAGATTTTTTTTATGTGAATTTTTTTTACATACAGTGAATGCAAACCTGAAATGGGTAATTTCGTAACAAGCAACACTGGAATATGTGAAAATTTATGTTTTACTTTAATGGCAATTGAGGCAAAAGTAAAAAGAAAATGATTTGAAAGCACTGCCATTTTCATATTAGCATTAAATAATTGAGCAGATAGATTTCTTTATTTCTTTCTTAAATCACCAGGAGAGCCCGGAATCAAAAAATAAATTGTCTTAGGAATCAACTCATCATGTAATTCCAAAATCTCAAAGTCATGTGTCCCATTTGCCTACATGTACATAAAGCACCAAAATTATGGCTGCACTAGATCTGTCATAAGAGGCTAACTTCAATCTGCTATGGAGCATTTGCTTCATCACTATTACAGCACTTTTCTGACTATCTGTCTTTTAGGTATGAAAGATTGGTAATGGATTCAGGTACTGAACCAGTTTGATAGGGAAGTTGCTCAAAATTGATGTAGGAAAGAGCTGGGAAATTTCTGATGAATTTATCCAGTTGAGTTGGATTTAGAAATGGTGAGGCCCTGGAGTTAGCCAGTGAACATTTCGTAGAAGACGCCATCCCAAGTACAGTAGTCTTTGGAGGGGTTCTAAGATGACAGTGTTAGTGGGTTTTTGAAGGTGTTTCAGAATTTTACGAGGGTGATTTTATCGGTTAGCTTTACTTACCGCTTTAGGTGATGTGTTGGCAAAACACCGATTTACATTGTTCAATAAATTTTCAAATAATGAAAAGTTGTTCGGTTTATTGATTTTATTACAGGTGTTGGAGAATTATTTTGGTTTAAGTTCATCTTGCCTTTCAGGTACGGTTCATTTAAGTTTTCACTATTTTTTCTTATGTTTTTAAATTCTCAAATTAATGATTCTGCTCTGTAGACGTGCTCGGCTGAAAGCCTTGGCTTCCATAAATGGAAAAGAGTAGTCAGTCCTTTATACATGTAATAATTAGATAGTGCTAGTGGGTTGTTGTGGTTGTTTGCAATACATAATTAGAGTAATTTAACTTTGCTAGGAAATACTGTTATGTTTGGTTATTGTTGAGGATCATTGATTTAAATGTAATTGGCTGGCAAAGCTGGGTAACTTACCCATGACGAGACGAATGATATGAGCGATGCATCGGACTTGACTAATGAACTGATTAGATATCGCTTTATATGAAAAAAAAATAGCATGGTTTGGCTAAAAAACATCTATAACCTACGTTGTAAGCGGACACCAACACAGCTATGGATTTTATGATGACAACGTCTACCAACTATTTAGGGTTTAGATGTGAATTAGATATTCAATCTCAAAAATGAATGTTTGCTGTTAATTTCTTGACTTACCACTTTACCAGTTTGGACATCATCGCTAAAGCCAACTGGCACAATACCAGTTTGTTCGTTAGCAAAATACTAAAGTCTGCACTACACCAATAACCATGCTACCTATTTTTACTTTACCAGATTGCAAATTTGCAAAAATTTATTAATCTTTTCATTTCTACTGCTTGAATATTCTATATTGTCATAATTGACATTACATGCCTCCACCATTTTACAAATCATAGAGTGTTCATTTATATCATCATTCATCACAGCATCTTAATTTTCTTTATTCACCAAAATATCAATCTGTTCTTAGCAGTAGTTGCATTTTCTAGTAGCCTAATAGGAGCCTATAGATCATCATTGTAAATTTTCTGCATGGATTCACAAAAAACAACAGTTTTTACACCATCCTTCTTGTTACCTGTTTCTCCTTCCTCTGCAGTCTCCTTTACTTCTAAAACATCATGTTCACCTATTTTGACATTATTCAAATTACCTACAAAGGCCTGATTTTCACCTGTTTTTCCACCATTCAAGTTGTCTGGTTGATTGGCTTTATCCCTCCCGTCACTAACAAGCTATGATTTTTGCACTCTTTTACTTTTGCCTTTGAAAGTTTGCTTTATCTTAGTCACTTCATGTTGAGTAGAGATATTTTCACCATGAGAGTTGATACATTTGATGCATTTAGGGTGTCTAGTTATCATCTACTCAGTAGTTCTCTATTTGATCAGGGACATTAGACACTCTATCACATATATGAATAAATAAGATGAGATAGATCGCCTTGTCTAATGCCCTTCTCTGATGAGAAATATCCAGGCATAATCTGTTCATCACTATAGCGAATTGTGGTATGCATAAATAAATCCAAGCTAAGAATCGAAGGGGAAAGTTTATTTTGGAGAGACTGGAGACTGTAGATTCCCACTTAAGTGTATTGTCGGCTTTTTGAATGTCAAGTTTCAACACACATTTAGGGGGACTATTTTTTTTGGTGATTGGTTGTGTAATGGAGGAGGACCAATGTATATTGGGTATGATAGTGATGAAGGGATCTTTTTGGTGATGGAATGTAGTTGTTTGATCCTGGTCTCTAGTCATCGATGGAATATTAAAGAAAGAAGTACCATTATAACGAAAGAAATAGTCTTTGATTTAGTGTTGACGAGAAAAATGCCGTAAACACCAAAGATTCCAATTACTAGGAATAGTTAATTTAGTCGCACAGATAAAAGTAGAAAGCAGTAAATAACACAAGAGATTTATAGTGGTTCGGCCTCGTGAGGGGGCGATGTTCACTTTGAAGCGTTGTTGGGATATTATTAATCACTCAAAGTTACAAATGTGAGACCATCCCATTACATCTCCTTACATTGATCTTTATGCTAGATGATGTCACAATTAAGCTATATGATGTCATCCTCAGGTTATATAATGTCACCTCTAAGACATGATGTCATCATTCTCATATATGATGTCATAATTATCATATATTAGGAAAGGGACACTTTTGCCCTTTTTCTTCCTCAAATGGAAGATGCCATTAATGGAGCTCTCTAGAGATCCAGAGGTCTCAAATTCCAAACCCTTTCAAGTGTGAAGTCATGGGGTAATTATAGGAGAGTAGTTAGGTAGGAGTAGGTAGAAATAGGGGACCACACCCAGAAATTCGCACCTGGAGCCTACACATGCCATATTTTCACACTTGGAACCTGGAGTGTGAATTTTCGCACCTCGTGGGGTGCAAAATTAGCACTAGAGTCTGGGGTGCGAATTTTTGCACCTTGTGGCATGCGAAATTCGCACCCCCTAGGGGTGCGAAATTCGTGCCTCCCGGGGTACGAAATTCGCGCCCTAGGGTATGAATTTCGCACCCCTACTGGGTGCGAATTTCACGCCCCGAGGGGTACGAATGTCGCCTTCTAGGTGGTGCGAAGGCCCTGGGTATAGGTGCCTTGATGGCCCGTGGTTCGGGTCCATGGCTCGGACTACTAGGTCTTTTCTTGGCAATGTTTGGAGGAGCGGTGAGGTTCGCGGAAGTTGTTAGCTGAACCCTGACTTTGAGTCGATCTGGTGATTCTAGGAAACACACTTGTTGGCGGAAATCGGATGAATCAGGCGGTGCCCATGGTTTCGACCTACCGGCTAGGCCGATCACCGCCGGGACTATGGGGCCCCAGAACCCCACCGGCGCTGCGCTCGGACCCGCTTGACGGCTGGCCTTCGGCTCGGAGGCGGACGGATATTGATGGAGATCGCATTCGAGGGATGCGGCATCTTGCTAGTGGCCAGACTCGAGTCTTTTGGTACTAAAGCCCGGATGATATTGGCGACGCCTCTGGGCTGTAATATCAAGTGATATGTTGAGTCGAGCATGTCTTGCGTACTTTGGGAAACCGGACCAAAAGGTTGGTTAACATTTAGATTTCAATTTTCAGCGGAGAACGTAGGAAGGTAATTCACCACTTCTGTTATCTGAATTTTTCATATCAAAAACTGCCAAAATAAGTCCTTTTAAATAAGATTTGTATGCAGCTTTCCACTAAAAGGATGCATACAATTGAATTTTTATATGCTGAACTTAATATGCATTCAATTTAGCATTTCACCAACATTGGTTATTTATGGACTATCTACAATGAGCACATATGGATGGACCATAAATATGGCATGCAGTCCAATTTCATTCTCATATTTTGTAGTTAAATGTGCCACTCCTTTGATTATACATTGAATAAGCATCATAATATTGTTGTAATTTTTTTGGATGAATGCCATATTTAGAATTTATTTTATGATTAGAACATAAAAAAATTTATAACTGATAATTATAATAGATAATGATTTCTCAACATTTGTAAACTATGGATTTTAACAATATTTAAATGTGTTAAGACTATAGGATCTTTTGATTCTATTTTTGAATATTACTAAGTATATTATTGTTAAAATTGCTGCGTATATTTTCATGACATAAAAAGATTATAAAACAAAAATTGAATGGCAATTTCATTGTATACTTGCAATTTAATTTCTGTTTTTGGAAGCTTACGTTGCTAACATTGAAAATTTTACCCATATAGGTTTGTGCAGAAGTTTACATGATTTTAGTTTATGTTCATATCAACATATCAATAGCTACAGTTTTGTCTCTACCAAATTTTTTCTCATTTTAACCTTTGGAATTATTTTTGAATATGGTGCTCTTCGACATTCGGTATTGCTGACGGCAAAAAATGTCGTAAACACCAAAGATTCCAATTACTTGGAATAATTAATTTGGTCATGTAGACAAGAACGGAAAGCAGTAAATAACAAGAGAGATTCATAGTGGTTCAGCCTCATGAGAGGCCTACGTCCACTTTGAAGCGTTGTTGGAATCTTATTGCTCACAAAACGTTACAAGGTTGAGACCATCTCATTACATTAGCTTCTAGGGTATATGATGTCATCATTATCATATATGAGGTCATAATTGACATATATTGCAAGATATAGGTAAAAGACAATTTTGTCCTTCTTCTTCCTCAAATGGGAGATGCCATTAAAGTAGCTCACATGAAGTCTCAAGGTCTCAAATTCCAACCCCTTTGAAGTGTGAGGCCATGGGCTATTTATAGGATAGGGGTTAGGTAGGAGTAGGTGGGAGTAGGTAGGAGCAGGTAGGACTAGGTGGAAGTAGGTAAAAATAGGGGACCACAGGCAGAAATTCGCAACCCCCACCCTACGCATACCAGAAATTCGCACCCAGCCCTAGGCCCATCGGGGTGCGAAATTCGTACCTCCCAGGGTGCGAAATTCGCACCCCAAGGTACGAATTTCACCCCCCTTTTGGGTGCGAATTTCGCACCTCGCTAGGTGCGAAATTCGCACTTGGTTGGGTGCGAATTTCGCCCCCTGCTGGTTGCAAGTTTCGCGCCCTGGCGGGTGCGGATTTCTTACCCTGCTGGTTGCGGATCTCGCACCCCTGCTAGGCGCAGATCTTGCACCCCTGCTGGGTACAGACGTCGTATCCCTAAGGGTGCGAATTTCGCACCTCGAGGGGTACGAAGGTCTATTCTTTTTGGGTGCGAAGGTCACCTCCTGGGAGTTGCGAAGGCCATGGTGATAGGTGTCTTGATGGTCCATGGCTTGGGCTCCCGACTTGGGCTGAGAGGTCTTTATTGGTGCGATCACTTTTCAACCTGTTTCCTTCGCTCCTAGGTTTCCTCCTTGGCCTTGACTCCATGCAATGGGTTGAGTTAAGCATGTCCTCTGTACTTTTTGGAACCAGACCAAAGGGGCGGTTAACATTGCCCCCCAAAGTACGTCTTGTCTTGACATGATGTGCTTTGAATTGATTAAAATAGTTGCTGGGTTGTTGACTTTTCCTGTAGGCCAAATAAAAACAGTTGTTAGTTGCCGGCTCATTTGTTGCGGAATTGCGAACGAGCTAGCATTGACGCGGCAACATGCTCATGTTGCTAGGTATTCGCAATGCGTCGCCTCCGCGTGTTTACGGTGGTCGGTCTATGCATGGAATATATGCACATGAGTGCATGGTGCGATGCTTTGAGCCTTGGGGTACGAGACAAATCTCTCTCCCTCTCCTTTTTTTAAGGTTGCGAATTTCGAACCCTAGGGGTTTTGAAATTCATAACCACAAAGGTTCGAAATTTCGAGATCCTTCAGTTCGAAATTTCGAAACCAGGGGGTTCGAAATTTCGAACCCTGTAGGTTCAAAATTTTGAATCATAGGGGTTCAGAATTTTGAACCCTGTTGGTTTGAAATTCCGAGCCCTGGGGAATTGAAATTACAAGCCCTGGGGGTTCGAAATTCCGAGCACTAGGGGTTCGAAGTTTCGAACGCTGGAGGTTCAAAATTTTGAACCCTGGGTGTTCGAAATTTTGAACCCGGGGGTTCGAGGTTCAAGGAATACCAAGGACTTTTTCCTTTTCTTTATAAATAGCCCACCCCTTTCATTTTCTTCCTTCCATTATTTTCTTCCTTCCATTATTTTCTTCCTTAGCCGCCATTGTTGTGAAAGCTTCAGAACTCAACACTTAGGTGAAGAACGGGGTCGAGGAACAACAGAAGGAGGAAGGTCGAAGGCCCAAGACATAGAGGAACTTCAAAAATCCGAACCTGGTGGGTTCAAATTTTCTAACCCTGAAGAGGTTCGAATATTCGAACCTTTATGGTTCGAATTTCCAAACCCGGAGGGGGTTTGAATTTCCAAACCTGGAAGGGGCTCGATTTTTTGAACCCTAAGGGGGTTCGAATTTTGGAACCCTAAGGGGGGTTCGAATCTCCGAGCCCTTCGGGGGTTCGAATACTCGAACCTCCGGTGTTCGAATATCTGAACCCCGAGGGGGTTCGCATTTCCGACCCCCTGGAGTTCGAATTTTTGAATCCTGGGGGTTCGGATTTTTGAGCCCCGTGAGAGGTTCGAGATTTCGAACCCCGGGATGGGCTCGATTTTTTCGCCCGTGCAACTTGGTGTGGTTGCTTCTTGTCGTGCCTTAGCGGGGTGTTGCTTCTTCTTTGCATAACTTCGATCTCCTGACTGCTCGCCCTTGGCTTTATGTATCATTTATTTGTTTGAATAGTTGCGCCTAGTGCACATGCAGTTAAGTGTGCGGACATGGATTTGGACGTTTCACATATGATAGCGCTTATACTTGGAGTGTGACCGAACTATTGGACTGTTTAAATTTTCTTTATACATCTTGACTTAGCATGACACTGCACGCACTTGTTAGTTTTCACCAACATGAGGGATACAGGTTATTCCACTGCGATGTCTAATACTAGTGTATTAAAGTATAGCTAGCAATGCAAACAAGATCACAAACTGGAAAGAACTTGGAGGCAGAGGCTTCCTCCCTGTCGTCACATACATCTGATTACGCCAACAGCGGTAGCTGAATAGCATCGAGCTTGAGACTATTGAAGGATCCACTCCTTTTCAAACAGCCAGTTCGCCGAACACGGGGGACAAACTGAGAGATTACATTCTGCAGTTGTATATGCTGCGTGAGGACGTGGATATTATTAGCAGAGATGCGCCGGCGTCTCCGGTAGCCCCAGATATGTTGTCTGACGTTGTTATCTTGGAAAATCCAACGGATTCGGTACCTTCGCGCATGGATGCTATAGCAGTTAGGAAATTGATGCAGCTGTTCAATATTCTGGTGGGTGACGTCCACGCATCGGGAGTGGGTGGCAGAGCACATGTTCCGCCCAAGGGTTTGACCGATTGGAATAGGCAAGCTTGTTTTGCGAGGTGCGTGCCCCCAGCCAACGAATTTATCTGGGACATGCTATCCTATTTTTTCCTCGCATCTTCGCAACTGCACCCGAATGCTTATTCTTCGCTCTAGGCACCTGTGTTCTTTACCGGGAATACTTGCACATGGAACCTACCGGAGAGGACATTCGATATTTCTTCAATCTTAGGAGAACATCTATCGGATCACCCTCCTAATGGTTCCTGGAAGCATCAGCCACCACCAAATTCTTCGTCGGGAGATGGCCCAGGCCGTCTGTGTTCAAAGCAGAATGGTTCTTTATGCGCTGCCCTCCTGGATTTGCAAGGAGGTGGATAAATGGGAGTAAGTACTTTCGAGTTCCGCCCCCTACTATAAAGTTCTTGGAGCCCAAGTCTCATCATTTCTTTTTTATTGCGGTAGGAAACATAGAGGCGCTAACTGGTGAAGAGTACAGGCAACGCCTTAATGCTTTGCGGGCGATTACCAAAGAGTTTCTCAAAGCTGATACTGTGACGAGCCAAGAGCGCCTTCGCCGTGCTGGCTGCTCCTGGATGTTCCTGCTATAATTAGGCCTGCAATGGCGGGCAGTGTGCCAAAAAAAGTGGTGGCGAAAGGCCATGTGACTCCTGGTCTAAAAAGAAAGTTTTCCGCAGTGGAGCCCAAACCAAAAAAGATTGTCAATTTCCAGGGAGATGTTGGTGACGATGGGGCTCTCGGTGAGGAGGCCGCAACAGGAGACGAGGGCTCGATGAATGTTCCCATCCCGCCTCCAGCAGGAGGGGTGGGAGTGTCTATCAGGCCATCGTCTCCAGTGACCTCTCTTGGAGCTGCGACCCCACTTGAAAATGAGCGCTAATTTGATGACTTAAATCAACTTGACCTAGAAGTATCCAGGTGGCTGACTTCGGCTAGCATGGATAAATTAGCTCTTGTTATAGAGAGGTTAACTCCTTCGAGTGGACCACAATCTGGTTTGTTGAGAGAACACTTAGGGCATACACTCATAAACACTACATAGCGTAGAGACTCTTCTGAATGCGTGACTTGACTAGCTTTGTTTCCCTCCCTTAACGGGTAATATGGCTAGAGAACGTGGAGGACGAAGTCACGGACCTGGAGACAAGCGACGACCTCAGAGTGCTTTTCTTAGTGCCTTTAGGAGGGGGGCCAGTTTGTATGGTGATGCTCCACCTCCACAGGATTGTAGCAGCGAGAGCCGTCGACCCAACAGACCCCAATTGTCTTCATCTCCTCCTCCCCTCCTCCCATCCAAGTGTCCGTGGGAAATTCCCAACTCGACTTAGGGGGATCAAGGCGTGTATCATCAACAACTCCTCCTTTTACAACATCTTTGATTTCTTCTCAGACTACCAGAGTGAAGAAGCCACCATTTGATCAGCTAAGGTCGGATGAGGAGACCGGAATAGAGATGCAAGATCTCGTGGAGCCTAAGATATTAGCGCTTTCAATAGAGGAGAGGAGGGCATTCTTGAAACATTATCTGCCTCGTCGTTATTTTGATGAGCTGATGTATCTCCCTGACCTTCGCCCAGCCCCAACTAGGGAGTCCGGGGAAATATGGAGGCACGTGAAGGCTGCATATCACCAGACCAATGAACTTACCAATTAATCCTATTATCTTTCGTAGCTGATCAAGAAGAAGAACTTGGAGCTTATGAATCGGCAACTGACCATTGACTGTGAGAAAGCCTCTACTGGTAATTTGGAAAAAGAGATAGGTAGGCCTATCTATTGCGCATTGATTGTTTAATCGCTAGCCTTTATGTTCCCACATTCTAAATTGTAACCATGTTGCTCAGCGGAGAAGAAGCAAGCTTATGTGACACTGAATAGGGAGTCAGAGCATGCCCTTTCAAACTTCAAAGACACCATAGCTGACTTGATCACTGAGAACACAACTTTAAAGAAGGATAATGCTGAGATGGTGCAAGCATGTGCTGACTTGGAGAAAGATAATGAGAGTGTCATCCAGCTCCAAGATGGTAACAATGCTTTGATAGAGGAGAATTACAGCTTGGAGAAGCAGCTAGAGGGGATGAGGAAAACCAAGAAGGACGCGGAGGTCAGTAATCGGGGTGTGTTGGGCACGATGGATGGAATAAGAAAGGCACATCTGATAGAGGTGGAACAGCTGAGAGAGCAGCTGGAGGATACAGAATTCTGGGTACAATCGTCCGTGGAGGAGGATATCCAAAATACGTATGTCAATGTTATAAAATTTCACGGGCTTTCGTGGGTAGAAGATTACCCCCGCGAACTAGCTCGAACCTGGGAGAGGATGGTTCCGTATGAGGCCTATATGCGCCAAGTGGATGTCAGGTCCTTGGACGAAACAGCTCATGATTGATCTCTTGACCGCTGAAGAGCGCGAGAAGCTGGAGGAGGGCAAGAGGTTGTTGCTTGAGGATGCCGAGAGAGAGGCTGGAGTGGCTCACTGCTGAGAAAGGAAAGTCCGTCGTAACCGAGAGTATGGGGGTAGCAAAGATTTTTGCGGAGGGAAGCTCCTACCAACCACCGGGCCTTGAATCTGCTATGTTAACCGGCCCTGCATCTTTGGCTTGGGTTTCAACTGAGTACGACCCCGAGCATCCGGGGCTAGGAGAGACCGGATTCACCCTACCTATCATGACGAGTACCCTTCCCGTCTTTTCTACACCACCCTTGACTGGAGGTAAATTCTCTTTGTCATGCATCCCCGAGGATGACATGATTACCGAATTTGCAAACTAAAAGGTTGTGTTTTTACTGTGCAGCCATTCCTGGACTTACCATGACTTCGGGCCTTGCCCCTGCAGTCCCACAAACAGCTGAATCTAGGCTGGAACCTATGGCAGTGCAATTTGGAGAAGGTGGCGATCTGTTGGGTACTTACTCGGGCCTAATAATTACTCCCAGCATGCATGAGAGTCTTAATGAGGAGGGAGAGGTGGTAGATAGACAAAGTGTAACTGCCCGGGGCCTAGTGGAGGCTGATGTGCCTTCAATGCATGACCTGCTAGAAGCTCAAAAAGCCAAGATGGTGGCTAAAAGTGAGGAAGTGGAGGAGAAGCGTAACCAAAATGAGGATGCCAGATAGGAGGTCCTAGTGAAGACCAAGAGGGATGCTGAGGCGAGGGCTGTTGACTTGATCGCATGGAGGAGGGTTGATGAGGAAGCATGGAAGAAGAGGGCCGTTGACGAGGCCTGGAAGAAAAAGGAGGATGAGAAAGCCCAGCAAAGGGCCACTGAGTACTTTGAAAAGACCAAGGCTGGTGTTGTCATGCCGCATAAGTCCCAGAAGCTTGCTGAGCAACGGGCCACCAGAGAGGTCAAGGAAAGTGCTGAGCGAGAGAGCAAGGAGATACCGGAGAAGAAGGAAGCCGCAACTGGCATTGCTGCCGAAAGCACCCCCATGCCTACGCCGCATACCACTTTTGTTGATATCACGAGATCTCTAGTGGTGATAGTGCGGACGAGAAGCATCTCTCGACTTCTCATGAATCGACCACTTATCAGAAGGGCCGAAGTGGAAGAAGCATATCTGGTAAGAAGAGGCCCAGTGCGAAGGATGAAGCGTCAAGTGCTGAATCTGCAAAGAAAAAACACAAGGAAAAATAAGAAACACAGTTAGTGTTAGCAATTTAGGTAGAAATTACCATTTATTTTGGTAGTGTAAGCCGATAGTTTATGCGAGTACGACCCTCGCTTTTGGTTTTTCAGGACACGGTGTGGTTCTCATGTACATCATGTTATCAGAAAGAAAGATGTTAGGAATGTAGCTTGTTCAATGTGTGTGTGTGGAAATTGAATATGAATTAGTAAAGATCGTGATTTGTGTCGAGTGTTCGGATGTTCTTCTTATATTTTTCAGCGTCCTGTACTTGCATAAGCATACTTATCGTTACACTTAACAAAAAAGCGATCGGGGGGCCGCGCTCTGGGTTGATTATTCCAGAGGGGCATGATTAAGAGCAAGCTTATAGTATGTTTCCCTCAGCTCAGGAAACCCGTAGTTTATGAAGCCAGGCTGAGTGCCTGCTGTATTGGGTTGCCTGGGGTTAATCCCAAGTGTAGCGAAGGCGTATGACGTCGCGTTATGAAGTTCGTCCGGTGTGTGGCTCTCCCTTCGTTCATCGGGTTTGGGTGAGCCATAGACGTCGTTTATTCGCCTGAGAGGAGAAGCCTGGATCATCAGCCCATAGGGTCCGATCGTGGCCATGGGCTACCCCTTAGCCTTGAGAGCTTCGGGGAAGAAACGATTTAAGGTCGGTCTTGGTGATGCGCCAAGATTCGACCGGAACCCGTAGCCAGGGGAGGAATTTACATTACTCCTAGCTGGCTATTGGGAGGCCCTAAGTCGCTTGGGACTTGGGTGCGGAACGATTTATCCTCGGCCTCGACACGGGGCCGAGGTTCAAGTTCGTGGTTATTTATACTCGGTTGCGACGTGGGCCGACGACTCGAGTAGCATTGCCGGCTCTAGTGCTCGAGGTGCCTGTCGTAACCAGTGTAGTTGGACCTCGAGGTAGGCTCAAGGGGTGGATGGCTGTTTCGGCACCCGTGCTCGGGGGCAAGACGGCGATCGATTGTTCACATACAAGCTGGTCGTCAAGATTAATCAAACGCGTCATGCACGAAGGAAACACAAGGAAGAGATAGAAAGTTGATAACATTTCTACTAATAACTTTGGCAGTACGAGCCTTTACAGTGTCTTGAATTGTTAGAAGACAAAATATCTTTGGAAAGCGTAAACAACTGTGCATTAAGTTATGTAAAGTAGCGGCAGAGATGTTCACTATTCCATGCCCTTGTGAGTTCGGCTCCGTCCACGGTTGCGAGTTTGAAAGTTCCATCGTTGACCCATCGTTGTATGGAGTACGCACGTTACCAGCGAGGAGCGAGACCTGCTGGCGGAGGAAACACCCGTTTCAAGACTAGGTAGCAGATGTTGAGGTCCTTACGGCGGACCCTGGAATTGAAGTATTGGGCGACTCGTTGTCTTTGGGCGGCGGCTCTGAGGTCGGCTTCGTTCCTTCTCTCTTCTGGCAAGTCGAGTGATCCCAGAAGTAAATCTTGGTTTGTCTTTGGGTCAAAATAAGTGACTCGATGAGGTGGAAGCTTGAGCTCGATGGGAGTGACGGCTTTGGATCCGTAGGCAAGGGCGAAAGGAGTGTGTCTGGTCGCTGTCTTGTAGGTGGTCCGATAGCCCCATAGGGCTAGAGGAAGTTTGTCAACCCACATGCCCCCATCCTTTTCCAAACGTTTCTTAATAATCGATTTGATGACCTTATTAACCACCTCGACTTGCCCGTTGGCTTGGGAAGGAGCCACCGCCAAGAATCTTTTTTCGATGTTGTGTCGTTGATAGAAACCTTTGAATTCAATGCTCTTGAACTTAGTACCATTTTCAGAAATGATAGCTTGAGGGACCCCATATCGAGTGATGATGTTGTGTACAACGAAGTTGATCATTTTCTTGGTGGTGATTGTGGCGAGGGCTTCGACCTCTGCCCATTTGGTAAAATAATTAACTCTAACGACAACGTATCGTACCCCACCTCTGGCCATTGGAAGAGTTCCAATGATGTTGATTCCCCCACATGGAGAACGACCATGGGCTGATCATTTGTGTCAGTTCTGTAGGTGGGGCACTCGCGATCTTTGAGAAGGTTGGCACTTGTCGTATTAGCGAGCATAGTCTGCGGCGTCTTGATCGAGCGTGGCCAATAATAGCCAGTCTAAGTATTTTTCTGGCCAGGGTTTGTCCTTCGGTATGGTCACCGCACTCACCATCATGTACATTAGTGAGCATGTGGGTAGCATCCTGATGGGCTACGCATCTAAGTAGTGGGACAAAAAAACCCTACGGTAGAGCACTCCATCCATATGAAGATAACAAGCCGATTGGTGGGTGAGTGATTGCCTTTCCTGGTAGCTTCCCGGAAGAGTTCCGTGTGGTAGGTAATTCTTTGTGTCATCCAATATTCAGGTTCGGATTCGGTGTTCATGGCTGCCTCGGTTTGTGTTTGCTTAATACTAGGGGAGTTGAGCACTTCGACAGGGCTAAATCCCAAGAGTTGCGGATCCTCGGAGCTTGCTAGTTTGGATAGTGAATCTACTTTTTCATTTGTTCTTGGGGGATGTGCGTGATGACAAAGCAGTCGAAGTAGGTGAGCAATTCCTGAACCCAAGCTAACTACAAGGTGAGTCGTTGTCCCTTATCTTGATATTCCCCATGCACTTGACGCACGATGAGTTGCGAATCGGAGAAAATTTGGATTCTCTTTTGTTTGAGCTCGATTGCGATTCTAAACCTGGCTATTAAGGCCTCATATTCTACGCCATTGTTGGTAGTAGGGAAATTTAATTTTAGTGCATAGCATATCGGTCGTCCTTCGAAGGTGATGAACACGACCCCGACCCCGGAGCATTTGCTAATGGAGGAGCCGTCCACGAACAAGTTCCATTGATTGTTGGGAGCCTCGGCATTCTCTGTAGGGGCCTTTTCTGGGGCTGTGATGAAGTCAGTGACGGCTTATCCGAGGATGGCTCGACGGGGTATAAAGGTTATCTCAAACTGGCTCAGTTTCATACTCCACTTTAGTAGCCATCGGGATGCTTTGGGTCGCTGTAGGACGGGTCGTAATGGCGGATCAGTGAACACCTATATATGGTGACACTGGAAGTATGGTCGAAGCTTCCGAGAAGAAATCAATAGACAAAATGCTAGGTTTTCTAGCTTCGGGTGTATTTTTTTTGCTCACGTCAATCATTTGCTGATGTAGTAGACGGGTCGTTGGATACTGTCCTCGATGCGGACCAAGGCTGAGCTAATCGCCTATATGGAAATAGCCAAGTAAACATATAGGTCCTCGTGATCCACGGGCTAAGATAAGATAGGTGGTTGCTCTAAGTGATACAGGAGGTCCTCGAATGTAGAAAAGCATTCTTGGGTCCACTCGAAGTTGCGTTTTCCTTTTCGAAGTAAATCGAAGAAAGGAATGCACTTGCCGGAGGCTTTAGAGATGAACCGACTTAAAGCGAAGACCTTTCCATTTAGACTTTGGTTGAACATCCTTGACGTTTTTGGGGATTTGGATGTCCCGAATAGCTTGGATTTTTTCTGGATTGGCTTCGATTCCTCGAGAACAACGATGAAACCCCAGAATTTCCCTGAAGCGACACTGAAGGAGCATTTCAGGGGATTGAGTTTCATGTCATACTGGCAAAGGATGACGAACATTTCAGAGAGGCCACGGACGTGGTCGTTGGACTCTTTTGATTTAACCAACATGTTGTCCACGTACGCCTCCATGGATTTCCCAATTTGGTTTTTAAAGAGTCGATAAACCATACACTGATAAGTGGCGTCGGCATTCTTGAGGACGAAGTGCATGACGCGATAGCAGTAAAGTCCAAGGTCAGTTACGAAAGAGGTACGATCCTGGTCACGAAGATTCATCGGGATTTGATTGTAGCCTGAGTAAGCATCCATGAAAGATAGTAGCTGGTATCCGGCTGTTGAATCGACTAGTCGATCGATGTTTAGGAGCGTGAAGTTGTCCTTGGGACATGCCTTATTTAAATCGGAAAACTCAACGCATGTTCGCCATTTACCGTTGGCTTTTTTGACCACGACTGGGTTAGAGACTCATTCGGGACAGTCGGCTTTGCGGGTGAAGTTATTGTGAATTAGACGGTCTACCTCTTCCTCGAGTGCTTTGGACCTCTCGGGTCCCAGAAAGCGGTGCTTCTGCTTGATTGGGGGCATTGTGTGATCAATACTTAAACAATGGCAAGCAACCGTGGGATTGTTGCCTTTCATATCAGAGTGAGTCCATGTGAACACATCCAAATTTGCCTTCAAGAAATTTAGAAGATCTTCTCGGATTGCGGGGTGAAGGTGCGATCCTATCTTTAGCACCCTTGAAGGATCATCGGAATTAACTGGAATATCCACTGTAGACTCGACCGGATTAGCCCTTTTGTATTCGGGCTCTTCGTCCTTCCACGGGTCAAGGTCATCGAAAAGACGACAGTGGCGCCTGAGCCAAGACCCAGACGCCGCTGGTTATTATGCTAAGACAATCTTGGCGCAAGAAGGTATGGGAATGACTTTTCCTTTGTGCTTATTTCACGCATTCTTCCATTCCATTACATAACATTTCCTGGCGCTTGCTTGATCGCCTCTAACTGTTCCAATCCATTTTTTTGTCGGGAATTTCATTCGGGGAGACCACGGTGACATGCAGACCCGAAACTCTGTGAGAATAGGGCGTCCAAGGAAAGCGTTGTAGGGGGAGTCAATGTCTATAACCACTAAAGTGAGGATTCGTACCCGGCTCTGATCCCCCTTGCCCAGTTCTGCGGGCAAATCAATCATTCCTACCGAGCAATTAGTAGCCCGTTGAAGCCGTGGATCGTGGTGCGGCATGGATTTAGGTCCTTTGCTTCCAATTTCATCTAGTCATAAGCAGCTTTGAAAATAATGTTGACCGAGCTTCCCGAGTCAATCAATACTTTTCAGACAGAAGCAGCACCGATTTGAGCTGTGATAACTAGTGGATCAGTGGTTGGGATTTCAACCCCCAAAGAATCTCTTTCGCGGAAAACGACGTCGTCCCGCATGGTTTTTTGGAGCTTGGATGGGATGGATTCGTTGGGAGTGGAGCAAGCTTCATAAGTAGCATGCTTTATGGAACTTACTTACTCTTCCATTTTTCGAAAGCTGTCGTGTGCCCACCACATATAGTGTTGATCACGATCCCTTGCCTTGGGTTAGATGGACCTACAGCAGTCTTGGCGGATACTTGAGGTGTTGGCGTCAGAGGCTTTGAATTTGTCTCGTTGCTCGAGTCATTTTTCACGGATAAGCTTCTCGATTGCATCCCTAAGCTGGCGACACTCATTGGTATCATGCCCGTACACATCGTGGTATCGACAGTACTTCCTAGTGTTTTTCTCGTGGTTAGTTGATTCTTTGGCGCGCGAATCCTTGTATGGCAACATGTTGCATGTTTCCAAGTAGATTGTGTCTAAGTCTTCGTTCAGCGGGGTGTACGCCTCGAAGGCTCGGTAAGGACTGGGTTTTCTTCGCTCGACTGAGGCCTGACCATTGTTTTGGCCCTCTTGTCTACCATTGTTCGGCCTTTTCCTGCTGGTACCCGCCCCCTTGTTCTGATCAAAGGGATCTCCGACTTGATTTCCTCTAAGGTTATTATTTGCAGTGTCCACCTGGGGGTTGTTCGGGTGACTTATGGTGGAGAGTCGGTTTCGTCTTGCCTCATCTTGGCATAAGTACTGATCTGCATTCTCATAGAAGGTGTCGAGGCTTTTTGGCAGCTTCTGATCGATCCATGCCCCGAATTCAGAAGTAGGAAGGACACCTTTGGCTAACTGAAAGAGTATGGTGCGAGGGTCCGGATCCTCAAGCTCGACGAGGGCGATATTGAACCGGGAGAGGTAGCTTTTGAGTGACTCGGCGGGCCCTTGGTATAGGCTGGACAAAGTAAGGGAATTTTTCTAAGTCAGGATATGCATCCTAAATTGCTAGACTAATTCTGTCGCTAGCTGGCTGAAGTTGTTAATGGAATCAAGTGGAATGCGAGAGAACCAAAGTAAAGCGGTCCATGATAAAAAGACTGGGAAACATTTGCATTTGACTGGATCATTGCCTCGGCTTGAATCCATTTGCAATTCATACCAGTTCAAGAAAGCACAAGGATCAGTAGAGCCATCGTATAGTGGCATTTGCGGCATGCTAAAGTGTCGCAACCACTCAGCTTCGTTTACTCTTCTTGTGATGTGGTTGCGCCTAATGTGCTCCACCCACGAATCATGCACATTTCCTTGCATTTCCCTCATGATTCTTCGGACCATGTCGGGAAGATAAGTTGGATGAGGATACGCCATTAGAACCCATGGATTTTGGCGAGGTTCCGGAGTTCTGTTACGAGGACATCTTCGATGATGGATGTCCAGGTTGTCTTCTTCCATGTCCTCGACATTTATAATCGAATCATGTTCTGTAAGAGCGCGGGCCACTGGCATAGTAGGCCCATTGTCTCGATGGCCGACCATTGGGTTTTGTCGAGGAAGGGGTTGGTTGGTCGGACCTGGTCCGTCATTGATGATCAAGCATGAGCGATCTTGGTGTTGTGCTTCCTCGCTATATGTGAATGTAGTTTGGTCGCCGTTGTCGTTCCCATTGTTGTTGACATGGACATTGCCATTGTCGTTGTCGAGAGCATTGGTACGGACGGCGACGTTGTTGATGGGGCTAAAGCTCTTTCTTTGATGTGGGCTCCTTGACTCAGAGGAAGACGTTTCTGAGAAAGTAGGTCAAGTTCGAGCGTTGTTCCAAGTTAGTTGAAGTCAAACGATGACGCGTTGACTTTCTAGAAGTTGTCGCATAAGGTCAATGTTATTCTTTAATGCTTGATTGAGCTCAACCTCCGTATTCTCATATTTCTCACTAAGCGCACGAATCTGAGCTTGTGTTGCGGGCGCTTCGGGGTCCACGGTAGGAGGGAAGTTTTCATTAGTGGCCGAGATATCTGCAGGCTGAGGCTATTGAGATGTTTCGGCTTCGGCTACGGCTGAAGAGCCGACTATTGCGTTCTTTGGTCGCTTTGCCATCGTAAGCGGACTCCGCGGTATGTTAAGCTGAAGAACGTAAAGCTCATCGAAGGACGAGATGGCAACGTGCGACAAAGGCGCAAAAATCCGAGTTTTCTCAGTGAAAGCACCAAATGTTGACAGCAAAAAATGTCGTAAACACCAAAGATTCCAATTACTTGGAATAATTAATTTGGTCGTATAGATAAGAATGGAAGGAAGTAAATAACACGAGAGATTTATAGTGGTTCGGCCTCGTGAGGGGCCTACGTCCACTTTGAAGCATTGTTGGAATCTTATTGCTCACAAAAGGTTACAAGGTTGAAAACATCTCATTACATTAGCTTCTAGGCTATATGATGTCATCATTATCATATATTCGGTCATAATTGACATATATTGCAAGATATAGGAAAAAGCAATTTTATCCTTCTTCTTCCTCAAATGGGAGATGCCATTAAAGTAGCTCTCATGAAGTCTCAAGGTCTCAAATTCCAACACCTTTGAAGTGTGAGGCCATGGGCTACTTTTAGGAGAGGAGTTAGGTAGGAGTAGGTGAGAGTAGGTAGGAGTAGATAGGAGTAGGTGGGAGTAGGTAAAAATAGGGGACCATATGCTGAAATTCACACCCCCACCATGTGCATGCCAGAAATTCGCACTCAGTCCTAGGGTGCGAATTTCGTACTCTTGGGGTGCGAAATTCATCCTCCATGGGGGGTGCGAAATTCATACATCTCGGGGTGCGAAATTCGCACCCTAGGGTACGAATGTCACCCCCTGCTGGGTGCAAATTTCGCGCCCCGCTAGGTGCGAAATTTTCACCTGGTTGGGTGCGAATTTTGCACTTAGCTGGGTGCGGATCTCGCACCCCTGCTGGGTGCTGATTTCGTACCCCTACGGGGTGCGAATTTCGCACCTCTTAAGGATGCAAAATTCTCACCTCAAGGGTACGATGGTTGCCTTTTGGCGGGTGCAAAGGTCGCCTCTTGGGGGTTGCGAAGGCCATGGTGATAGGTGTCTTGATGGTTGATTGCTTGGGCTCCCGACTTGGGATGCGAGGTCTTTATTGGTGTGATCACTTTTCGACCTGTTTCCTTTGCTTCTAGGCTCCTCCTTGGCCTTGACTCCATGCGATGGGTTGAGTTGAGCATGTCCTCTGTACTTTTGGGAACCGAACCAAAAGGTCAGTTGATAGTTATGGTTTATTTCTAACTTGGATAATATTCTATTTGCTTGCTTTCATATAGTTACAAATTGTTATATACTACAACCACCTGATCAGTTATCTAGTTTAACAATATCTGTTATGTTTATTCAGTTATGTCATTATATTTTTACACAGCTTTGTTGCAATTTCCAACTTGGTTTCAGCGCCTCCAAAAATTTATCAGCGTATAATCCTTCAACTCTTTGGCTCATGTTCAGGTAAATATTGATATAATGAAAAATATTCAAATGGACACTTAATCCTTTCACCTGTATAATGAAAAATATTCAAACAGATATGCTACCGTATCCGTTAAGACTTTCAATGCCTGCACCATAACAAATACTTGATCCTTTCACCTGCATATCGAACTAGTTACTGGAGAGCTGATGATTGAGGCCTCTGAACGTGACGCAGAATCTGGTAGCCGCGCTCTTCAGAGATATTGTGTAGGAGGGCAGTGAGGGATTTGGAGGGCTTGGCTGATGCATCCGGATGGTTGAGGAGGTCGTTTGAGTTCATAAAAGAGTGGATGTGAAATCTGAGCAATGTGACAGATCAAGGAAGAAAGCGGTGATTCACTTGTTACAGGTTCAAATCATTTGTTTTTTCATCGCAGGAAGAAGTTCCTGCGAGGGGAGAGAGAATGGACGTAGCTTCAGATTATCACATGTGTGTTGTTTCTCTCTCTTTTTTAAAATATTTTGGCTTTTATGTATTTATTTCATTTGACAATTCAAAATGTCCTTTATAAATATATAAAAACCAAATTACATGATCCATCTTGAACTGTGTCTTTTCGCAATTCTATAAACTTGGGGTGCAGCTAAGCAAATCAAATCAGTCAACCTATTGGGAAATGCATGCTTCCTACACAATTGAGTTTACATCATTGTTCTGATGCAGTCAGGGAAAGTTTCCGTTAAGCACAACATAGTTTCTTCAGGGCTTAAGCATTACTGCAAATGTCGACTATGCTTTGCAGGTATGTCATTATTTATCAAGGTTTAAATTCTTAATAATATCGCAACTACATGGTATGCACCTCTCAACTATGGAAATTTGTCTAACTTTGACTTTTTTTTCCATTATGATATTTGCATCTAACTGTCCACGTGCTAGCATAATTAGTTATAAATCATGCAGTATTTTATTTTTTTCATGAAGATTATTTACCTTGTAGCAAGTTTCACTTTGGATTTTAATTATAACTACTATCATTTGTAATTTTGAATACAAAGTAATGTATTAATTATTGACTTTCATTTCAACATGGTGATTTCTTCTGGGATTCATGAACTCAACAATTAAAACATTGATCTGTTAGTTTCAGAGTGTTCATTTGGCATGATTGTTGACTACCCGGTCAATATTGGTCACCACTGTTTGTGTTTGGAAGGATTACTGATTGACATCCTTTCCAATAGGATTTCTCGATATCACAAAAGATTATCAATTCCTTTTACATTTATGTATGGAAAATTAGAAGGAAATTCATAGCTCTGACCATGCATTCAGGATAGGAACTCAATTCGGTGGGCAAGCTATATAAACAAACGAAGCATCTCCAACTAAATATCTATAAAATCCAAAATTATGTGGCACCAATTATTCTTACAACATAAATCTTTTATCAGGTCCTTCATGTTATTTGCATTCGATTTTGTAATGACATGATGTGCTTTAGGAAACAATAGTAGTAACTAATGTAATTGTATCCTTTAGGTTCTCCTTCTCTTCTCAAATGGGTAAACAAAACAAGAAATAGATGGGCATACTGATAGTGTAAGTAAACCATGAATCTATGTTGCACATTTACTATTGCATTTCAACTACCCACTGAAATTACCTGTGGTGTTTATGAGCAAATTTATTAAATCATTCGTTATAAACTTGTTATAATTACCTAGTATTGGTTTATAAAATTTGTACTTTTGAGCGTCGGAGTAAGACCTTGGTTCAAATTATATTTGATTTTATTGGTGCAGTAACTAAATTGTTTCATTCAACGATTATTTTTGCAGATATGGACTTTGAAAAGATAACATGATGAATCATGGTGCGTAGGAGTGTTTATGATCAAGTTTGGATATCTTTATCTGTTATTTCGTTATATTGTCACCCTTATCGTGCTTGTTTGACTTGGATTTGTTGTAGCATATTTGTACTTTTTTGTTTCTTTGGATATATTATCTATCTTTTGTTCTATAGTAATATGGTAATTTTTTTATTATTTTCATATTTTTTATCTTTTATTCTGGAAAATATTATTGATCTACTTTCAATTGCATATTATAAATAATTTTAATATCTCAAATCTGCAACACATCAGTAATGTGACAAATTATCAATTTAAACATAGAGTAAGTGTTTTTTATTGTCAATTTGAAATGCCTATTAAATGTTGCTAGTTGTCATTTTGAAACAACAAGTAAGTGTTGTTGATTATCATCTTGAACACTTATTAAGTGTTATAGATTATCAGTTTGAAACACTCACTAAGTGCTGCTAATTATTAGCTTGAAACACTCATTAAGTGTTGCAGTTTATCAATCTGAAACCCTTGCCAAGTGTTTCAATCCATCAATTTGAAACACCAACTATTTCAATTTGTCAATCTAAAACACAATATAAGTGTTTCTAAAATCTGCAACGTGCTAATCTGCAACACCTAAAAAGTGTTTCTAAAAATTTTAACAACATTTTATTACCGTTTCAAATTGAACATTTTGGTATTGTGATATAAATGTTATAAGATACAATCAAATAGTTTGAATGTTGTAATGCAATGTTGTATCTAGTTAAAAGTTTTTTTTTTAATTAAGGAATTTTACCTGCTCTATTGCAAGGGATTTTACCATTTTTCCTCTCATAGGTATCATTTCTGAACCCAACATCAAATAACATATTTGGCTCAGCCACCTTGCCATCACTTTTTTCACCTCTCATGGCCTCTACTTCTTCGTCGTCTCGATTCCAGTCACAATCTGCATCTAGAACTGATACTTGGAACATCTCCATTATTAGCATAAATAACATCTTATATTGAGTCAAGCTACTCACACTCCAATGATGCCGAAAAAACAGTGGAGAAAAAGATGACCTCAGAAGATATATCAGCGACAAAACAGGAAACAACTGCAGCTCTGCCTAATTTGCTCGTGCATAAAACAAAACGTACAAATATAGCATCACATGCGTTGATTAAACACGATATATTTAATTATGGAAAACGATAAATGTTTCAATTTGCAAATAAGTAGAAAATTAATAAAGTATTTTTTAAAGAGAGCAAGAAAATTATATAGATGTTAAGTATCTTGTTAAGGAGAGATACAGAAATCAAGTTTTGACAAAACGTATCTATAATAGACGAATTCTTGCATATGTGATGACAAAAATGCCCAGTGTATCCTTTCAAGGAATGTATTCAGAATATATATAGGCCTAGTAGGTGTTCTATGAATGTAGCAGAATTAGTCCTCTTTTTTTTCATGTACTCCAAACAACAATGTACATCATGACTCATGTTCCTTCTCAGCATTTGTATGTGCCTCACATGCTTTGGAATGTTAGCTACAATTATTGCCCTACTTAATCTGAATGGTTAATTTAGATATTTTGCATCTTGATATGAATTGTAGGTAATATGACTTGGGAATATATAATCTTGAGTGCAGGTTGACATTTTATAGGCTTAGTGTATTCTTCTACGCATGTCCATTTATTTATTACTCATTAGTATTATTATGGCGTAGCCTACGTATCTTAAATATGTATTTATTGAATTTTATTAGGAATTTTGAATTAAATGTCTACACTAGGAATTTGAATGCTTATATGTGTTAATGACCTTATTTATTATTTAATGACATGATAGCATGAGATTAATCCTTCCTTGTAGTTGAAGTCTGCCCAGGCAACCTGACAACCAATCGTTATGAGAAGGTTTGTTAATGTGAGACGTCTCGTGTCATGAGCCATTTAGTTTTTGGATAGACTTGCCTCGCGTAAGGTATTTAGTCATGGTTCCACATCTTAGGGTTGTTAAGTGGTTGGACTCACCCCTTTTCTAATTGATTTATCCATATTATTACATGATGTAGCCATATGGTCCTCCCCTATTGGTATTAAGTGACCAATGGGTCTTCCTTTCTCTATTTTTTTGCAACTGAGGTATTAAATAGTCTCGAGTTGAGTTAGGTGGTTCTCTGAAAGTTATCGACTTCCTTCAAGTGACTATGTGTGGGTCTACCTAAGGGATGGGCCATTAACAGTTTTGCCTGACATGTATGGGAAACCACCTGTCTAAGGCAAGTATTAAGTGGTTGGGAGTTCACCTTTAGTGATAGCTAGATAGTAATGTAGGGGTCCGTTGGGAGGGTCTTAAATGGCGAAGGCATCTACCTAAGCCTCGGCATTAAGTGGCTGCTAACTATCCCTTGCTTTATCTTAAGAGTATTTATATAGTTACGATGTTTATAAGGAATAAGGTCTTAAGTGACTAGGGTCCACCATGAGGTATTAAGTGATCATGATAATCCGTCCTTATTTTATTTTGCATTAAGTGATCAAAGGGTTCGCTGTGTTCCATTATATATGTATTAGTAGAAAAATAATCGTATTTGTGCACAGTTGCTTAGACATACCTTTGATAGTTTCTACACTACCCAAGTATATGGAAAATGTTTTTTACTCAAAGATTTTATTTATCAAAACTATTGTTTTGACCCTACCTCCCCTCCTCTAAGCAACACAGGCATGGTAGGATGGTCTTATGAAGCATACTGGTGATGATGGACTTGATGGCAATTACTATCTTCTTTTATTATTGTCTCATTATATCTCAGTTATTATGGTAATGTAGCTTTGATTTAGTGTTTATGACATTTTAACGATGAGGTGTTACGATATTATGGTGGTTTTATGGTATGGTACATCTATTTAATTGTTATATTTTGTACATTCCACTATGAGATTTGACTTGGTTGAAGTTTGGATCTGTTAACTTCATTGCTCGAAGAAAACAATAACCTATTTAGAGCATCTCTAAGTTTCGATAGGCCTTCTCTTGGTTGGGATTTAGGTTGGTTCCAAGTCGTTGGTTATATTTGGTATCGGTATTTAGTTAACTCGACTTTGAGGAAAACTTATATATGATAGACATTTTTGTTATTTGAAAAAGATTTTCAAATGTACATATTTACCCTTAAGACATATAAATTTACACTAAGCAATATTCCTTTCTTCCTTTTTGCCTTTTCTTGTAATTACTATCTTGGGAAATTCCACTAAATATTTCCTCTTACAAATGGTAAAAATAGCTTATAATCAATCCGGTCAAGGAAATCTGAATTCGGGGAGGCTTCTGAATGTACCTAAATGGTTCCGACAACATTTAAGGACTATGAAACAAGTCCTCATTCCTCCTGATTCCCCAGTGAACCGGTAACCTCACCTAATGAAGTAGCTCTCATTTTTCCTCGCTTGTGCAAAAAACATTTTAACCTTGTAAATAAAGCTTTCTACGGAACTGAAGGATTTCTAGGAGATAAGTCATGTCTATAGGAGTGTGATTGTGTCTTTGACGCTATTGGATAGGAGGACAAGTTAAAAGGGAGAATGACGATATACCATCTTAAAGGAGAATCTTTGGAGTGGTGAAATATGGTCTTATATGAGAACGCTAGGAGGATATCCACATGGAATGAGTTCAAATCATGATTTAAGATTAATTTTCTATCTAATGCTAAGTTTAATTTGTAATTAAAGAAACTTATGTCGCTAAAGCAAGGAGATTCCACCATAACTGAGTATATTGCAAAGCATATTGAGTTGGCGAAGTTTGGAAAAGGATTTGTAGATACACCCAAGAAAAAGTCGTCAAGATTTGTAAATGGACTTAATTCTCCCTTAAGAGAGAAACTGTTAGCACACGTACCCTTTAGAGTGACATTTGAGTTTTTGTAGAGACTGTTATGTTGTATGCTATTAAGAAGGAAAGTAAGGAGGCTAAAGAAGAGAAGGGTAAGGATACCGCGAGGCAGAAAAAGATTAAGAAAATGAATTTTTGGTTGAATAATAATAGGAAGAGCAATTTTAAGGAAGCCATGGTTTGAGGGAGGTGTCATAAGAAGGGCCATAAGGCTTGTTAATACCTTAGGTGTTGATTTTAATGACAACAACCATATAAAAATTATTACTAACATATCCTCAAGTTGTGTGGTTACATCAGATATATTATGGAGACATTTATAGAGATAAACAAGAGTAAAAGAGAAGAATTATAAAAGAAGGTTAATCGGAGCAATGGAAGAATAACAGAAGAATGATAATCAAAGCAATTGAAGACCAAAACCTATTAGAGAAGAATGTTAAAGGACAGAGGTGTTCGAAATGATAAGGAGTTGGTTGAACCTTAGAAAATGTTGTTAACGATGCTATGGAAAATATACTCGAAGACAATCAACCATTGACCTCAATCGAATCACCAAAATCCACAAATATAAGAAAATTTGAAGTGCAAAAATTTTTCAACACTTATAAGTGTTGTTGTTCATATTTTGCAACACCATGTCGACATATAGGGTTATATATGTCGACATACAATGGTTTTTCAAATGAAGAGTTATTTCCCTCCATCGTTTCACCAAAAGACATATCTCTTCAATCACTGTTTAAAGGCTTCTAAAAACAAATTTTATCATCAATTTTTCTCATTTTCTTTTACTCTTTCTCCATACATTCGTACTACAAATCCATTGAATACTTTCCATTTATCCTTGAAAATCCACTCTCTTTCACTTCAATTCTTCATTGATTTGCAAGCCACACAATATCAGAGAGTTGCACTTGAGTTCACAACATTCTCTCTGATCTTATCCATTTTCCTCAAAGAATTCAAAGATATATTGCCATTGGAGGTATATAGGATCATTGTAAGAATCTGTATTGAAAATACGACTACTTATCATAGTTTGTTGCTGTTAATAAGGTGAAGGTATATCTTGTGGCCTGTGAAATCAAGACTATAAAAGTGTTCTTGCCACCTGTGGAAAGCAAGCTATTATAGTGAAATTCTGCATGGTGGAGTACAGGACTGGATGCAAGATTGGTTAATCCGAACTAGTATAAAAATCCTAGTGTTATTTACTTTACCGCATTTTATTTTATTACTTATTTCTTTTTGTTTTCAATTTGAATAGATATAGTAAATACACTTCACCCCTCTAGTGTCTTAGTGGCCTTAAGGTCCGTCCAACACTGTGTTGTAGACACACTAGTTCTCAATAAGGCCAAGGACTGCAAAGCTGGCCTGATAAAAGAAGGATTCAAGGGAAAATGTTATAATTGCATAACGAAGGACATATATTCGGTAATTTCCCAAAACCTGCTAGGAGAGGTCCAAGTTGTCAGAACTTTGCATTGGAAGCTACACTACTTCAGTGTTAATTATAAGAGGTCAAGGAAAAGCCGCCCTTAAAGGTATTGTATTTATTCTACGAATTTCTATTTACACCTTAATTGATTTTAAGGCATCCCATTACTTTGTAGCAAGGAATGTTGTGAACTTCTTGAAACTTTATATTTTGGTCGTTAGTAGTTCGATAGTGGTTTCTAACCCTATTAGGGGTGAGACACAACTTTCTTTGATATGTAAAGATCTACTACTAAATATCGACAATATTGCTTTCTTTGCAACGCATATGTCCTTAGCTTTGAGGGGTATGGACTTATTTTAGGGATGGATTGGCTACCATATTATGGACTCATCCTTGATTGCGAGGAGAGTTGTCTGTTTGAAGAGTTGTGGAGGTCGTAACTTGGAATCCTTTATACAATCAAAAATATAAGGGACGAGGCTCTATTACAGTCATTATCCTCATATTTAGATGGACCAAATTCGGTGCTGTTAGTTAGCAAATTCCAATATGTCTTTGAATAAGTATCGGGTCTTGCACCCTACAAGAGATTTCGTTTAGGATTGATCTTGAAAAGTTGGCAAGATCAGTTGCTTTTCTTTTAAGGAACACGGGCCCTAAGGGAAGAAGGTATTTGGATAAGAAAATTTCTGATTTGCTACAAAAAGGTTCATCCAAAGAAATACTTCAAAGTGTAGAGCACCTATGGTTTTTGCTATCAAAGAAGACGGATCAACGAAGTTTTTGTGGATTATATGTAACTTAATAAGCTGATTAGGAATAATAGATACCCATTGATTAGGATAGATAACATATTTGATAATTTAGGAGGTTCTAATATCCTTTCTCAATTTGATTTAGCGATAGGAATTTATAAGTTAATAATTTCTGAGGAAAACAAGCCCAAGACAACGTTTAGGAAACCAGATTGCTTATTTACATGGTAGGTGATGTTATTCGGACTGACGAATGCCTCAACCTTCTTCGTAGACTTGATGAGCAGAGTGTTTAAAGGCATTCTCTATAATATCATAGTGGTATTTGTGATGACATTCTTGTCTTCTCCAAGGATTATAAGGAGATTGTGGATCCCTCAGGGAAGTTTGAGGAACTTTGAGAAAGCATGAGATCAAAGAAAGATTCTCCAAACGTCACTATTGGAAAGAAGAAGTTAAATTTCTCGAGCATATTGTTTCGAGAAAAGGATTGGCAATAGACCCTACCAAAGTATCAGCTATGCAAAAATGGAAGATTCCAAGAAGTTCTATTGAAGTTATAAAAATTTTAAGGTTGGCGAGACTATAGGAAATATATAAAGGACTTTTTAAGGATTGCGGCCCCTCTAATCGGTTTGACTAAGAAGAATCTTGAGTTTTACTAGAACGATGGCTGAAATAAAGCTTTTGAGAAGTTAAAGGAATCTCTTAATAGTGTGCCAGTTCTTACTATTCCCGACGGAGCTAAGACATTTATTGTTTTCACGAATGCTTGTGATATGGGATTAGGAGTGGTATTAATACAACAAAGAAGAGCAGTCGCCTATGCCAGTTGACAACTAAAGGATCACAAGAAGGGTATCCCGTGCTTGATTTGGAATTAGTAGCTATATTTTTTGCTCTCAAGATGTCGAGGCATTATCTCCTAGGAGAAAAGTTTGATCTGTTTATGGACCATAAATCCCTTAAGTATATATTTTCTCAAATATATTTGAACCTCATGCGACAAAGTTGAATGGAGTATATAGCCTCGTTTGACATTGATATCGGGTATACTTCTGGGAAAGGTAACGCTATTGTGAATCCTTTGAGTAGGAGGCACACCACCTTGAGTATATTGCTAAATGAAGACAACAAGATTTTCTTTCTAGTTTTAACCTTCAAATAACGTTAGAGTATTCTCCAGGATTTCTCGTTGCTTTGGATGTAAAACGAGCCCTATTAAATTGAATTAAGTTTGAGTAAAATAATGATGAGGAGTTAAGGGCATCGATAGGAAAGTTGAAAACTGGGGAGCACTTTCCTCATTTCAATAGGTACTCAGTAGATGATGATGATGGAAGCCTTAGAAGAGATGGATGTCTTTGTATCCCCAAGATGGGAAATTCAAGAGGTGAAAGAAACACCATCATTCAAGAATGACCATACATCCCGAAGGGGATAAGAAGTACAAGGATATGAAAAGAACTTTTTTTGGATATGGCTAAAAAGGATGCAACGAGGTTTGTGATGAAATACTTAACAAGTTAGAAAGTTAAGGTTTAGAAAGGTATGCTTAGAGGATTACTACTACCTTTGGAAGTTCCCACTTGGAAATGAGAGCATGTCTCGATGGATGTTATAGATATTCTACCTAGAGGTCAGAACGGAAATTAGGAGATATGGGTTATGGTAGATCATCTAATGAAGAGTGCACACTTCCCTCCGGTAAAGGAACAGAACTGCAGTTTCATTAACCCTGCTTTACATTAATGAGATAGCTTGAGTTCATGGAATATCTTTAAGTACTGTGAGTGAACGAGGCACTTTGTTTAAGGGCAAATATTTGAGGATCCTATAGATACCTTTGGGAACATCACTTAAATTGAGCACTACCTAAAATCCTCAGATCGACGGACAAACCGAGAGAATTGATCGAATTCTTGAAAACTTGTTGAGATCTTGCATAGTCGACTTTGAAGGAGCATGGGAGCAACATTTTTCTTTGGTCGATTTTCTATACAACAATTGTTTCCAAGCAGCGACAGGTATGGATCCTTATAAAACGCTTTATGGACGACCATGAAAATCGCTACATTGTTGGTGGGGAATTATGGAAATTTTTTACTTGGATCGTATCTTATCTGTGATTCCATGAAGAAAGCTGTTCTAATTTGGCAAATAATGAAGGCAGATCAAGACCAGCAAAAAAATTATGTCGATATGTGAGAAAATAACGTGTGTCTAGCATGTTGATTTGGTCCTTGAAAAAGTTTCCCCTCTCAGAAAAACCGTTTGGTTAGGCAAAGAAGAAAATTTAGCTTCCAGGTTAATTGGTTCATTCAAGTTCTTAAAAGGATTGGAAAACTTGCTTATTATGTGGAACTCCCTACAAAATTGGTAGGAGTTCACAATGTTTTCCATGTTTCTCACTTAGGAAGTGCCTTTATGATTCAGCCATCAAGTTGAGTTAGAACAGATTGGGGACTAAGAGGCGGGGAGTACCCTATGCCACCACGCGTGTTGTGGAGCACGAAACTGGAAGGCTTTACAATGAGATCATTAATCTTGTCCGACAATAGTGGGGAGATAACCCTACAGAAAGCACAAGGAAAATAGGGGAATAGATGGAAGAAACTCATCCTAAGCTATTCACAGGGAATTGTTTCCTCTAAATTTTATTTTATTTATAATTTAAAGATTGGCTTATGGGCATTGTTTGAAAAAATGCATAGTACACTCATATAGGAATATATGGATAATAGGTTGTTTTGCATACATATAGCATCATGAATTACACTTTCACCTTAGCATTGAGCTCATCTTAGTAGTTCCATAGCACATATTCACATTAAAATTGGTTGTTTGATGGATGTATAAATAAATTGCTTGGTATGTATAACATGGTTGTTCGAACAAGTTGTGTTGTTTTCCCCTTCAAATATTGTCTGGGACGAAATCTTTTTTAAAGGGGTAAGAATGCAACACCCCATAATATATACCCTAAATAGGCATGGTAAACTAAATTAACAATAATATGGTTAAAATATGGATATTTAATACTAAGAGAATTTCGCGATGAAAGTTATAACATTGTGTTTATGACAAAACTGATTTGTTTTCATTTTTTATTTACTGAAAATGAAGTCTGTATGAAAAAAATTAAGAATTAAAGACACTTTAAATTTAAAGTAAATAAATAGGTAAAATTGAATTTGCATTTAAACTGGATAAGTTTTGAATTGGAATGAATGGATAGGCATAAAAGAACATTCCAGATTTGAATTCAAAAAAGTGTGTATATATATACGAATTAACTAACATTACATAACATTAAAACAAAGAAGTGTGAAATAAATTTCACAACACCCAGAATAGGAGGGCGGCCGACCGGCCGTCCCAAACAATAGGGATCGACAGCCCTATAGGAAGGAGGTCGACTGCTCCATGTAAGCAAATATATGGAGGCTAGGATTTTTACATTATTCTCTTCTAGGTTTTGATGTCTGAATGGTTCAGATTTTTTATCTAAATCTAGCGATTCCTATACACCATGACAATTATAAACAGAGCACTGGATCCACACTCAAACTTGCATTTTTCTACGGCTACCTACCTTCATTCTTATCTCTATTTTGATCATGTTTTTAAGAAAGTTTAGTTTTCTTTATTGTCATCCTTCTTCTATTTTATTTTATTTTGAACCTAAATTCTACATGTATATAAACATAAAGGAAGGAGATTTGAAATTGTTTTGTGTGGAGACAATCCACAAAAGGATTCCAAGTAGGCTTAAACACAGCTTTCTCCTTTGTAGGAAGTGAGTGGGATCTTTGTAGTTTACTTCTTTTTCTATAGCTTGTTTAGTCTAAAAGTTTGGATTGAGTATTCCTAAGAGATTTGGGGTTATGAAAACCATACGTGAAACCCCCTCAAACTCTAAACAAATGAAAGTGTCAATCTATATTTGCCTATTTAGGTTTGTTTTATGGATGTAAATACAAAGGAGATTTTGTTTTTATTTCTTCTGCTAAATCAAATTATAGTTTGTTCCACTTTCTTTCCTCTTCTATTTCAAACCAAGGTTCAGAAAAACATATGCAACCAAACCATTGTTTTATTTGTAAAATAACATATTTAAGTGCTATAAATTACATGAAACCTATATCCCTATTTATGAAAAGTTTACATAAAAATAGAGAGAAAGTGAAATTGGACTAAAATGAACATATAAAAATTGTATTTATAATTGAACCCTTTGTTTATTGAAGTAATTTATAAACCTATTATTACAAGTTTGTCTTTGGGATATGTTATTATTACTGCCCCACTAATCTGAAAGCTTAATTTAGGTCTTTTTCATCATGATATGAATTGTGTGGAATATGATAGTAATTCTATAATCTTATGTATAGGCGGACGTTTCATATAATTAGTGTGTTCTTCCACACACACCCATTTATTGATATTTATTGTAGCGTGGTTTATGTATCTAAAATAAGTATTTATTGCATTTAATTAGGAATTTTGAATTAAATGTCCCTAACAGGAATTCAAATGCTTGTGTGTGTTAATTTCCTTTACCTAGTATTTAATGACATAAGAACGCAAGGTTAACCCCTCCTTGTAGTAGATGTCTACCCAAACAACCTTGCTACCAACAGCTACAAGAAGTGTGTTAGTGTGAGACATCCAGTGCCATGGTTCACTTATAATTGGGATAGTTATGAATCGAGGGAGATATTAAGTGGTTGATCCATCTCTTATAGGTATTAAGTGGTTGGACTCCTCCCTTTTCTAATGGCTTTATCCTAAGGAGTATAGGCTATAGTCATAGGGATCACCCCTATTAGCTATTAAATGATCTATAGGTTCACCTTTCTTTAATTGTTTGCAATTGACGTATTGAATTGTCTCGGATTGAGTTAGGTAGTTGTCCAGAAGTTGTCTACTTTTTCTAGGTGACTTGGTGAAGGCTACTTATGGAATGAGCTATTAAGGGTTTCACCTGACATGTAAGAGAAACTACCTATCTAAGGGAAATATTAAGTGGTTAGGAGTTCGCCTTTAGTGATAGCTAGATAGTAAGTGGGATTTTGCCGAAAGGATTTTAAATGGTAAAGGCATCTACTTAAGCTCGGTATTAAGTGACTGCTATTAATCTTTTAAGTTCTTGAGAGTATTTATATAGTTATGATGACTACAAGGAATAAGGGCATAAGTGACTGACATCCGCCATAGGGTAATAAGTAATCCATAGAATCCACCGTTATTTTATTTGGCCTTAAGTGATCGAAGGGTTCGCTTCTTTCCATTAATATATGTATTATTAGACAAATATTCATATTTGTGTTTACGGTGCTTAGACATACCCTTGATAATTTTTATACTGCCAAAGTATAGGAGAAAGGTTTTTAGATTTAAAGATTTTAGTCACCATAATTGTTGTTCTGCCCCCTCCTCTTAAAAACACAAGTTAGTTCAGATGGTCTTGTGAAGCATGCCTAGTAATGATTGACTTGACGATGGCGGATACTATCTTATGGTACCATTATCTTACTACATCTCTATGATTATGATGACGTACCTTTTGATTTAGTGTTTATGACAATTTGACTATGATGTGTTTGGACATTTTATGGTTTTACGATATGGTACATCTATTTAATTATTAAATTTTACCCATTTCGCAGTGAGATCTGATTTCGTTGTAGTTTGGCCCTGTTAACTTTATTTCTTATAAAAACCAGCGACCTATCTAAAGCGACTCTAAGTTCCAATCGACCTTTTCTAGATAAGGATTTAGGCCCGTTTAGGGTGGGTTGTTACATATTATCTCTTCTTAAAATCTAATTATGTAAGCATTTTGAGGAAAACCGTAACTGTTCAGTTTTTTTCTACCTTTGAATTGGATACTTTCAACATTTAGTTATAGAATGATGAAATTTTCAATGCACACCAACAAAGTGCAATGGCCAGTTGTATTGTGAAAGCTTATTGGAAAGTATTTGTGTTTGTATAACTTCGGATCTGGTGAGTACTAGTTAAAGATGAAGCTTGGAATAAATTTTGCATAAAAAAACACACACACTCTCTGTCTCTCTCTCTCACACACACACACACACCCTGTAACGGCTGGAAATTTTCGACTCCTCGAGAGTCGAAAACTCCGAGACTTTAGTGAAAGAAAGTAGAGGGTGAGGAAGAAAAGATAGAACTAATAGAATAGAAGAAGAAGAAGAACTTACATCATCAGAGTAAACACGAATCTCACAGCGGAACGAATAAAATATAACATAACTTTGAAATACAAATCAGTACTCGTATATACATACCATTTCAAAGTACAACACTTAACAACACATCGGAATAATAATAGCTATAATCCTGAAGCCTCCTGCTCCAAGCTCTCCAAGTGTATCTGAAAAATCCCGACTACTTGACTGCCCGTACAAATTTAGGCACCCAAGAGTTTAGGGGAAACAAAACAAAATAAACTCCGGGTCAGTCATGGGACTGGTGTGAATAAAACTCCAACACTTGGTTAAATAAAGGATATCTTTCTGATATTATAATAATGTCTAAATACAAATAGATATCAATCTAGCAGAATGCTTGCATCTCACGTTCCACATACATAGTATACAAATAAAACCGTGAGCGCTTATTGGAGATTGGATTCCAACAGACAAGGTATGGGAGCACCTTCCGATCAGTGTACTCTAGAGGAGATACACTAGGGTTCAACAAGAACGTCTTGCAACCCGGCCACACATGACCGTCCACTCATTTAGCTTGAGTGCAACGAATATATTATCACCGATGGTTGGGATCAGCAACCATCCTTCCCGATAAGGAACAGCATTGAAATAGATTAGAAAGAAGTACAATTGAATATTCTCTAGATGGTGATAATACACCCTGCTTGGGTATGGCCCAACTAGCCATGCTGCCTAGCCCAACTTCTGTTATTTCCCGGTGGTGAGGTTTTGAGGTCACGTTTATCACTTTGACAGATTATTTCTTCAATTACTTTGAATGCCACATCGTCATGCCCGCCAAATCATTATCGATTTCTCAAGGCATCACGGGTATAAAAGCTAAGAGAAACGAATTTCTCCGCCACCCAACGTAATACGTTTGAAGAGATCAACATATATGATTCGTTAAGAATACTTTGTCAGACACTCGTCCATATACGTTGTCCTGGGACTGAACAAACCGAAGGCACTATTCAGTGAATCCATCCTACCTAGGCTTTTCACAATAGCCCTTGCACTTCACTCCGTCTTCAATTATCTTCAGCATACTTGATTCGCAACGCTTATGCTAATACGGAGTGGTTCTTTGGATAATAATCCAACCGGTCTCTCCATATTTACAACGTAAATAGGGTCAAAACTTTGATAGTCTGTGATTCAACTATCAAATGAAAACATGTCGGTGTACAAACAACGATCTTATTTCCAAATGGAAATTCGATCGATCAATCATCATATACATATATATGTTCATATTTCCTTATTTCATATATTTAGAAAATATATGTTATTAATCATTGGAAAACATTTCCATAGCTTATTTACGCATCACTATTATTTCACCACTATCAGTCCCTAACGGTAAACCACTAAGAGAACAACTCCTAAGTATAAATCCCGAAGGTTGAAACCAACATTTGATCGTCACTTAGGACACCGTTCAACTTAACAAATCTCCAGTCAGTTTCTAAATTTGCTTAACTCTATTTCTTAATTCTTATCATTAAAACATTTCATTTTCTATGTTTAGAAAACATATCTGACTATATTTGGAAAACGTTCCCAAAACTCATTTACGGATTTCAAATGAACGTTGTATAAAACATCGTTTCGCTTAATCCATTTATCGCTTATTCCTTAACTATATTCCTAATCAACCTTTTAGATCGAACCACAACTATTCCTTTGTTAATTCTGAAGTCAATCAAGTTGGGGTATAATTACCTCTCAGACCTTAATTGAACAACGTCCTTTACTGTGAAATAGATGAAGCTCATCACTCACTTTTTACAATCATCTGTTTACGCAAATTCTCGGATTCAGGTTACGAATCCACTTCTTATATGACAACGTTTGATTATAACTATAACGTTATAATTCCTACCCCTAAAATATCTAACCTAAATTATAAATTTATTTCCTAACTCGAATAATTTAACAGACACCTAATTTCTAAATCAATAACTAAATCTTGATTTAAACCCTGGAAAGTAAATAGTACTTTCCCAAATTCGCTATAATCGAATTTGACGTATAACTCTCTTTCGAGAAATCTCTATTCGATTAACTCTCCCTTTTTAATAACTTATATTTGATAAACTCTATTTCGATTAACTCTTATCGAATAACTAATATTTGAATAACTCTTCTTGGTTGGCTCCATTTCATTAACTCTTATCGAATAACAAATATTCGATTTTCTCAAATGTGTCAATTCTTATCGAATAACTAACATTCGATTAACTTAAATGGATTTACTCTTATCGAATAACTTTTTCGATTTACTTAACTTGATTTTCTTAACTCGATTATCTCAACTCGATTACTTAACTTGATTACTTAACTCGATAAATCTTAACTCGATTACTTAACTCGATAAATCTTAACTCGATAAATCTTAACTCGATTACTTAACTCGATAAATCTTAACTCGATTACTTAACTTGATAACTTAACTTAACCCAAATCGATTAACTCAACTCTAATCGATTAACTTAATTTGATTTACTCCTTCGAATAACTAATTCGAATAACTTAATTGATTAACTCCTTTGAATAACTAATTCGATTTACTCTTCTCGAACAACTAAATTCGATTAACTCAAATTGAATAACTAATATTCAATTAACTCTTACGTGTTTAACTCTATTCAAATATCTAATTCGAATAACTCATTTCGAATAACTAAATTCGATTAACTCCTTTTTATAACGTTTATTCATTTCAAAAGATTTCCTTTTTACAACGTTTATCCATTTATAAAGATTTACTTTTTACTGCGTTTATCCATTTATAAAGATTTACTTTTAGTAACGGTTCTTCACTTTATAAATGTCCTTTTAATAACGTTTCTCCCCTTCTAAGGATTTCCCTTTAACCGCGTTTATTTACTTTATCGGTGTTAAAAACAATTTCTACTTCTCTATATATGTTCAAACTTATATATTCCATTTATCCAACAATAAATATTTTATTTAATTTATAAAACATTATTTATAAATTAAATCTTCTCACTTTATCTGTTAAAAATAGATTTCCTATTTAATATCTCCTTAAAATCCATATCGTGTTATACTTGTGTGCGAAGCACGTGTTTAAATCTATCCTTGTATAATTCTATTTATTTTCCGAACAAGTGTTCCTTTATTTATTCCCTAAATAAATATTCCTTTATTCCATTTATTTATAATCTAAATAAATGTTCCTTTATTTATTTCCTAAATAAATATTCCTTTATATTCAAATTCATTTATTTTCTAAATAAATGTTTCTATTTTATTTCATTTATTTTCTAAATAAATGTTTCCTTTTTCATTTATTTATTTTCTAATTAAATAAATGTTTTCCTTTTATAAAATCCTATCGATTTTATAAATAAGATTCATTTTCAATATAAACATTGAAAATCCTCTTATCAACATTTCGGTATGTTATGGTATTCAATCATATCAAATCACGATGTTCAATATCGTCCAAGCACATATAATCGCCCACAGATTTTATATCACATCATATAACAATATATGAAAAACAATAAAATAACTGTTGAGGAATCCAGTCGGATTCCTCCAACCTGTTTCCCTGCATCACAGATGTTAGACAATATAGATAACATCACTTTCAGTTCCATATGATATATTCTGTTAAACAGAATCAATATAGAAATTTAACTAACTGACTAGCAGTTCAATCAACCAATCAACACACAGTCAAACAGACAATTTTAACAGTTCTAACAATGCAACATGAAATTATAAACTGTTCAGAGTTAGTGAGATTTACTCACATTGGCGCGTTAACCGTTGAATAACAGTTTGCGTCGGTTAATCATATCAGGCGTCTAATTCCGTCATAATTTCTAATGAGCTTCAAATGGCTTCAAACCGGCTTCATAGCATTTCCTGCGTCTATACGGACCCAAACGTGCCAGACGGTTCTCAATTCCAAACATGCATGCTTGCCACGAGAGAGACCATGCAACTTCCTGTCTACCCACGCACCATTCTTTGCGTGTAACACCAAAAGCATGCACCCCTCTCCCACATCACCTCCAAGATCAAACGATAGTACACAAATATTCTTGTATCGGTCACCATGGTAATGGGATTACAAATATCAAACGGATTTGTGTAAACCGAAACATCATACCTGCGTCCGTAAAGCCATCCTTTCCGTTTAAAACAATCCGTGCTGCTCTCCTTCACTAGCTTACTTTCCCTTCTGTACTGTACACCTCACGCCACAAATCCGAGCTCACCATCATCTAACGGGTTACATGGCCTTGCACCTCCTGCTCACGTCTTATGCTTTTTCTTCCATTATTCAAAATTCCTTGTTACCAATACTTGCGCTGCCTCCTTGATATACACCAGTGCCATGACCCCCATACTTATCTGCTGCCATTGTTCCATGCGTTCAGCTTCACCTTAAACAACCCTCTGTGTACACTTCACCGTTGAACTGCCTGTACCCAACTCCAAACCTTTACATTTTAGCACTTTCGTCACCCTCCTATACGTATTGTTTGCGGCATGCAAACTGTCCCCCTCCATGTTTATTCAACTTTTTCCCCTACTATTGTTTACATATGCCACTTCACATCTCTCTACTTCTCAACAGATTCGCATGCTCCACATTTTATCCACACAGCTTCGCAAGCCATCTGCCAGATCCATGCACCACGCCCGCCACCCATACAGCAAATTCCGCAATAGTAAACTCCACCATTTTTCTACCGCTACTCCTCTTCTACTGATCATTCACCTCAACACTGCTGTAAACACCACCTGCCACAGTGAACCCATCGACAAAGATAATCACCAAACCCCACTTCATTTCACACTCCTTCATACTCGTTTCTTACACCCTGAGCTCCCCCATTCTCCTGCACTTGCCGAAGTCCACTATCATTGTTTCAAACTGCGTAGTGGACGCAGTACACACTACCTCGCTACTTCCACCATCACATCGCCATTTCCACCGCAAGCTTCCAGTCTAACACCTCCAAGTAAAACCACCTTCGCCTTCTTGAAACAAAAACCCAACTCTACACTTCATACATTTTCCATTTCCCCAGAGATCACAAAACTTGCGACAAGCTCCTTCTCCACTGTATCCGCCTTGATGATTAAAAGAAATGTATTGGTTTTATACTTTTATGACACTGAAAAGCTTCGGCAAGATTTAAGGAGGAGGCATAGAAAGTGAAACAGCAATTATATATATATGAGGGTTTTCTTAGCACCCATGGTTTAGGTAATATAGCTTGGTACAACATTTTAGAGTAGGCTATGGTCATTTAATCTAATGAGGATGAGACGTAATAGAGTATGGGTCTCATTTAATTTGGTGTAGACAATAAATAATAGGGTATGGTTTGCTTCGTAGATCAGCGCAAAAGTATGGGTGGTCTTTTGAAAAGATGCATCACGTCAGCTAAGCATAGGATAGGCATTTGACTTAAGCACGTCATTCTTTTCTTTAGAGTCTCCGTCGTACACAATAGTCCCGGAATTTTCTCCTCGTTACACTGTTTGTTGACAATTTCATGTCTTCATTAGCATAGGCTTAACTTAGAGGCAAAGTGATAGCTTGTACGTAAGTCAGCATGTTCTTGGACATTAAGCCTTTAATGAGATAGGTTTTCAAACGAGTTGTCCATTCAGTAGATATTTTCTTTTTCTGCGTTAGTAGGTGTACTAGGTTGGCAAACTTAACACTGAAGGAATGGATTTATAAATTATATTTATGTTGTTAAAGTTAGTGTATCCTATCACGTAAAACTTCGTTTGCGTACGAGCCACTACGGACAGAAGTAAGAGTACAGTCGTGCTCAGTGAGGTGCCACGATCTCAGAAATAAAATAATACCGGTAGTTTGACTTATATTTTGAAATCCCGAAATACCGATACAGGGTGCACAATACTCCAAATAAAATTCAGTTGAAGTTCGAATCGCCAAATTGCGAACTGCCGCGACGTTTCAGTTTCTATTTAATTATAATTATAAATTATAAGTTCGAACGTTGTACTTTTAGTTATCGATATCACCAAATCGATATATAAATCATTAAATAAATTAATTATTCAACAGCTAACAAAACGCGCCATTACAGACTTCCCCCCTTAAAATAATTTCGTCCTCGAAATTGCTAAGTTAGAAAAATGCTACTAACTCTACTAACTAGATTTAAAAATCCTTTTTTTTTTTTTACCTCTAAATTTCAGTTTCGACTGGACTCATTTAATTTTAATTAATTTATTAATTCATTTCCGACCAACTAAAATTTTCAAAAATTCTAAAAATTTTCTAACACCATAAATTTTCGAAAAATTTCGCCATAACCTCCTTTGTACGGCTCAATACGTCAAACCACAACTCGCCTCTCTAGGCCTCCTCCAATCCAAAAGGAAATCAAAATAGCCAAGTGGCTTGCCAATTCGGCTCATAAAATCCAAACTCATATATGATATAAACTTGTACCTTTTTGTCGGGCATTTAACTCTATCCCTTACATCTGCTACCACTTCAACATATACCAATGTTATCCATTCCAATTGATCTCCAATCAGTTCATATCCTCAAATCCAAATCGAATTTCATTCGAACTCTAATATCAAATTCCAAATTATTGACTTATCAATTTGGTTCCATTCTAGATTATCTCTAATCCAATTCAATTTTATTTAACTCGGTTCAAGTTAAATTTCAATTTATTTTTACCATCTCATTTTATTTAACTTCATTAGTTAAATTTTAATTCCAGAACTTAAATTCCTGGGTTTCTTTCAAATCAATTTGAAATCATAATGCCAATTCAAAACCTTTGAATTTCTAAACAACTTGTTTTCTTAAACCAATTCAAAAACAAAACCTTTGGTAGTAATCCGTCACTTAGAACTCAGAAATGAACACTGATGATGTCTAGATTCATCAGGGTTATTTTCCAGTGATACAAGTGAGTTTAATAGTATATTTCTTTTCAAAATCATTTTAAATTTGAAAAACATTTTCAAAATCTCCCAGGAACTTAAAATTTCCTTATTTTAATCCCAAATCTGATTTAAATTCATATTTAATTTATCTTATTTCATATACTTTACTTATATGAATTCTGATTAGTTATATATAACCATTTCACATGTTATAATCTTACTCGATTATAATAACAACCAACACTACCAATATATTATATCAAAATATATTCGGGTAAAATTATTCCATTTACCCTCTTTTCAAAACATACCATGTCGGTCCATCGTATTCGAGTGTTTAGAAACCCCTACCGATACAGTGGATCAAACTGATCGACCAGAATTCACAAACAACTCAACCAATGAATCTCCACAATATAAAACAAATTTTTATATCAAATAACAAATACGCTCACTCGTATATATACACTCAAACTCAATCTAGGATATTACTTATCCCATCTCTATCGAGTTATGCCACAGAGCCAAGGTAATCACTTAACTTAAGCTCTGATACCAACTGTAACGGCTGGAAATTTTCGACTCCTCGAGAGTCGAAAACTCCGAGACGTTAGTGAAAGAAAGTAGAGGGTGAGGAAGAAAAGATAGAACTAATAGAATAGAAGAAGAAGAAGAACTTACATCATCAGAGTAAACACGAATCTCACAGCGGAACGAATAAAATATAACATAACTTTGAAATACAAATCAGTACTCGTATATACAGACCATTTCAAAGTACAACACTTAACAACACAGCGGAATAATAATAGCTATAATCCTGAAGCCTCCTGCTCCAAGCTCTCCAAGTGTATCTGAAAAATCCCGACTACTTGACTGCCCGTACAAATTTAGGCACCCAAGAGTTTAGGGGAAACAAAACAAAATAAACTCCGGGTCAGTCATGGGACTGGTGTGAATAAAACTCCAACACTTGGTTAAATAAAGGATATCTTTCTGATATTATAATAATGTCTAAATACAAATAGATATCAATCTAGCAGAACGCTTGCATCTCACGTTCCACATACATAGTATACAAATAAAACCGTGAGCGCTTATTGGAGATTGGATTCCAACAGACAAGGTACAGGAGCACCTTCCGATCAGTGTACTCTAGAGGAGATACACTAGGGTTCAACAAGAACGTCTTGCAACCCGGCCACACATGACCGTCCACTCATTTAGCTTGAGTGCAACGAATATATTATCACAGATGGTTGGGATCAGCAACCATCCTTCCCGATAAGGGACAGCATTGAAATAGATTAGAAAGAAGTACAATTGAATATTCTCTAGATGGTGATAATACACCCTGCTTGGGTATGGCCCAACTAGCCATGCTGCCTAGCCCAACTTCTGTTATTTCCCGGTGGTGAGGTTTTGAGGTCACGTTTATCACTTTGACAGATTATTTCTTCAATTACTTTGAATGCCACATCGTCATACCCGCCAAATCATTATCGATTTCTCAAGGCATCACGGGTATAAAAGCTAAGAGAAACGAATTTCTCCGCCACCCAACGTAATACGTTTGAAGAGATCAACATATATGATTCGTTAAGAATACTTTGTCAAACACTCGTCCATATACGTTGTCCTGGGACTGAACAAACCGAAGGCACTATTCAGTGAATCCATCCTACCTAGGCTTTTCACAATAGCCCTTGCACTTCACTCCGTCTTCAATTATCTTCAGCATACTTGATTCGCAACGCTTATGCTAATACGGAGTGGTTCTTCGGATAATAATCCAACCGGTCTCTCCATATTTACAACGTAAATAGGGTCAAAACTTTGATAGTCTGTGATTCAACTATCAAATGAAAACATGTCGGTGTACAAACAACGATCTTATTTCCAAATGGAAATTCGATCGATCAATCATCATATACATATATATGTTCATATTTCCTTATTTCATATATTTAGAAAATATATGTTATTAATCATTGGAAAACATTTCCATAGCTTATTTACGCATCACTATTATTTCACCACTATCAGTCCCTAACGGTAAACCACTAAGAGAACAACTCCTAAGTATAAATCCCGAAGGTTGAAACCAACATTTGATCGTCACTTAGGACACCGTTCAACTTAACAAATCTCCAGTCAGTTTCTAAATTTGCTTAACTCTATTTCTTAATTCTTATCATTAAAACATTTCATTTTCTATGTTTAGAAAACATATCTGACTATATTTGGAAAACGTTCCCAAAACTCATTTACGGATTTCAAATGAACGTTGTATAAAACATCGTTTCGCTTAATCCATTTATCGCTTATTCCTTAACTATATTCCTAATCAACCTTTTAGATCGAACCACAACTATTCCTTTGTCAATTCTGAAGTCAATCAAGTTGGGGTATAATTACCTCTCAGACCTTAATTGAACAACGTCCTTTACTGTGAAAAAGATGAAGCTCATCACTCACTTTTTACAATCATCTGTTTACGCAAATTCTCGGATTCAGGTTACGAATCCACTTCTTATATGACAACGTTTGATTATAACTATAACGTTATAATTCCTACCCCTAAAATATCTAACCTAAATTATAAATTTATTTCCTAACTCGAATAATTTAACAGACACCTAATTTCTAAATCAATAACTAAATCTTGATTTAAACCCTGGAAAGTAAATAGTACTTTCCCAAATTCGCTATAATCGAATTCGACGTATAACTCTCTTTCGAGAAATCTCTATTCGATTAACTCTCCCTTTTTAATAACTTATATTCGATAAACTCTATTTCGATTAACTCCTATCGAATAACTAATATTTGAATAACTCTTCTTGGTTGGCTCTATTTCATTAACTCTTATCGAATAACAAATATTCGATTTTCTCAAATGTGTCAACTCTTATCGAATAACTAACATTCGATTAACTTAAATGGATTTACTCTTATCGAATAACTTTTTCGATTTACTTAACTTGATTTTCTTAACTCGATTATCTCAACTCGATTACTTAACTCGATTACTTAACTCGGTAAATCTTAACTCGATTACTTAACTCGATAAATCTTAACTCGATTACTTAACTCGATAAATCTTAACTCGATTACTTAACTTGATAACTTAACTTAACCCAATCGATTAACTCAACTCTAATCGATTAACTTAATTTGATTTACTCCTTCGAATAACTAATTCGAATAACTTAATTGATTAACTCCTTTGAATAACTAATTCGATTTACTCTTCTCGAACAACTAAATTCGATTAACTCAAATTGAATAACTAATATTCAATTAACTCTTATGTGTTTAACTCTATTCAAATATCTAATTCGAATAACTCATTTCGAATAACTAAATTCGATTAACTCCTTTTTATAACGTTTATTCATTTCAAAAGATTTCCTTTTTACAACGTTTATCCATTTATAAAGATTTACTTTTTACAGCGTTTATCCATTTATAAAGATTTACTTTTAGTAACGGTTCTTCACTTTATAAATGTCCTTTTAATAACGTTTCTCCCCTTCTAAGGATTTCCCTTTAACCGCGTTTATTTACTTTATCGGTGTTAAAAACAATTTCTACTTCTCTATATAAGTTCAAACTTATATATTCCATTTATCCAACAATAAATATTTTATTTAATTTATAAAACATTATTTATAAATTAAATCTTCTCACTTTATCTGTTAAAAATAGATTTCCTATTTAATATCTCCTTAAAATCCATATCGTGTTATACTTGTGTGCGAAGCACGTGTTTAAATCTATCCTTGTATAATTCTATTTATTTTCCGAACAAGTGTTCCTTTATTTATTCCCTAAATAAATATTCCTTTATTCCATTTATTTATAATCTAAATAAATGTTCCTTTATTTATTTCCTAAATAAATATTCCTTTATATTCAAATTCATTTATTTTCTAAATAAATGTTTCTATTTTATTTCATTTATTTTCTAAATAAATGTTTCCTTTTTCATTTATTTATTTTCTAATTAAATAAATGTTTTCCTTTTATAAAATCCTATCGATTTTATAAATAAGATTCATTTTCAATATAAACATTGAAAATCCTCTTATCAACATTTCGGTATGTTATGGTATTCAATCATATCAAATCACGATGTTCAATATCGTCCAAGCACATATAATCGCCCACAGATTTTATATCACATCATATAACAATATATGAAAAACAATAAAATAACTGTTGAGGAATCCAGTCGGATTCCTCCAACCTGTTTCCCTGCATCACAGATGTTAGACAATATAGATAACATCACTTTCAGTTCCATATGATATATTCTGTTAAACAGAATCAATATAGAAATTTAACTAACTGACTAGCAGTTCAATCAACCAATCAACACACAGTCAAACAGACAATTTTAACAGTTCTAACAATGCAACATGAAATTATAAACTGTTCAGAGTTAGTGAGATTTACTCACATTGGCGCGTTAACCGTTGAATAACAGTTTGCGTCGGTTAATCATATCAGGCGTCTAATTCCGTCATAATTTCTAATGAGCTTCAAATGGCTTCAAACCGGCTTCATAGCATTTCCTGCGTCTATACGGACCCAAACGTGCCAGACGGTTCTCAATTCCAAACATGCATGCTTGCCACGAGAGAGACCATGCAACTTCCTGTCTACCCACGCACCATTCTTTGCGTGTAACACCAAAAGCATGCACCCCTCTCCCACATCACCTCCAAGATCAAACGATAGTACACAAATATTCTTGTATCGGTCACCATGGTAATGGGATTACAAATATCAAACGGATTTGTGTAAACCGAAACATCATACCTGCGTCCGTAAAGCCATCCTTTCCGTTTAAAACAATCTGTGTTGCTCCCCTTCACTAGCTTACTTTCCCATCTACACTGTACACCTCACGCCACAAATCCGAGCTCACCATCATCTAACGGGTTACATGGCCTTGCACCTCCTGCTCACGTCTTATGCTTTTTCTTCCATTATTCAAAATTCCTTGTTACCAATACTTGCGCTGCCTCCTTGATATACACCAGTGCCATGACCCCCATACTTATCTGCTGCCATTGTTCCATGCGTTCAGCTTCACCTTAAACAACCCTCTGTGTACACTTCACCGTTGAACTGCCTGTACCCAACTCCAAACCTTTACATTTTAGCACTTTCGTCACCCTCCTATACGTATTGTTTGCGGCATGCAAACTGTCCCCCTCCATGTTTATTCAACTTTTTCCCCTACTATTGTTTACATATGCCACTTCACATCTCTCTACTTCTCAACAGATTCGCATGCTCCACATTTTATCCACACAGCTTCGCAAGCCATCTGCCAGATCCATGCACCACGCCTGCCACCCATACAGCAAATTCCGCAATAGTAAACTCCACCATTTTTCTACCGCTACTCCTCTTCTACTGATCATTCACCTCAACACTGCTGTAAACACCACCTGCCACAGTGAACCCATCAACAAAGATAATCACCAAACCCCACTTCATTTCACACTCCTTCATACTCGTTTCTTACACCCTGAGCTCCCCCATTCTCCTGCACTTGCCGAAGTCCACTATCATTGTTTCAAACTGCGTAGTGGACGCAGTACACACTACCTCGCTACTTCCACCATCACATCGCCATTTCCACCGCAAGCTTCCAGTCTAACACCTCCAAGTAAAACCACCTTCGCCTTCTTGAAACAAAAACCCAACTCTACACTTCATACATTTTCCATTTCCCCAGAGATCACAAAACTTGCGACAAGCTCCTTCTCCACTGTATCCGCCTTGATGATTAAAAGAAATGTATTGGTTTTATACTTTTATGACACTGAAAAGCTTCGGCAAGATTTAAGGAGGAGGCATAGAAAGTGAAACAGCAATTATATATATATGAGGGTTTTCTTAGCACCCATGGTTTAGGTAATATAGCTTGGTACAACATTTTAGAGTAGGCTATGGTCATTTAATCTAATGAGGATGAGACGTAATAGAGTATGGGTCTCATTTAATTTGGTGTAGACAATAAATAATAGGGTATGGTTTGCTTCGTAGATCAGCGCAAAAGTATGGGTGGTCTTTTGAAAAGATGCATCACGTCAGCTAAGCATAGGATAGGCATTTGACTTAAGCACGTCATTCTTTTCTTTAGAGTCTCCGTCGTACACAATAGTCCCGGAATTTTCTCCTCGTTACACTGTTTGTTGACAATTTCATGTCTTCATTAGCATAGGCTTAACTTAGAGGCAAAGTGATAGCTTGTACGTAAGTCAGCATGTTCTTGGACATTAAGCCTTTAATGAAATAGGTTTTCAAACGAGTTGTCCATTCAGTAGATATTTTCTTTTTCTGCGTTAGTAGGTGTACTAGGTTGGCAAACTTAACACTGAAGGAATGGATTTATAAATTATATTTATGTTGTTAAAGTTAGTGTATCCTATCACGTAAAACTTCGTTTGCGTACGAGCCACTACGGACAGAAGTAAGAGTACAGTCGTGCTCAGTGAGGTGCCACGATCTCAGAAATAAAATAATACCGGTAGTTTGACTTATATTTTGAAATCCCGAAATACCGATACAGGGTGCAAAATACTCCAAATAAAATTCAGTTGAAGTTCGAATCGCCAAATTGCGAACTGCCGCGACGTTTCAGTTTCGTTTTAATTATAATTATAAATTATAAGTTCGAACGTTGTACTTTAAGTTATCGATATCACCAAATCGATATATAAATCATTAAATAAATTAATTATTCAAAAGCTAACAAAACGCGCCATTACACACCCCTACACACATAGACACACATTCTCTCTCTCTCTCTTTTTAAGTTGGAGTGTTGAAATTGTGACCCAAATATATGGTAAATGATATATGCCTCACTTGTTGCATTAAAGTAGCAACAAGAAATCATATACATGAATAGGAATTAATTTGAGAAACAATGATAATTAATCAACCCGAGCATGTTACTAGATAAATGCATATTGGAGTAAATTGAAGATAGGGAAGGATTTACATTATCCCTAAGAATCAGTGAATAGATGTTATTAAAAATAAACGATATTTTCAACCTCAAGCAAGGACCGTCATATACGAAGACAAGTCATTAGTTAGAAATTATCATGTTCTCTAGTTCTATTTCTTCTATGTTCTTGAACTAAGCCTCTATTGAAATGGAATATCAATCACTTGTAGCTCCCACTTGTAACTCCAAGTGAAGTAATAATAAAATCCTCCTCCTTTAAGAGCATCTTCAATGTATACAACATGTATTATCTAATTTAATCTATGTGTTCACAATGTTAAACCCATGTAAGTAGACAACAATTTAAAAAGAAAAAAGAACACACTAATGCGAATGCTATCTAATAAATAATTTGACACATGTAGCCAATCAAATTATGACAAATAATATATTTATGTCTATTAATTATGTTTAATTAGTTGTGATTGGTTTCACATTGTGAAATACAATGTCTACAACTAGACATTGCAATGATAATGTCTTCTATTTTATTTTATTTTTCTTGCTATATCATATCAACAATCTATTACACATTAACATTATAGACTAAATTTCACTTGAAATTGTTAAATGCTTATGTGTAATGTATTTAACATGACAACAACAGTAGCATTGAAGATGCTCTAAAGTGGATGTACTATCACATGATAATGAATCTACTATAAATATCTGTGTCATATATCTTTTATTTTATTTTTAGAGCAAGACGGGTGTGTAGCGTGGAGCTGCACATCCCTACACAACCGATTAACTTAGATATATATAATAAATACTAGTGTGAACCCGTGCTACGCACACGGGCATTGCCATAATTTTTGGTGTAACTACGATTGAATCTTATTTTTCCATACAATAATGTTAGTGAGCTGTGATAAACACTTTTTTCCCACGGAAGACCTACGCAAAAGCTAAAGCATACTATGATGCAGAAAAGCCAGTGTGTCAGTTTTAAGATTTTCATACTAAACGAAAGATAAAATAAGTATCAAATCCATCCACTTGTTTACTGACGTAGGGCATACAGATTAAATTCATATAAAATGCACAATGTAGTACGATAGCGTTTTAAGAGTTTTGCATGTATATTTGGCAAATTTATTTGCAATCTCATGAAAGAAAAAAAAGGAAGAAAACAAAAACATTCTAATGAAACCAAGGTAGAAAAGTTGAGGCGTGCATGAAGATAAAGCAAAACATGAGAAAAAAATTGTATAGAAATATAGCATGTACATGTTTGATGCAGGTTGCCTATTTGAACCAATTGAAAATCACAGTGGTAGGAAAAAAGAGAAACAAATATAGAACAATAATGAAGCAATAGTTAAAAATAAAGTTGTGACTGCCACCAAGAATTCATGGATATATAATCACTAAATGTTTAAATAACTTAGCATATAAAGATCGATACATAAAAACAAGACTGTAGTGAAATAGTATCATACATTTTAACTAATAAAAAGTTTTTGCAATCTTCTTGTAATGCCTGTAACCTCTGTTAGGATTGTCTCGCATGTTGTTAAGGATTTGGATACAATAGTCCCACATCAGTGGTATCAAAGCCAAAGGTTCGGATTGGGCCATGCAAGCAAGATAGTGCTCTCAAAAGATACTCGTAGGATGAGAGTGAAGGGGGAGACTGTTAGGATTGCCTCACATGTTCTTAAGGAGGAATGATGGTTTGGATACAATAGTCCCACATCACGGAATATATTGAAGGGATTGTGTATAAATATGAGTTGATAGGTACGTAACATCAGGGATTCCTTTTGTTACATGGGAGTTGTGTGCCAGCTCATATGCGTGCAAGGAAGGGGGCTTTGTTCCGACCGTCGTTACATAATAGTGGTATCGAAGCTGAAGGTTACAGACTGGGCCATGCAGGCAAGGCAGTGCTCTCAAAAGATGCTCGTAGGATGAGAGTCAAGGGGGAGACTGTTAGGATTGTCTCGCATGTTGTTAAGGATTTGGATACAATAGTCCTACATCAGTGGTATCAAAGCCGAAGGTTCGGACTGGGCCATGCAGGTAAGACAGTGCTCTCAAAAGATACTCGTAGGATGCGAGTCAAGGGAGAGACTATTAGGATTGCCTCACATGTTCTTAAGGAGGAACGATGGTTTGGATACAATAGTCCCACATCACGGAATATATTGAAGGAATTGTGAATAAATATGAGTTGGTAGGCACGTAACATCAGGGGTTCCTTTTGTTACATGGGAGTTGTGTGCCAGCTCATATGCGTGCAAGGAAGGGGGCTTTGTTTCGACCATCGTTACATAACAACCCCAAGTACTTCATGTTGTTTCTTCTTGGAGGCAATGATTAGTAAAATATCAGTAGCCTAGTATGCAATACTCAATTTGTGATGAACAATGTAAACGTTAGCTTGCAGCTGATACATACAATAATAAATCATGAAATTATGGACATATTCAGTACATATAGAAATACACAGAAATGAAGTACAATTGATTTATGTTTATTTCGTTAATGCTTTCTACTTCACAATGTTTCAAAGAAAAAGCCTGATGTACCCTTGATTATTTTAACAAACCTATAGCTCACATGGGTTTTTTAGCATCGTCGATATTGAGTAGAATGTTTTTAAAAGTACAATACACGTTGGATATCTTATTTTTCTAATGAATTCAAGTGCCAAATGCATGCTTTGCGATTTTTAAAAAAAATCTATTTTGAATTCATGCATTTTTCACATTTTGATATAATACGCTCTATTTTCATGTTGGAAATAGAATTCATTATAGTTTACCTAATTTTTTGTTTAGTTCTAAATAATTTTTGAAACTTTTAAGGAGGATTTTTAGATAAACATGAAGATAAAGCATCTACACTTTTTTATGAAATATTATCTAATGCGCAATTACTTTAATAAGACTATGTTACCTTAATAAGCAAGTAAAACAAAGGCATATATTTGGTTCATTTATGTATAGATAAAAAGGTTATATATCGTTATTGTAAGCTATATCTAATACATGTTTAATTATTATGTTCATTTAATAAGGCATACATATATTTTTACTTTTGCTTAGCTTTCGCTTAACCATTTAGCATAAGGTAACAATAAGGTAGTAAAACAAATTCATATAACTAACACATGGCTAATTAAATATGAACAATTAAAGAAACCCAGAAAATAAATTAATACCATTACATTGTAAACTAAAACATGTTGTATCAATAAAATCGGTCGTAACGCATATTCTGGAAATATAAAAATAAAAGCGAAGAAAATAATTGTCTAGACAGTAGAATTGTGTATAGGACACTACAAGAAAAACAGCAAATAGCAGCGGCAGAATCCGCTTCTAATCCGTCGTTAAACAGGCATTAGCGACGGATTTCCAACATAACTGTTTGGTCAGTAAAAACCATGACGGTATTGGTGTCAGATTTTGCGACGGATTTTAGCATGAGTTTTCCGACATTTTTCCGTCATTTTACTAATTTTATAATAAAAATAAAATTTTATTTATTAATTTTATTTTAATTTATATACCGACTATTTACCGACGGATAATTAACTTATAATAAAATATTATTTATAAAATATGTTGGTAAATCCTTACTAATTACCAAGGAATTAGCGATGAAAATTAAATTAAGGTAAACTTAACCTCCCTTTTTTGTTGGTAATCCGTTGTTATTCCCCTTCTGATCTATACACACACACACACACACAGATATATATATATATATATATATATATATATGTATATGTATATCATCACACATAATTTGTGTTTCATTCAATATACAATCCTAATGTACATACAGCACAATTAATATGAACACACACATCTCATAATCAATGTGTTATATTAACCGCTCATTTCATATTCAACATTCAACATTACATTTTTTTTCAAATAAAATATCTTCTAATCTTATTAATACATGATACATCCTTAATATTTTATAAACAATACTAAAAAGTACAAACCAAAATATAGTTCTAGCATTTCAAATCCATAACTTGTTGTGGCATGTTCCTGCTTTTTTGCATCAAAGATGTCCATCTTCCTGTAAAACAAAAATTCTCCAGTTATACATATAGCCACAGAAGTAAAGAATTTTACTTTTTACCTATCTAAACAATCAATCTACCTCTCCTCAAAGGCAATAACTAAACACCACAAAATTACCAAAAGGCAATAAGAAAGATTTGTGCAGTATAAACTTATTATAAGCTTTTAGTACTTTCACCTGGAAATGTTTAAGCATCCGTCCCTAAGCATTGGCCAGCCATGTACATCAGGTTCATTTCATCGTAAATGCACATGCTGATCATCGCATTTCACAAGCCTGACTACTCTCATCCTTGCTGATCCACATGGCAGTTCACCTTGGCAGCCATGCACATGCACTACGTATCATCACGTTTATCGCTGACACCTTGACGGACATGCACTTCACAACCATAGCTAAACACAGCCAAACATTTTGAAGGACTGCACAAAAAATATCTAAACAAGAACAGTTCTACTTGTTACCATTTCCACAGTGAATGGAACTCCCTGCAATATGTAGACTTTGTATTCTCTGTGCCAATTCAATGCAGAGCACAGCAATTTAACTCCATACTAACAAACTGAATCAGAACCTAAACAATACAGGTAATCAATCCAAATTTTGTAACAAACAATTACAAACATGTGTTCAAAAGATGTAATTTACATTTAAGAGGGACAATTAGATCGAACAAAGCAAGGCATTTTCTAGACCAAGGCACTGGACAACAAGAAATCAATGGCATGAAATTTTCAGCATCCACCCATTGTAAACTTCAAAGTAGACTCTAACACTCAAGAATTTTTCTTTCGTACTGAAATTTACTTCATCAATTCCACCCTTTTTGTTTCGTCTTTCAAGCGACAATTTTTTATTTACTTTTGGTATCACAAATTTATCCTTTTTCTTCGCTTATAGTCTTTTTTTTGTTTATACAGTTACTAATGACCTCCATAAGTAAATAACCTCCATATTTCTTGCGGCTAATGACTTCTAATGATAATATCTAAAGATACAAACCTTTTTGTATGTGAGAACGAACATCTTCAAAGTACCAGGTATCTTCAGGCTTTTATGAATGAAAATACCTTCAAGCAAAACCTGATAGTATGTAAAAAAGGCAATAAGCTTATGTAAAGCATCTTCCCACACATATTGTATCAATATTTTTAAATTATAATATTTTTAAATCAACAATGAAAAAGTGAAGATGATAGAGCTAATCTAATTAAATCACAAGTATAGAATCACACATCAAGACATGAATACTAAACTCAAGCCAAGAAGATTGATGAAAAGAGAAGATGATAAAACTAATCTAATTAATACAAAAGTACAGAATTACATATGAAGATATGCAGTACCAAAAGTGTAATAACCCGGAAATCCGAGCCAATTTAAAAAAATTATTTTGGCAATTTAGCGAATTTTGATTATTTAAAATGAATTATTTTAAATAATAATGATGGAAAATTTATTTTCGACGAAGTTAAAACGAATAATTTTATTTTAATTATATAACGAGCCCGAAATGGCGCGGTAGTTTGAAATTTCGATTTCGAATTTCAAATGAATATACAGAATTCAATATAAGTCAGAATTGAACGAAAAAAGAAATATGTGAATCTGTTTGATGATATCTTTCCAACGGATGTAAGAAACTGAGATTTCGTTTTAAAAGTTGAGAGTTACGTCCAGTTTAAAATTCAGAAAAGTCGTTGTGGAATTTAATACATAAAGGCCTTGAAAATAGCCGTTTTGCAAACGACCTCAGATTTCGACGAAACCACTTTTGTTGGATCCGTGATGTCTAGTTATTGCTAGATTCCAAAATTCGTAATTTTCTGAATCAATATGTGAGTGTGGCAAAGGAAAACGTGTTTGACCAGTTTCAGTTGATTTTAATCGACTGGAAAATGGCCATTTTTCCAACGATCTCAGAATTCGATGAAATTAGTTTTGTTAGGACCGTATCGTCAATACAAAGCTAGAAAATATTTTTCGGGAATTTTTAGAGTCCGTATGTGGCTCCGATAAATTGAAATGCGCGTTCAAATTCAATATATAGAGTTATATTTTGATTTTGACAAAAACTGATCGAAATGATCGAATCAGCCTATGAAACATATCCCATTGTGTTCGGAATGGGGGTAGTACGCTAAGGACGACAGTCGTTGGGTTCGATTTGGGACTTGAGTTAAAAGGGTAACTTTTTGAAAATAAAATAAATATAAAAATATATATTCTTCCTTATACCCCCCTCCTTTCTTTCTCTCGTTGACTACAGATAAAAAGAAAAAAAATAAAAAAAAAGGAGAAAAGGGGGAAACATCGTCGCCCCCCCCCCCTCGATTCAGCGTCGTCGCCGCCAGGTGGGCCACCGCGCCCCCTCCCTCACTTCCGCCTCCTCCCCACGCCTCTCTCCTCTCTCCCGCTTCCTCCATCCCTCCTCCATCTCGACCTAGCACGAAAACCCCTGCGCCCTAACCCTAACCGCCCTGAAAGCCTCTCGCCGTACCCCCTGGCCCACGCTCCGCCACCCACCGACGACGAGCAGTGCCGCCTCCTCCTTAGGCCGCCACCATCCCCTACCCCAAAATCACCTGTAAGCATTTTTATTTATTTAGCTTTATTTGATTGATTTATTTACAATAGATTATTGTTTTAAAGATCAAAAAATGAAGAATAAACATTGTTTTAGAAAGCTAAATTTTTACAGTATAAATTTGAATTAAAAATATGCTTTTATATATTTTATACCAAAAGAAAAAGGCGAGATTTTTAATGTTGAAAAGGCGAGATTTTTAATGTTGCTCCTTTTGATTTTGTTCTTTTCATTGTAAAAATATATGGTCTTTAGCACGATAAAAGTATGATTTTTACAATATATTAATCGAAATTAAAAAATTGGATTTTTAATATATATTTAGCGGTGTAAAAGAAGTGATTTTTAAAATCAAAATAGCGGGTAAAGATTGGATTTTTATCTATATGATAGCATAATAAAGATACGATTTTTATATAGAATAAAAATATGATTTTTATAAAGTAGTGATAAAAATATAATTTTTATTATGAACAGCGTGAAAAGAACTGCATTAGAATTTTAAACAAATACAGACGGTTCAGCAGTTCAGAAGGAGTGGAACCCTATGTGAGAACTTCTCACTTTTAATTTAATTTTCTAGTTAAAATATATACTGGGATGCAGACGGTGTTTAGTAGCACCCGACACCCGTCGTCCACAGACCATGGGCGGCTTGTTTGTTTGTTTGTTAGATTTTGATGTGTAGTTGATTGTGTGATGTAGATTGAAATAAATATATTTTTAAATTTAAAAATAGAATTTTTAACGTGTATATGAAATGAAATAAATTAATATAAACAAATCGAACGATTTGTTTATACACACACATTTGACTGATATTGATAGGGACGATAAATTTTACACATCGCCCAACTGCACAATTAAAATCTGTGTTTGATTGTTTGAAACCCCACACGGGTGTTGGGATTAAATTGGACATACACTAATCCCAAAAATCAGCTGTATGTCGATCGATTGATTGACAGGCTGTTATAAGCGTTGAATATTTATATTTGATGCTTATACAGTGTAGAATGCACTCTGGATGATGGTTGATGATTTATCGTTGCTATTATATACATGTGTTGTAGAAAATCCATATAATTAACATTATATGGTAATTAATTGGGCCTCATTCCAATTTGGAAAATATAAAGAAAATTCATTTGTTGAATAGTAAAGAAAATTCATTTGTTGAATAGTAAAGAAAATTCATTTGTTGAATATAAAGAAAATTCATTTGTTGAATAGTAAAGAAAATTCATTTGCTGAATAGTAAAGAAAAGATAATTCATTTGTTGAATAGTAAAGAAAATTCATTTGTTGAATAGTAAAGAAAATTCATTTGTTGAATTGAAAATATATATTCATGTGTTGAATAAAAGCCATGTTGATTAGATTCACGCCATTTTGACGTGAACGATATTTATATCGATTTTATTCATTTTTCAATGAATATTGAAAATGAATTCGAACTGAATAGAATATAAAATGAATTCGAATTGAATAGAATATAAAATGAATTCGAATTGAATATAAAATGAATTCGAATTGAATATAAAATGAATTCGAATTGAATAGAATATAATATGAATTCGAATTGAATTGAATATAAAATGAATTCGAATTGAATAGAATATAAAATGAATTCGAATTGAAATGAATTCAAATTGAATTGAAAACGAACTGAAATTGAATTGAAATCGATTTGAATTGAAATCAAATAGAAATGAATGTAAAAAAGAATTTATAATGGAAATTTCAATTTCGATTTGAATTTGAAATGAAGGTTGAAATTGTTTTTGAAATAAATTTGAAACGATTTATAAAATTCGTTTTAAAAGGAAATTGACGGAATATATAATATATATATATATAATGGCCTGAATAGAACGCGTCGCGCCGCGGTAGTTCGTGAATTTCGACCACTGACTTCGAATGGATATTACGGGAGATCCGACCGTCGGATTCTCCTGAAACCGGAACCATTGGATTCGTATCGAAAAGAGCTTTCTAATGAATATTAGAAATTAGAAGTCTAACGGTTGGATTTGGAATTATGTCCAAATAAAATTTGGAAAAGGTCGTTGTAAGTGCAGTTCGATGGCCGTTGATGGAAATCGACTGTACGGGCCTTGATAAAATTATTAAAAATAGTAATAATTTGTGTAAAATCATAAGAAATGATTTGGGAAGAATTGGGATGAAAAACTCCATATTTGAAAGGATAAAAATAGATTTTTATCGAAATGAACTAGTTTCGAACTAGAATTATAATTCTAGTTTTTTTAAAATAGATAAAGTGGATTTTAAATGGTTTTGAAAATAACCAGAAATTCCAATAATTGAATTGGAATGGATTTGAATCGAAATTGTCTTTGGAATATTTCGATGTTGGATTTCGTGATTATACAGATATTGTTAGGGAAATTTGAAAGATATATATATATATATATATATCGTTATTTCCAATACAATATTTGTTGGTCGTAGAATTTGATATTGAATATAAGCCGATATATTTTCTATTCAGAGCCTTGTATTTAATATCAAATGTGATTTGGGTTTGTCGTGAATCGTGTCTTCATTAACACTGTTCTTAAGCCCATTTGAGAAAAAGATTAAATCTTTTTATTTAGATTTAATGAAGTGTACCAATTAAATAATATTTAATTGGAATTGAATTGGTATTGATTTTTGGGTTTATCGTGAACAGTGTTTTAAATAACACTTGTTCTTTAACCCAATAATTAATGGAATGTGATTTTGGGTTGTCGTGAACGGTATCTTCAATAATACTGTTCTTAGACCCAAAGGAGTTAATAAAATCAGAAACTAACTGGAGATTAGTTAAGTTGAATGGTTTCTGGGGTATTGATCTGATGTTGGTTTCGGCCTTCGGGGTTAATACTTAGGGAATTGCTCACTTACTATTTTACGGTTAAAAGCTGATAGAATGGAATGTTATTTTGGGTTTATCATGAACCGTGTTTTAAATGACATTGATTCTTTAACCCAGTTAAAGATTAAAACTAAGTGGAGTTTTAATGAATCTTTAATTAGATTGAAAAGATCGAGAATGGAGTATCACCAGTTTTGCTCCAGGTGATAGTTAAATCTTTAATTAGATTTGAACGTGAAATGGTAATTGAATTTACCGATAACACCGTGGTGTTATATATGAAGTATTACCAGTTTTACTTCATGGGATGAATAGGTTGGGATTGGGAAATAGAATAAATGATTACTTCGGTGTGGTTCACTAATCCCGACTAGTTTGAAGTGATATTCAAAGGAAGATTAAAGAATAAATTTAAAAGAATTTATCTTTGATAAAATTAATGGGAACCTATCCCTAAGAATGTGAAATTTAGAAACTAACTGTAGGTTGGCTAAAAAGAATGGTTTCCTGGGTATTGATCTGATGTTGGTTTCGGCCTTCGGGATTAATATTTGGGGAATTATTCTCTTTCTAATTTACGGTTAGTGACTGATGAATTGGATTGAAGCGTATGTTGTGTTTGTGTAACACTTCTTTATTATATACGCGAGTTATTCAGAAAGGCCGGGTTTATCCCATTCTGAATTACTGATTCGACGATTAGTCGAAGATGAAGACGGTGGTTGAAGACCGCAGGTCTTCATGTCGTTTGGGTGATTACTGATGATCTTGATTGGGCCGTACACCCAAGAGGAGGGAATCAGTTTGTGATCGTCCAGATGTACTTGGAGATCGATGGATATGCGGGGTACTAGGTGCCTCCGGTTTTGTTCAGACCCAGAACAGACTTGTAAATGGACTGTGTGTCTGACATTGGATATCATTATTTGTGATTGATGGATATCGGTTGCATGCGAATGATCAAGGCTTCGCTTGAAAAGCAGAGTCTTGTGGTTGATGATCAAAGCACAGCCTGTGTGGCACAGCTTTGTGTAGCGCTAATTCGCGAGCCTCACACCCCGGTAGTGGACCAAAACTGGGAGAGGACCTCAGGGAGTACATGCGTTTATTTCTAGTTAGAAGTGGCGTCAGTGGTTTTACACGCCCTGACGAGTTTGACTTATGTGGTTGTTGGTTTGCGAGGCGCCTCGGATATATCAGTGACTATGTGAAGTTGATGGAGTCATTCGTTGGCTCATTTACGCCCCATAGGGCGGGGAGACGTATTCTTCAGGCATAATAATCCACTCCGTGTGGACCGGCCCTGACGATCCAAGGGGCAGTTGCGGCTGTTCCTGAGGGGCGAGCCAGAGCGTCTCAAATTAGCACAGGACGACCCCTTTGCCATGGTTCACTGATAGAATCCAATTTCCAATACGTGACTTTGCGGTTTTGATTGTAATCCTATATATGGCGACATAGTGGGATGGGGCGCTCATGCCGCCTATGATTGATATTTATGATTGTATATAAAATCAGAAACTAACTGGAAATGAGCTAAGATGGGTGGTTTCCTTGGTATTGGTCTGATGTTGGTTTCGGCCTTCGGGGTTAATACTTAGGGAATCATTCTCTTACTAATTTACGGTTGGAGTCTGATTAAAAATCAAAAGATGAAAATTAGCGTATCAAGCATTCTTTGGCTATTATAAGGTAAAAACCCTATCCTCCAGCTTGCGTTGCATTGTGTGATGGGACCTGGGTCTTATAATAGTTTCATTTTTCTTTATTTAGCATTGCGTTGTTTGTTTTATGCACTGGTATTCTTGGGAGGAAACCCGTTCTATGTTATACGGCGTGGTCCCTTGATTTACCTAACTTTGAAATAAAGATTAATAACTGTTTTAGTTCTCACACCAGTCCCATGACTAACCTGGAGTTTATTGTTTTATCCTAAACTCTGGGTGCCCTTATTTTGACACGGGCAGCTAGTAGTTTTGGTTTTGCAGATTTATATGCACAGGAACCTGGTTTACAGCTGGAATGATATCCAGAAAGCTCTGTATCCGTGTATTACTTCTAGTTGTGTATTGTATTATTTTTCCACTGTGATGTATTTAAATTTAATTTAAATCTCTGATATTTTCTGTGTAATATTTATTCTTACTCTGTATATTCTTGTATTCTGATGGAATTGTTGTAATATACAATGAAATTGTTTGCCCGACAAATAGGCACATGTTTACCATAATTTACTGTTTTTTTGGGTGATGATGATTTTATGAGCCGATTGGCTAGCCGCTTGGCTTTTTCTTTTGGATTGAAGAAGGCCATGGGAGGCTATATGAGATATCCCGAAGTCCCCGGTGCAGGGGAGGTTATGGCGAAATTTTTCAAAAATTTAGGGTGTTAGTCAAATTTTTGGAAAATTTGAAAAGTTCTTAGAAACTGAAAAGTTGGAGAACTTAAGCCGTAATGAAAATAACGAAAGTTGAGTTGATTAGTTAGACAACTTTCGGCTTCGTTCCTTTTCGGTGATGAAAAGTTTTAAGTGGGGAAGATTTTAATAACCCAGAAATCCGAGCCAATTTAAAAAATTTATTTTGGCAATTTTAGCGAATTTTGATTATTTAAAATGAATTATTTTAAATAATAACGACGGAAAAAAAAATTTCGACGAAGTTAAAACGAATAATTTTATTTTAATTATATAACGAGCCAAAAATGGCGCGGTAGTTTGAAATTTTGATTTCGAATTTCAAATGAATATAAAGAATTCAATATAAGTCATAATTGAACGAAACAAGAAATATGTGAATCTGTTTGATGATATCTTTCCAACCGATGTAAGAAACTGAGATTTCGTTTTAAAATTTGAGAGTTACGTCCAGTTTAAAATTCAGAAAAGTCGCTGTGGAATTTATATTTATTTTAATATATATAAAGGCCTTGAAAATAGCCGTTTTGCAAGCGACCTCGGATTTCGACGAAACCACTTTTGTTGGACCCGTGATGTCTAGTTAACTCTACATTCCAAAATTCGTAATTTTCTGAATCAACATGTGAGGTGGCAAAGGAAAACGCATTTGACCAGTTTCAGTTGATTTTAATCGACTGGAAAATGGCCATTTTTCCAACGATCTCAGAATTCGATGAAATTAGTGTTGTTAGGACCGTATGGTCAATACGAAGCTAGAAAATATTTTTTGGGAATTTTTAGAGTCCGTATGTGGCTCCGGTAAATTGAAATGCGCGTTCAAATTCAATATATAGAGTTATATTTTGATTTTGACAAAAACTGATCGAAACGATCGAATCGGCCTATGAAACATATCCTATTGTGTTCGGAATGGGAGTAGTACGCAAAGGACGACAGTCGTTGGGTTCGATTTAGGACACGAGTTAAAAGGGTAACTTTTTGAAAATAAAATAAATATAAAAATATATATTCTTCCTTATACCCCCCCCCCCCTCCTTTCTTTCTCTCGTTGACTACAGATAAAAAGAAAAAAAGAAGAAAAAAGGAGAAAAGGGGGAAACATCGCCCCCCCCCCCTCGATTCAGTGCCGCCGCCGCTAGGTGGGCCACCGCGCCCCCCCCCCCCCCCTCACCTCCGCCTCCTCCCCACGCCTCTCTCCCGTTTCATTCCTCACTCCTCCATCTCGACCTAGCACGAAAACCCCTGCGCCCTAACCCTAACCGCCCTGAAAGCCTCTCGCCATACCCCCTGGCCCATGCTCCGCCACCCACCGACGACGAGCAGTGTCGCCTCCTCCTCAGGCCGCCACCATCCCCTACCCCGAAACCACCTGTAAGCGTTTTTATTTATTTAGCTTTATTTGATTGATTTATTTACAATAGATTATTGTTTTAAAGATAAGAAAATGAAGAATAAACATTGTTTTAGAAAGCTAAATTTTTATAGTACAAATTTGAATTAAAAATATGTTTTTAAATATATATTATACCAATAGAAAAAGGCGAGATTTTTAATGTTGAAAAGGCGAGATTTTTAATGTTGCTCCTTTTGATTTTGTTCTTTTCATTGTAAAAATATATGGTCTTTAGCACGATAAAAAAATGATTTTTACAATATATAAATCGAAATAAAAAAATTGGATTTTTAATATATATTTAGCGGTGTAAAAGAAGTGATTTTTAAAATCAAAATAGCGGGTAAAGATTGGATTTTTATCTATATGATAGCATAATAAAGATACGATTTTTATATGGAATAAAAATATGATTTTTATAAAGTAGTGACAAAAATATAATTTTTATTATGAACAGCGTGAAAAGAACTGCATTGGAATTTCAAACAAATCCAGACGGTTCAGTAGTTCAGAAGCAAAGCACAGCGGAGTGGAACTCTCTGTGAGAACTTCTCACTTTTAATTTAATTTTCTAGTTAAAATATATACTAGGATGCAGACGGTGTTTAGTAGCACCCGACACCCGTCGTCTACAGACCATGGGCGTCTTGTTTGTTTGTTTATTAGATTTTGATGTGTAGTTGATTGTGTGATGTGGATTGAAATAAAAATATTTTTATAGTTAAAAATAGAATTTTTAACGTGTATATGAAATGAAATAAATTAATATAAACAAATTGAACGATTTGTTTATATACACACATTTGACTGATATTGATTGGGATGATAACTTTTCACATCGCCCAACTGCACAAATAAAATCTGTGTTTGATTGTTTGAAACCCCACACGGGTGTTGGGATGAAATTGGACATACACTAATTCCAAAAATTAGCTGTATGTCGATCGATTAATTGACAGGCTGTTATAAGTGTTGAATATTTGTATTTGATGCTTATACAGTGTAGAATGCACTCTGGATGATGGTTGATGATTTATCGTTGCTATTATATACATGTGTTGTAGAAAATCCGTATAATTAACATTATATGGTAATTGATTGGGCCTCGTTCCAATTTGGAAAATATAAAGAAAATTTATTTGTTGAATAGTAAAGAAAATTCATTTGTTGAATATAAAGAAAATTCATTTGTTGAATAGTAAAGAAAATTCATTTGTTGAATATAAAGAAAATTCATTTGTTGAATAGTAAAGAAAATTCATTTGTTGAATTATAAAGAAAATTCATTTGTTGAATAGTAAATAAAATTCATTTGTTGAATTGAAAATATATATTCATGTGTTGAATAAAAGCCGTTTGATTAGATTGACACCATTTTGACGTGAACGATATTTATATCGATTTTATTCATTTTTCAATGAATATTGGAAATGAATTCGAATTGAATAGAATGTAAAATGAATTCGAATTGAATAGAATATAAAATGAATTCGAATTGAATATAAAATGAATTCGAATTGAATATAAAATGAATTCGAATTGAATAGAATATAATATGAATTCGAATTGAATAGAATATAAAATGAATTCGAATTGAATAGAATATAAAATGAATTCAAATTGAAATGAATTCAAATCGAATTGAAAACGAACTGAAATTGAATTGAAATCGATTTGAATTGAAATCAAATAGAAATGAATGTAAAAAGAATTTATAATGGAAATTTCAATTTCGATTTGAATTTGAAATGAAGGTTGAAATTGTTTTTGAAACAAATTTGAAACGATTTATAAAATTCGTTTTAAAAGGAAATTGACAGAATATATATATATATATATATATATATATATATATATAATGGCCTGAATAGAACGCGCCGCGCCGGGGTAGTTCATGAATTTCGACCATTGACTTCGAATGGATATTACGGGAGATCCGACCGTCAGATTCTCCTGAAACCGGAACCATTGGATTCGTATCAAAAAGAGCTTTCTAACGAATATTAGAATTTAGAAATCTATCGGTTGGATTTGGAATTATGTCCAAGTCAAATTTGGAAAAGGTTGTTGTAAGTGCAGTTCGATGGCCGTTGATGGAAATCGACTGTATGGGCCTTGATAAAATTATTAAAAATAGTAATAATTTGTGTAAAATCATAAGAAATGATTTGGGAAGAATTGGATGAAAAACTGCATATTTGAAAAGATAAAAATAGATTTTTATCGAAATGAACTAGTTTCGAACTAGAATTATAATTCTAGTTTTTTTTTAAATAAATAAAGTGGATTTGAAATGGTTTTGAAAATAACCAGAAATTCCAATAATTAAATTGGAATGGATTTAAATCGAAAATGTCTTTGGAATATTTCGATGTTGGATTTCGTAATTATACAGATATTGTTAGGGAAATTTGAAATATATATATATATCATTATTTCCAATACGATATTTGTTGGCCATAGAATTTGATATTGAATATAAGCCGATATATTTTCTACTCAGAGCCTTGTATTTAATATCAAATGTGATTTGGGTTTGTCGTGAATGGTGTCTTCATTAACACTGTTCTTAAGCTCAGTTGAGATAAAGATTAAATCTTTTTATTTAGATTTAATGAAGTGTACCAATTAAATAATATTTAATTGGAATTGATTTTTGGGTTTATCATGAACAATGTTTTAAATAACACTTGTTCTTTAACCTGATAATTAATGGAATGTGATTTTGGGTTGTCGTGAACGGTATCTTCAATAATACTGTTCTTAGACCCAAAGGAGTTAAGAAAATTAGAAACTAACTAGAGATTAGTTAAGTTGAATGGTTTCTGGGGTATTGATCTGATGTTGGTTTCGGCCTTCGGGGTTAATACTTAGGGAATTGCTCACTTGCTATTTTACGGTTAAAAGCTGATAGAATGGAATGTAATTTTCGGTTTATCGTGAACCGTGTTTTAAATGACATTGATTCTTTAACCCAGTTAAAGATTAAAACTAAGTGGAGTTTTAATGAATCATTAATTAGATTGAAAAGATCGAGAATGGAGTATCACTAGTTTTGCTCCAGGCGATAGCTAAATCTTTAATTAGATTTGAACGTGAAATGGTAATTGAATTTACTGATAACACCGTGGTGTTATATATGAAGTATTACCAGTTTTACTTCATGGGATGAATAGGTTGGGATTGGGAAATAGAATAAATGATTACTTCGGTGTGTTCGCTAATCCCGACTAGTTTGAAGTGATATTCAAAGGAAGATTAAAGAACAAATTTAAAAGAATTTATCTTTGATAAAATTAATGGGAACATATCCGTAAGAATGTGAAATTTAGAAACTAACTGTAGGTTGGCTAAGAAGAATGGTTTCTTGGGTATTGATCTGATGTTGGTTTCGGCCTTTGGGGTTAATATTTGGGGAATTATTCTCTTGCTAATTTACGGTTAGTGACTGATGAATTGGATTGAGGCGTTTGTTGTGTTTGTATAACACTTGTTTATTACATACGCGAGTTATTCAGAAAGACTGGGTTTATCCCATTCTGAATAACTGATTCGACGATTAGTCGAAGATGAAGACGGTGGTTGAAGACCGGAGGTCTTCACGTCGTTTGGGTGATTACTGCTGATCTTGATTGGGCCGTACACCCAAGAGGAGGGAATCAGTTGGTGATCGTCTAGGTGTACTTGGAGATCGATGGATATGCGGGGTACTAGGTGCCTCCGGTTTAGTTCACACCCAGAACGGACTTGTAAATGGACTGTGTGTCTGACATTGGATATCATTCTGTGTGGTTATTGGATATCGGTTGCATGGAGTGGTTTGCCTGTGTGGCATGCTAAGATGCAAATGATCAAGGCTTCTGTTGAAAAGCAGAGTCTTGTGGTTGATGATCAAAGCACAGCCTGTGTGGCACAACTTTGTGTAGCGTTAATTCGCGAGCCTCACACCCCGGTAGTGGACCAGAAATGGGAGAGGACCTCAGGGAGGACATGCGTTTCTTTCTAGTTAGAAGTGGCGTCAGTGGTTTTACATGCCCTGGCGAGTTTGACTTATGTGGTTGTTGGTTTGCGAGGCGCCTCGGATATATCAGTGACTATGTGAAGCCAATGGAGTCATTCATTGGCTCATTTACGCCCCATAGGGTGGGGAGACGTATTCTTCAGGCATAATAATCCACTCCGTGTGGACCGGCCCTGACGATCCAAGGGGCAGTTGCGTCTGTTCCTGGGGGGGCTAGAGCGTCTCGAATTAGCACAGGACGATCCCTTTGCCTTGGTTCACAGATGGAATCCAATTTCCAATACGTGACTTTGCGGTTTTGATTGTAATCCTACATATGGCGACATAGTGGGATGGGGCGCTCATGCCGCCTATGATTGATTTTTATGATTGTATATAAAATCAGAAACTAACTGGAAACGAGCTAAGATGGGTGGTTTCCTGGGTATTGGTCTGATGTTGGTTTCGGCCTTCGGGGTTAATACTTAGGGAATCGTTCTCTTACTAATTTACGATTGGAGTCTGATTAAAAATCAAAAGATGAAATTTAGCATATCAAGCATTCTTTGGCTATTATAAGGTAAAAACCCTATCCTCCGGCTTGCGTTGCATTGTGTGATGGGACCTGGGTCTTATAATAGCTTCATTTTTCTTTATTTAGCATTGCGCTGTTTATTTTATGCACTGGTATTCTTGGGAGGAAACCCGTTTCATGTTATACGGCGTGGTCCCTTGATTTACCTAACTTTAAAATAAAGATTAATAACTGTTTTAGTTCTCACACCAGTCCCATGACTGACCTGGAGTTTATTGTTTTAACCTAAATTCTGAGTGCCTTTATTTTGACACGGGCAGCTAGTAGTTTTGGTTTTGCAGATTTATATGCACAGGAACCTGGTTTACAGCTGGAATGATATCCGGAAAGCTCTGCATCCGTGTATTACTTCTAGTTGTGTATTGTAGTATTTTTCCGCTGCGATGTATTTAAATGTAATTTAAATCTCTGATATTTTCTGTGTAATATTTATTCTTACTCTGTATATTCTTGTATTCTGATGGAATTGTTGTAATATACAATGAAATGTTCTTCTGTCTGCGTTCTATTTTGTCGTGTTCTCAAGATAATCCGGACTTTCCTTACCGGGGAAGTATCGGGTCTTCACAAAAAGTCAATCCAAGAAGATTAATTAACTAAGTACAATAGAGCTAGTATTGCACCTGCAACTATTTTAGAATTTTCATTTAACTTTTCTTCATTTTAGAGCCTGCAATCATATACATCATAAATTTAGCTTTACTACATATAGATATAGATGCGTAAAAGTCCATCATATGCCCAAATGATTAGTCTCTTTGTTGGGTAATATAATTTATGAAACTTTGTTTTTAATCTATGTATTAGAAGATGCATTATATAACTTAAGTCTATTTAACGCTTATCTTACTGTAGTTCTATTTCAAATGTATTATATCAATATTTCGTATCATTATATAGGCTAATATAGCACATGAATATTATTGTCCATTCATGTGTGATGACATTGTTTTTTCATATTCACGAGCATAGATGCATGTATAAAAAACAATTGGCTACTTCTAGCATGACAACAATAGCTTTTGTTTTTTACAAACTAAAACAAGTAGTTATCACTAAGCAGTGTTACGCCATTAACTAACTTTGCTTGTAATGTGCTAGCACAACTTAATAGTTTATTTTTGAAGTGCTGCAAGAAGGTTAACAATGCAATTAAATTTGTTAAGTCGATGAACACTATCCCCTAATCTAGATCCATAATTGCCGGATCTAACATGTTTATGTGTTCAGGTTCTCTACTATTTACACTTCAAATTGGTGTTTACCACACAAATATCCATCAGTGGTTTATTTCAGGTTTAACATATTCTTTCAATTCATGAATACTTGAGGGCATCGAAATTCATATTAAGGTATAGGTTTTCAATGTCTAATTCATGAATACTTCTAGTAGTAACAGCAGCTTCAACTGACAAAAGAACCCAAAAAATACAACAAGAGTATACCAAAAGTGCATATCAACTTACTGTTTTATAGACACAGACCACCAACAAGTTGTACAAGCTAATAGCATGAAATATAAACTAGAAGTGCATATCAACCACAGAGTTAGACTTAAAGAAATTACCTGCAAAGTTCACTGTCAAAAATAGAGGAAATCTCAGCCCTTCGAGTTCTCAAACAAGCTCAGTAACATGCGGCATAGATCTACTACCTAAGCTGCTTGTACTCAGTTATTACAGTTTGGAATCCAGCAATGGTAATTCTAAGCAAGATGTTCACCATCAGAACCTTAAGTTCTGACTCAAATTTTCCCTGGGTTAATCCAAGAAAATTAGTGTGTCACTAAATCACACCCAGAAATATATGATACGACCAAGTCTTTGCAATTTAAAGCTTAATCAACTTAATCGGTGCAAAACTAATTAAATAACTTATTGTACATCAAAAAAAATTAAAGCTTCGTAAGTATATTCGTGAGGTCTTACCGTTGATTTCTTCAAATAAATCTTCCTTCTTTATTATTCGGCTAGTTTAAAGCATCATAAATCTTGTGTTTCCCCTTTTGTTCTTATTTTGCGAGAAGCTAAGACGAATTAGGGTTTTAATTTTTGAGGAGGAGCACGTTCTGGATGGAGTGATGGGGCGGCGTACTTCAGAAATATCTAATGAGGTGGGTAGTAATTGAATATGGGCCTGGTAAGGATTAATCGAGACCCGCTAAAGACAACAACATGTCATTTGTTAAAATAACTAAGACAGAACTATTTTATCTTTAATTAAACCTCCTTAAGAACAAATTTTCTTTGGGTTTCTAGAAATTGCCTTAAATTTTCTTTTTTGTTGTAGTGTATAAGTGGGATAAGTAATAAATTGTTATTATTATTTATTTTGATTTTTTTTGTTGAAATTTTAAATTTTCTAAAATTTTAACTTAATAAATAGTTTTTTATTTTTGTGTATGATGAAAATTTCATTTTGTATTTAAAATCAATTTAATAAACTAAAATTTTAATTATGAAATATTAAACAATTTATATTGAATAACAATATGATTATAAAATATTGATAATAAATATTACGTCTTAATTATTAAATATTGTTTGCATTAGGTCTTCCAAGACTTTTGGAAGAAGTACACGCATTTGGGTTAGGGAGCGATGCTGGTGAGAGAGGAGTTGGTGAAGTGGAAGAGAAACCGTGATTTTGAAGTGTACGGAGATAGAGACAGACGAACTGGAAAAGATTTAAGGTATAATCGAATCATGACTATCAATTAATTACTAATTCTCTACTATAGTAGTAAATTTAGTTATTAAAAGTTAAAATTGACTCGGGAACATCGATTATTAAGAATATGTTCAAGAAAAAACAGTATTTTAAAAAATACATAATGTTTAATATGTAATTATTGACTAATTCAGCATAATTGAAAATATATTCAACACTTACCATGTGTGAGACGAAGAAAATTACATGTGAAAGCCTGTAAATAAGCACAGAAATAATAACTAGCACTACAAGAAAAACAGCAAATAGCTGCAGATTTTAAAAGCGGGAAATTTTGACCATTTATTTTTCTTAATTACTAATTATTTATCAAATAATACGTACCAATCAATTTCTTAAAAGAAAATATGTATTAATAATTTCTTGATATTAATTTAATTAATCATATTAAAGACTATTAAATAATCATTGATTATCAAAACAAATTTAATAAACATCGAACAACAATGTATTTTATTAATTACTATTACCTCTTATTTATATTATATAGTAATAAATAATTAATCAGCATTAATTTTCAAAATAATAATAATCAGCATTAACTATTGAATTTTATTTACTTCTAATTATTATTATTTATTATTAATTACTAATGTATTATTAACATTAATTATTTAAAATTTAAATTTACTAATTAACTACTAAGTAATAAAACAAATTTAAAACATTTAATAAATAAAAAATAAAAAAGTTCATTTCAAATCTCTTGGAAAACTGCAGGAAAATAGCTTCAAAATTATGTCGACGGTAATCCGACTCTATTAGCAACGGAATTTAGCATCAAATATTATATGACGGTAAAGAGCTACAATTTCCATTGATTTAGCGACAGAATTAGTATTCGACGGTAATAATTTATAATAGGATGACATATAAAATCCAAAATATTTTGCCTTACAAAGCCCACGGAAATCCGCCGCTAATTAGCGACGGAATTTTCCGCTGCTAAAAATCTGTCGCTAATCTCGGTTTTTCTTGTAGTGGGATTTATTGGCAACAAAGTGAATGACATTAACAGTAAATGTCCAACTCTTAAATATATAAATACTCAGATGTTTTTATAATTATTAAATCTTAAAATTGTATATAATGATTAAACCGTATGTTCAGCAGAGCAGAATTTTACATGGTCAATGTAAACAGATATATGGTCTTATTTCACTTGGCTATAGTGCAACTAGCTGGTGCACATAATCAATTAAATATAGAGGTAAAGCATATAGATCTTTTGTATGAAATTGTATTCAATGCATAGTTACTTTAGTGCAACTAAATAACTAAAACAAACACATATAGCTAATTCAATTTTGTATGGCTGAAAAAAATCATCTACGCACATGGTTTATAAAAATTATTTTGGTTCCTAACATATTATGACCATTTAATAGAAAAGATGGTCTGTATTTACACTATATATCTACGTCAATGCGGTAAATATGATTCCAAAATTGTGTGAAATTTAATAAGATATAATGATCATGGATCCATGCCTTTGTACCATAAAAGGAAAATATAAAAAGAAAAAACAACTCGTTTATCTGTCACGGCTGTCAGAAGGAACGATGGGAGATGAGTCACAATATTTTCATAAATGCATTCAACCTAACATCTGATGAATTCCTTTTTTAAAACATAATATTAATGTATACATCCATAGTTCAGAGCATCAAAAAACGTATAGAAGAAATTTACTGGAAGAAAACGGGAAAACAATGTTGCAACAAATAGAGTAGTAATCAAATTTTAAGACATACAATTTTCTTGGGTAACACCGTAAAAAAAATAAAAGATAAGAAAATTTTGGGTTTGTGGGTGAACAATAGATATAATGGTTATAGCTTCTTCAATAATGTTTAGTCACAAACACATAATAGTTGTACACATAATAGTTGTACAACGTATGTTATCAACCATGAACTTTTTAATATAGTTATCTTCATTTTATTGCAATGAATGAAAATAGTTTTTTTTCCAAAAAAATCATTGTATTTATGATTAAAAGCGGAACTTTCATTGTAATTGAATTGATTATACTTTTATTATGAGGCTTGTTTATGTGAAATAGTTTCAGGATTGGATTTATGTCATGCTCTTTTTTTTACAGTTGCATGTCATGTTCATAGCATTTATCGGGGATAGGTGAATGAAATTTTATTTGAGACATATTAGCTTCGACAGATACAGTAACATCAATCGAATTATTTATGTTATTGGCGAGATTGGTTCCATTTAATCCTACAACACAAAAGATGGGCTAAAAGTCAAAACGAAGAAAAAAAAGAACAACCCAAAGGTTCTCTAACACCTCATCAAAATGCATTGGACGATTCTTTCTTATTGAATGGTGCATTCATCTTCAGCAAAAAAAAAAGTATGTTGGTTGAACCTGGGAAATCATCCGAGCAAAAAGCATTAAAATGAACAACCATTCCTACCGCTAAGCCTTGACCATAATCTTATAACTGAATCCTAGTAAAAAGAAGCGGATTACGTTTTAAAAAAAATCAATGATTTTGCAGTCTATATTCGACGATAAGAGGGAGGAGGATTTGAACTGGTGAAAAGTTAGCATAAAGAAGTAATTACGTCCCCATTTATTAAATATGAAGCGTGGAGATAAGTGAAAGAGGGTGGGGGAAAAACTAAAGTGAGAAGATGAAGGGAATGAGAATAAATTGAATTGTGGAAAAGCTACCGTTCAACATTAATTAGCACTTAAGTTCACAACGTATAAAATTTGAATCTTGGAAATCAATGAAAACAAAGTCCCAAACAGAAAAATTAATAAGAGAGAGATTTAAGTCCAAATTTTATCCAAATTAAGGAGATTTGATAGTATCATTCTGAAAATTAATGAGGAATATGAACTTTGATGGTAAGCATACCTGATCTCTATAGCACAAAACTTGAAAATTTTCAATTAAGGCTGGATTTTTTTCCCTTTCCTCATCCATTAATTCACAAAATCTGTAAAATAAATCAAATGCAGTGCCCATTACTAACCAAATGACCACTCCCTACAATATTTAGACTCAGATTCACATCCTTTTAAAAAAATATCTCAATTTTCGTATGTTGTACATAGCATTGATTTTGTTGCCGTTAACTATGCTAACCATGTATTTTAAATTTAAACACAAAATGATGTGGATAGAAACACCTAACTAAAATCAATTGCATTGAAAACTTTTATAACATACAATTGTAGCTACATACTTTAATTCAAGAAGTTGACATCATGGCAGGAATATGCGAACACTTGACCCACTTGAAATTTCCATTGCTTTACACTTATATGTATATATGATAATTTTAATATGCACATGCGTTTGATGTATAGATATTAATGGACATCACGTTATTTCCTAAACTGGAAGACTATGGTCAGTGTTAAAATCTAAAAACTATAAGTTTACAACCATATGATTTCAAATGAAAAGAATATAAGATTGAATAATTTACATGCACAAATAGCATATATATAGTTTTGCAGAGTGAAACAATATCAATGCTTAAGGTTATTGTTCACCATAGGATTATTCAGAGGAACTTGCATTGAAAGTGCAACGTGCCACAACTCTTCTTCATCATCTGTCTCTTCTACATCATCATCCTTGCATAAATAAGAATTGATTTCCAATCACTAACCCAACATAACAAATAAAATAATGCAAAAATATCGATTCTAAGTTACATGAAATATCTAGGTTTGATTTTGACATGACCCGAACTTCCCCGTTAAGGAAAGAACGGATTGATTTGGGAACATAACGAATCAGAACACAAACAGAAGAACATTTCATTGCTTATTACAACAATTCCATCAGAATTCAAGAATATACAGAGTATGAACAAATATTATACATTTGATAAATATCAGAGATTAAAATACATTACATAACATCGAAAAATAATACAAAACACAACTGAAAAGAATATACGGATACAGAGCTTTTCGAATATCATTCCAGTTGTAAACTAGGATCCTGTGAATATAAATCTGCAAAACCAAAACTACTAGCTGCCCGTGTGGAAAATAGGGGCACCCAAAGTTTAGGTTAAAACAATAAACTCCAGGTCAGTCATGTAACTGGTGTGAGAAATGAAACAGTCATTTGAAACATTACTTTAAATCGGATATTGTAACAACCCGTATTTTTGAATAACATGTTATAACATAAATGGAGGCAGAATTAAACTGTAAAATCTGAATCAAGGGAAACGGGCTATTCCATTGCGTTCGTCTCGGAAAAATACGCGAAATAGAGTCCGAGTTTTCGAAAATCGGAGTCCGTATGACCAAGCTATGGACTCGCGAAGTTTCACGAAAAATTCCCAAATTAAAGTATACTTAATTAAGTGAAATGGGTTGCGCAGAGAAATATATATATATATATATATTGATATATATATATATATAATTGAAAATTAAATAAATATGCAAAAATGTTCAAAACAGCGAATTGGGAGAGGGGAATAACCGAACCGGCCGATTTTTGAGGTCGACCCGAGCTCGCTGGGTCGACTAGGGGTTAATCCAGGGTGTTTGGCTGTCAACCCGTGGGCCGATTCGCTCAAATGCAGATTTTGCATTTGAATGGTTCTCATGGTCCATCTTTAATCTAAAGGCCCTAGATGGTTCCTACACTTGACTTCTTCCCCAAGACATGCTTTGATGGCTTGGATTGAATCTAGGGTTAATCCTATGGCCTAAAACACTTGCCTAATCTATAAATAAGACCCTAACCTACCCTAAATCATCATTATTCATTCTAGCAACTAAACTATGGCAAAATCAATCCTCTCATGGCCTCCACTCTCTTCATAAATTCCTAAACAAATTCTTATGAGATTTTCCATACATACAAGTGTTTTTAGACTTGTATGATCATCATTAGCTTGCATTCAAGTCAAGTTTCTATCTTTGCATCATAAAGAGAGAGTTTTGATCTATTTTGCTTGCATTTTGGGGTTTAATTGGTTGCATAAGGGTTTTCTTACATTTGCTATACTCATTTGAGTCCGCATAAGCATTGTAAGCCCTATTCTACTCTCATACTTAAACTTTAAAGTTAAATGTATGATATGCAAGTTGTGTTATGCAAGTTTGATATGTAAGTTTTCATATGATAAGCAAGTTGTGTTATGCAAGTTTGATATGTAAGTTGTCATGTGATAAGCAAGTTGTGTTATGCAAGTTTGATATGTAAGTTGTCATATGATAAGCAAGTTGTGTCATGCAAGTTTGATGTGCAAGTTGTCACATGATATGCAAGTTATGCTATGCAAGTTTGATATGTAAGTTGTCACATGATATGCAAGTTATGCTATGCAAGTTTGATATGTAAGTTGTCACATGATATGCAAGTTTGATATGTAAGTTGTCACATGATATGCAAGTTATGCTATGCAAGTTTGATATGCAAGTTGTCACATGATATGCAAGTTATGCTATGCAAGTTTGATATGCAAGTTGTCACATGATATGCAAGTTATGCTATGCAAGTTTGATATGCAAGTTGTCATATGATATGCAAGTTATGCATGCTTTTTGAGGCCTAATGCAAGTATTTGAACATATGTACATTTCATATGCCACCATGTTGAACTTGTGGCTTCAACACTTTTATGTCATGATTATGCCAAGTTCCCTCTTTCTATCCTTTATGCGCTATTGCGATATGTAAGCGATGGGATTGCGTTTGGGGTTGGGTAAACTTAAAAGACATAAAAACATAAGCTTGGGAATTTACCTATTAAGTTAGGTCTACCCATTGGGAATTTACCTATTAAGTTAGGTCTACCCAATTGCTTGAAAATTTGTAACATGTTTTGGAAACATGGTGGACATGACACTTAGAAAAGATAAGTGTGGCCAACTCGAGGTTGGGTTGAGTTTGTAGCGTAAACCTACCCGGAACCGACCGGCCTAACTAGTTGCTACAAACGATAGGACCCAATGTGAGAAGTTGGTCATGTTGTACCTTGGACCCGAGGTTAGACCAAGTTGTGGTGTAAAGCTACCCGGACCCACCCGGCCTAACTAGTAACCACAACAAAGTCTAATGTGAGAGGTTAAGGCGCATTAATTAATTAATGCCTCATGATTAGGGTTAAGTCATGGTCCATTTAATACTTAACCAATTTGGGCTTGGTAGATTAACGGGGTTGAGTTAACCTACACTTAACCAATCTGAACTCGGTAATTTCACGGGGTTAAGTTGAACTATACCAATCCAACTCAGTAATTTGATAAGGTTGAGAACCGATTTGATACCTGGTCTGGATAAACTAACTTGATTGTAAGTTAAACGAACCTGCTTTGCGGATCTGTAGGACCCACACTAAGTTAGGCAGGTTTGTAAATCTGTTATCTGATCCGTTAGTCTGAAAACTAATCGTCTGAACTTTGTATGTCTGAACTCTGTTAATAAGTTAATCTGAATCTGATAGTCTGGGGACAAAAGGGGGAATACTTGTGTCATCTGTTGTTTGGGACCCATATTAGTCAGTAACCCTTTCTGGTATCAAAACTTTGACCCAACTGTAGGTAGGGTCTGGGCACACTTACTGAACTAATTATAAGTGGTTCATTCTGATAATGGCAATGGGTGTTGATGGTGCGTTCCAACCGGGTCATGTGCGTGCATGGATCCCGGTCTGCCTCTGAGGATGTAAGACGCCGTGACATCTATAAATATGCCTGTGCCAATTGGTTGCCACTTTAGGGGGTGATACACCCTATCGTGGGGCCGACACAGGGTATTTATGTATTAGGGAGCCGATCGCTTGGGTAGGATTTAGGGTACACTTAGTTCTGTCTGATTCTGTTGGTACCGTCTGTTCTGTTGGGTGGCAACACCCGTCTGTTTCTGCGTGGTACCGTTCTGTTAGGGTGGTAAAGGCCCATTATAGTTAGTATTCCGTTTCTGTACTTTATCTGTTAGGGTGGTTAAGGCCCATTATTGTTAGCATTCCGTTTCTGTACTTTATCTGTTGGGATGGTAAGAGACCATTTTTCCCAAGCTCTATTTCTGTATGGACCATTCTGTTCCGTCCTGTTTCGATGTGAACATTGGGGTAACACCTAATCCTGTTATACTAGGATTGGTACCAAGAAGTTGGATCTTGATTTGAGTCAAACACCTGATACTGGGCCAAGTTTAGGCCAAGGGATAAATTCTTGATTATACATGACATGTTAGAATGCTGATACACCTGTGGTGCAAAACCTTAAACCTGATTATGCGATGACACCTTTATCTACCTTGTTAGTTAATCATCATGCTAGTATGTTGTTATCCTTATGTTCATCCCTGCTGCTCATGCCAGTTAACTTTATCAGTTTACATTGATTGTAGTAGGGCTTACTCAGTCTTTTTGACTGACCTGTTTTCTTTCGCCTCTTTTCTTCCGTTTCCCCCCCCCCCCCAGGTTCTCAGGGAGGGAATATTGGAGCTTAGCTGGATTTCTGATCGCTTGCTTGTGGGATTAGCTCATGTACAGTCTTGACATGAAGCTAGCTATGGTTATCATTTATTTTGGGGATAGCACTTATGTATTTCAGTTTTCAGATGATGTTGTTTTATCTAGACTTGTTTATTTGGAAAGTTGATATTATGTTGTACCAGACTTGTTTTGAAATGATTTAAAATCTTCCGCTGTTTTATCTATGTTATTTACTCTGTTTACATATATACATATGTTCTTGTTCTGCCTTGATATATCATTATGCATGTTTACCTGATTCAAACGCCCCTCCAAAGTCAGAGTGCTTGCAAGAGTTACCCTGGCGGAGGTGGGGTGTTACATTTGGTATCAGAGCATATGGTACGAGAAGGAACAAAAAAAAAAAAAAGCTTTTAGAAAACTTTTGGAAAACTGTTTTCAAAACCAAGTATAAAGTATTTTCCAAAGAAAAGTCTAGTTTATTTTAAAGGCTATTCCCCAAAAAGCCATTAGCAAAAATCCCTTCGTTTTTCTCTATTCTGAATCTGTCTTTTTCTTCGTTTTCAGTATGGCCGATAACCTTGCTATTCCGGAGGGAGTACACGTACCTGTTTGGTATAGGAGACTTTTGGAGGCTAGGGCGACCGAAGCCGGCCCCGCAGATGTCCCTCCTCCTCCTCCTCCTCCAGTAGTTAATATTCCTCCTCCTGTCGCTAATGTTCCTCCTCCTCCTGTCGCTGAGGTTCCTCTTCCTCCTCCCCCTCAGCATCCTCAGGCTGACTTCGCAAAGACTTGCAAGGATTTCAAAGCAATGGGTGGCAAGAACTTTCAAGGCACCGAGACCTTTGTAGAGGCCAGAAATTGGTTGAAAGAGACCGAGGATTTATTCGCTATCTTTGGATTAGATGATCAGAGAAAGATCTTGTTGGCGGTTTGGCTTATGAAGGATGAAGCCGCTTATTGGTGGGAGATCACCACCGCGACTAGGCCCGTTGAGACATGGGTCGATTTCAGGACAAGATTCGGGCTTAAGTTTATGTCTTCTACTGAAGAGAACTTGCAAATGGAAAGGTTTATTGCTTTGAAGCAAGGAGACATGTCTGTTAAAGAATATGTGAACAAGTTCAATCAGTTAGCTCGTTTTGGCTTGGATATGGTGAGTACTACTCAGAAGAAGGCTCTTCGTTTTGCTAGAGGATTGAATGAGCCGTTACAGGAGTTAGCTATGTCTCATGTGCCCATGGGGGCCACGTTTGAGAGTTTGGTAGATATGGCCCTACTCCATGAAGAGAACAAGAGTGCAAAGAAGGAGGTCAAGGTGAATGAGTCTCAAAACAAGAAAACGGGGCCCAAAAAGGAAATGCAAAAGAAGGAGGAGAAGTCTGAAGATAAGAAGGAAAAGAAGTGCTTTACTTGTGGAAGCTCAACTCATCTAAACAAGGATTGCAGAAAGAGGAAGGGCACTTGCTTTAACTGTGGAGAGATGGGACACTTCACTAGGGACTGCCCGAAAAAGAAAGGGACTACATCGGAAGGAGCGGTGAATACTCGCATGGCGGGTGAATAGATTAGGGCTAGAATAAATTGTCTGTAGGATGTTTAATTTTCCTTGTCTGATTTTCAGTTTGAAACTCTTTTTCTGGTATCTTGATTCTGTAATGGCAACTCAGTACTTTAATGCTAGTCTTGCTTCTGATCTGGTAATAGTCTCAAACTCCCTGAGAGTTATAACTCATCTGTTTGTGATAAATTGGGATTTGAGAGTATCTGTGACTATGACAAATACATTCTGGGTTCCTACCATGCTTAGTTTCCTAAGAATCATTTGGGAAGATCTGATCTGTACTAGTAGTCTGTAAGTATATGTACCAAGTTTTTGTTTTATCTGTACTCGCTTCCATCACTCGACTGTGTCTTGTTAAGATAGGAATCCTATGGATGTAAACATGTGTTTGAGACATGTTATGTTTGATGGTTGCAAGTGGATGCAAGTGGTTGCTAGTGGTTGCTCGTGGATGCATAAACACACACTAGGCACTAGATCGGTTTGAAATACACTCTCATATTGCATATGGACGTGTGTATATTTTCAATTCTTATGGTTGCAAGATGGTTAATGCGGCACATGGATGTTGCATATGGATGAATGTTTGTGCACACATATAGTATTATATGATTAGGACTATTTGCATACATAATGGATTCATTTCACTGACATACTTTGCATTGATGATCTTTGCATTAGATAAGAACATATACACACACCTTTTGCATATGTTCATACCGCATTAGAATCTTGTAAGGACAATGATTGCTCGTGGGTGATGTTTTGAGTAGATGGATGATTGGATGGTAGGATACGTTCTTCCTAACTTGGAGATTTCGGGGACGAAATCCTTTAAGGAGGGAGGAATGTAACAACCCGTATTTTTGAATAACATGTTATAACATAAATGGAGGCAGAATTAAACTGTAAAATCTGAATCAAGGGAAACGGGCTATGCCATTGCGTTCGTCTCGGAAAAATACGCGAAATAGAGTCCGAGTTTTCGAAAATCGGAGTCCGTATGACCAAGCTATGGCCTCGCGAAGTTTCACGAAAAATTCCCAAATTAAAGTATACTTAATTAAGTGAAATGGGTTGCGCAGAGAAATATATATATATTGATATATATATATAATTGAAAATTAAATAAATATGCAAAAATGTTCAAAACAGCGAATTGGGAGAGGGGAATAACCGAACCGGCCGATTTTTGAGGTCGACCCGAGCCCGCTGGGTCGACTAGGGGTTAATCCAGGGTGTTTGGCTGTCAACCCGTGGGCCGATTCGCTCAAATGCAGATTTTGCATTTGAATGGTTCTCATGGTCCATCTTTAATCTAAAGGCCCTAGATGGTTCCTACACTTGACTTCTTCCCCAAGACATGCTTTGATGGCTTGGATTGAATCTAGGGTTAATCCTATGGCCTAAAACACTTGCCTAATCTATAAATAAGACCCTAACCTACCCTAAATCATCATTATTCATTCTAGCAACTAAACTATGGCAAAATCAATTCTCTCATGGCCTCCACTCTCTTCATAAATTCCTAAACAAATTCTTATGAGATTTTCCATGCATACAAGTGTTTTTAGACTTGTATGATCATCATTAGCTTGCATTCAAGTCAAGTTTCTATCTTTGCATCATAAAGAGAGAGTTTTGATCTATTTTGCTTGCATTTTGGGGTTTAATTGGTTGCATAAGGGTTTTCTTACATTTGCTATACTCATTTGAGTCCGCATAAGCATTGTAAGCCCTATTCTACTCTCATACTTAAACTTTAAAGTTAAATGTATGATATGCAAGTTGTGTTATGCAAGTTTGATATGTAAGTTTTCATATGATAAGCAAGTTGTGTTATGCAAGTTTGATATGTAAGTTGTCATGTGATAAGCAAGTTGTGTTATGCAAGTTTGATATGTAAGTTGTCATATGATAAGCAAGTTGTTTCATGCAAGTTTGATGTGCAAGTTGTCACATGATATGCAAGTTATGCTATGCAAGTTTGATATGTAAGTTGTCACATGATATGCAAGTTATGCTATGCAAGTTTGATATGTAAGTTGTCACATGATATGCAAGTTATGCTATGCAAGTTTGATATGTAAGTTGTCACATGATATGCAAGTTATGCTATGCAAGTTTGATATGCAAGTTGTCACATGATATGCAAGTTATGCTATGCAAGTTTGATATGCAAGTTGTCACATGATATGCAAGTTATGCTATGCAAGTTTGATATGCAAGTTGTCATATGATATGCAAGTTATGCATGCTTTTTGAGGCCTAATGCAAGTATTTGAACATATGTACATTTCATATGCCACCATGTTGAACTTGTGGCTTCAACACTTTTATGTCATGATTATGCCAAGTTCCCTCTTTCTATCCTTTATGCGCTATTGCGATATGTAAGCGATGGGATTGCGTTTGGGGTTGGGTAAACTTAAAAGACATAAAAACATAAGCTTGGGAATTTACCTATTAAGTTAGGTCTACCCATTGGGAATTTACCTATTAAGTTAGGTCTACCCAATTGCTTGAAAATTTGTAACATGTTTTGGAAACATGGTGGACATGACACTTAGAAAAGATAAGTGTGGCCAACTCGAGGTTGGGTTGAGTTTGTAGCGTAAACCTACCCGGAACCGACCGGCCTAACTAGTTGCTACAAACGATAGGACCCAATGTGAGAAGTTGGTCATGTTGTACCTTGGACCCGAGGTTAGACCAAGTTGTGGTGTAAAGCTACCCGGACCCGCCCGGCCTAACTAGTAACCACAACAAAGTCTAATGTGAGAGGTTAAGGCGCATTAATTAATTAATGCCTCATGATTAGGGTTAAGTCATGGTCCATTTAATACTTAACCAATTTGGGCTTGGTAGATTAACGGGGTTGAGTTAACCTACACTTAACCAATCTGAACTCGGTAATTTCACGGGGTTAAGTTGAACTATACCAATCCAACTCAGTAATTTGATAAGGCTGAGAACCGATTTGATACCTGGTCTGGATAAACTAACTTGATTGATAAGTTAAACGAACCTGCTTTGCGGACCTGTAGGACCCACACTAAGTTAGGCAGGTTTGTAAATCTGTTATCTGATCCGTTAGTCTGAAAACTAATCGTCTGAACTTTGTATGTCTGAACTCTGTTAATAAGTTAATCTAAATCTGATAGTCTGGGGACACAAGGGGGAATACTTGTGTCATCTGTTGTTTGGGACCCATATTAGTCAGTAACCCTTTCTGGTATCAAAACTTTGACCCAACTGTAGGTAGGGTCCGGGCACGCTTACTGAACTAATTATAAGTGGTTCATTCTGATAATGGCGATGGGTGTTGATGGTGCGTTCCAACCGGGTCATGTGCGTGCATGGATCCCGGTCTGCCTCTGAGGATGTAAGACGCCGTGACATCTATAAATATGCCTGTGCCAATTGGTTGCCACTTTAGGGGGTGATACACCCTATCGTGGGGCCGACACAGGGTATTTATGTATTAGGGAGCCGATCGCTTGGGTAGGATTTAGGGTACACTTAGTTCTGTCTGATTCTGTTGGTACCGTCTGTTCTGTTGGGTGGCAACACCCGTCTGTTTCTGCGTGGTACCGTTCTGTTAGGGTGGTAAAGGCCCATTATAGTTAGTATTCCGTTTCTGTACTTTATCTGTTAGGGTGGTTAAGGCCCATTATTGTTAGCATTCCGTTTCTGTACTTTATCTGTTGGGATGGTAAGAGACCATTTTTTCCAAGCTCTATTTCTGTATGGACCATTCTGTTCCATCCTGTTTCGATGTGAACATTGGGGTAACACCTAATCCTGTTATACTAGGATTGGTAACAAGAAGTTGGATCTTGATTTGAGTCAAACACCTGATACTGGGCCAAGTTTAGGCCAAGGGATAAATTCTTGATTATACATGACATGTTAGAATGCTGATACACCTGTGGTGCAAAACCTTAAACCTGATTATGCGATGACACCTTTATCTACCTTGTTAGTTAATCATCATGCTAGTATGTTTTTATCCTTATGTTCATCCCTGCTGCTCATGCCAGTTAACTTTATCAGTTTACATTGATTGTAGTAGGGCTTACTCAGTCTTTTTGACTGACCTGTTTTCTTTCGCCTCTTTTCTTCCGTTTCCCCCCCCCCCCCCCCCCCAGGTTCTCAGGGAGGGAATATTGGAGCTTAGCTGGATTTCTGATCGCTTGCTTGTGGGATTAGCTCATGTACAGTCTTGACATGAAGCTAGCTATGGTTATCATTTATTTTGGGGATAGCACTTATGTATTTCAGTTTTCAGATGATGTTGTTTTATCTAGACTTGTTTATTTGGAAAGTTGATATTATGTTGTACCAGACTTGTTTTGAAATGGTTTAAAATCTTCCGCTGTTTTATCTATGTTATTTACTCTGTTTACATATATACATATGTTCTTGTTCTGCCTTGATATATCATTATGCATGTTTACCTGATTCAAACGCCCCTCCAAAGTCAGAGTGCTTGCAAGAGTTACCCTGGCGGAGGTGGGGTGTTACAGATATATATCAAGGGACCACGCTGTATAACATGGAACGGGTTTCCTCCCAAGAATACTAGTGCATATAACAAAACAGCGCAGTGCTCTTTGGAAAAATGAAGTTATTATAAGACCCAAGTCCTATCACTTAATGCAATGCAAGCCGGAGAATAGGGTTTCCCTTATAATAGCCAAACATGCTTGGTACGTTAAAACAAATCATTTGATACTATTATAAGTGCATAGTGTATAAAACAACTTCGAATATAAATGTATCAATCCTAGACAGCATGGGTACCACATATCATGTCGCCAATACTAGGCTCTACAATCAAAACCGCAAATGTCACATATTGGAATTTGGATTTCGATCTGTGAACTAAGGCAAGGGATCTTCCTTGCCGATTCGAGACAATCTTGCCCATGTCTCAGGATCAGAACGCATCTACCCTTGGAGCAACAGGGCCGGTTCACTCGATGTGGATTAAAATGCCTGAGGACTGCGTTTCCCCGCCCTATGGGGCGTAAATGAGCCAAATGACTCCATCGGTCCCGGAACGACCGATATAACCGAGGCACCTCGCAATCCATCATCCACATAAGTAAAATGGCAGGGCTAGTAAAACGCTGACACCACTCCTAGCTAGAAGGAAACCCATGCCCTCCCTAAGGTCCTCTCCCGTTTTTGGTTCACACCGGGCAGTGAGACTCGCAAATTAACGCTACACAAAGCTACGCTATTTTAAAGACGTGCTTTGATCATTAACCACAAGATTCATCTTTTCAATAGAAGCCTTGATCATTTGCATCTTAGCATGCCACACAGGCAATTCACGCCATGCAACCGATGTCTATCTATCACACAGAATGAAATCCGATGTCAGACACACATCCATTTACAAGTTCGTTCTGGGTCTGAACGAAACCGGAGGCACCTTATTCCTCCCTCATATATCCAATACAGGGGAGAGGTCCTCGCATATCCGTCGATCTCCAAGTACGTTTGGACGATCACCACTTATTACCTTGCCTTGGGTGTACAGCCCAATCAAGACATCAGTAATCATCCAAACGATGTGAAGACCTCCGGTTTTCGACCACCGTCTTCATTCTCGACATATCGTCGAATCAGTTATTCAGAATTGGATAAACCCGGTCTTTCTGAATAACTCACGTATATAATAAACAAGTGCTATAAAAACACAACATACGCCTCATTCCAATCTAGAATATTCCTTTATTCAAATATTCTTATACTTTGGGAAAGGTTCCCATTAATTTTATTAAAGATAAATTCTTTAAATTTATTCTTTAATCTTCCTTTGGATATCATTTCAATCTAATTAAAGATGCATTAAAACTCCACTTGGTTTTAATCTTCCCAAAAATCAATATTAACGATTGTTTAACTTGGGAAATCATATCCTGTCTTTAACTGGGTTAAAGAACCAATGTCATTTAAAATACGGTTCACGATAAACCCAAAATCACATTCCGTTCCATCATCCTTTAACCATAAATTAGCAAGTGAACAATTCCCAAAGTATTAACCCCAAAGGCCGAAACCAACATCAGATCAATACCCAGGAAACCATTCAACTTAACTAATCTCCAGTTAGTTTCTGATTTTCTTAACTCCATTGGGTCTAAGAACAGTATTATTAAAGATACCATTCACGACAACCCAAAATCTTATTCCTGTATTTAACTGGGTTAAAGAACCAATGTCCTTTAAAACACGATTCACGATAAACCCAAAATCACATTCCATTCCATCAGCCTTTAACAGTAAATTAGCAAGTGAACAATTCCCTAAGTATTAACCCCGAAGGCCGAAACCAACATCAGATCAATACCCAGGAAACCATTCAACTTAACTAATCTCCAGTTAGTTTCTGATTTTCTTAACTCCTCTGGGTCTAAGAACGGTATTATTAAATATACCATTCACGACAACCCAAAATCTTATTCCATTGTTAACCGGGTTAAAGAACAAGTGTTATTTAAAACACCATTCACGATAAACCCAAAGACCAATTTCAATTCAATTCCAATTAAATATTAATTAATTGGCATACTTCATTAAATCTAAATAAAAAGATTTAATCTTTTCTCAAATAGGTTCAAGAACAATGTTAATGAAGACACCATTCACGACAAACCCAAAATCACATTTGATATTAAATACAAGGCTCTGAATAGAAAATATATCGGCTTATATTCAATATTAAGTTCTGGAATCAACAAATACCGTATTGGAATAACGATATATATATATCTTCCAAATTCCTCCACAATATTCGTATACTCACAGAATCCAATATCGAAATATTTCGAAGATAATTTCAATTCATATCCATTCCAATTCATATATTGGGTATTCTGGTTATTTTTTAAACCATTTCAAATCCAATTTATTTATTTTAAAAATATTGGATTTATTATTCTATTTCAAAACTAGTTCATTTCGATAAAAATATATTTTTATCTTTTCGAATATGGAATTTTTCATCCCAATTCTTTCCAAGTCATTTATTATGAATTTACACAAATTATTGATATTTTTAATAATTTTATCAAGGCCCGTACAGTCGATTTCGATAAACGGCCATCGAACTGCACTTATAGCGACCTTTTCCAAATTTGATTCGGACATAATTCCAAATCCAACCGTTAGATTTCTAATTTCTTGTATTCGTTGGAAATCTATTTCCGATACGAACCCAATGGTTCTGGTTTAAAAAGAATCTGACGGTCGGATCTCCCATAATGTCCGTTCGAAGTCAATGGTCGAAATTCGTGAACTTCCGCGGTGCGGCACGTTCTATTCAGGCCATTATATATATAATATATATATATATATATTATATATTTCGTCGATTTCCATTTAAAACGTATTTTATAAATCGTTTTAAATTCGTTTTCAAAACGATTTCAACTTCATATTCAATTTCAAATCAAAATTGAATATCCCATATCATCGATATATAAATGATAGTATTTTCAAAACATTATATTTTGAAATAAATTCCTTTTCGATATTCAATATAAAAATGAATAAAATCGATATAAATATCGTTCACATCAAAATGGCATTAATCTAATCAACACGGATTTATATATTTTTAAATATATTCGTGTCCATCCCAAATCAGACATCAAAATCACATTTTGATCTTTTACTGAATATTATTTTAAAATATTCATCATTTTAAAATATTTGTTATTTCAAAATATTCAATCTTTCTGAACTAGAATCGGACACATTCCATTACCATATAATTTAATTTATATGGATTTCATACACACATGTACACAACAACAATTAAAAACAGTCAACCATCATCCAAAGTGCGTTCTACACTACATAAGCATCAAATATAAATATTCAACACTTATAACAGCCTGTCAATCAATCGATCGACATACAGCTAATTATTGGGACTAGTGTATGTCCAGTATCATCCCAATACCCGTGTGGGGTTTCAAACAACAAATAATAAATTTTATTTGTGCAGTTGGGCGATGTGTAAAATTTATCGTCCTAATCAATATCAGTCAAATGTGTGTACATAAATAAATCGTCCGATTTGTTTATAAATATTTGTTTTATTCATATACATGTTAAAAATTATATTTTTAACTATAAAATATTTATTTCAATACATGAATATTTTATTCAGTCCATTTCACATCACAAACCATTTTCACTACACAATCAAACAAACAAACAAGTCGTCCATGGTCTGTGGACGACAGGTGTCGGGTGCTGCTAAGCACCGTCTGCATCCTAGTATATATTTCAACTAGAAATAAAATTAAAGTGAGAAGTTCTCACCTTTGGGTTCCACTCCGCCGTGCTTTGATTATCGATCTATGTAGTATACCTACGTTGAAAACTATATTTTTAACCAATCAATAATTATTTCTTTGTATGATTATTTTATAAATAACATACATAGGCTAAAAATTATATTTTTACCTTTCTAAAAATAATTTCATATTTTTATAACAACGCTACATAGATAAAAATCACATTTTTATATCGTCGCTTCATATATAAAAATCGTACTTTTATATCTCTACTACATATATAAAGATCAAATTTTTATTATCTATATATTATAAAAATCATATTTTTATTATTTCTATAATATAAGAATCATATTTTTAATTCGCTACAAGTATAAAAATCATATTTTCACATACTTCATACGTCAAAAACTATAAAAGCTTTAAAGCGTAGAAAACTCACAAATTTTCTATCGTTTGGATTTGTTGTTCTGGTTCCAGAATTTGCAAACGAGCTCCAATCTTCACACCATCTTTTTTTCTAACTTAAACGTGTCATTCCGGACAACTTTCGCCTAGTGGTCTTCCTTCCGAAAATGTGCCATTTCGTCGGAAATCGCGAAAAGATAGCATTTGGATAGTGTTTGGACAGCAGATATTGGATGCGTTTTACCCAAAACTCCGCAATCCAAAATAAAATGATCATATACCAAATCGAAGATAAAATCGTGCTCTTCGAATTTGGTACTGTGGAGTTTTGGCCAGAAGTGCTCGGTTTGGGAGTTATGGGTTGTGGAAGCTCAGGGTGTTATTTGCAAAAACGAGATTTTTGTTGAAAATGAGTTTTTGGTGACGGGGGGCCCACGGCAGGAGCTGGGTGGCCAGAGGGCGACGGCGGACCTGATTGGATGTTGGGGAGGTGCAGGTGGCGGTGCTAGGGCAGTGGGGGCCCACGGCGGCTAGGGTTTGCAATTTGGGGCTTAGGGTTTGCAAATTTGAGGAGAGAAAGAGGGGGAGAGAGAGGAGAGGAGGAGGAGGCCGATGGTGGTGCGGAAGGGGGGGCGCTGCAGCGACGGGTTCCTTTTTATTTTTCTTTATCACGATGAATGAAGATGGAGAGGACAGATAAAGGAGGGTTGACTAAGTATATAATTATTTAATCATTTAATTCCAAAAAGTTACTTTTTCATTCTAGCTCAAAATCGAACCCAACGACTGATATTCCCAGCTAATTACCCTCATTTCGGACACAATGGGATATGTCCCGTAAGCCAATTCGACTGTTTCCATCAGTTTTTCTTTAAATTAAAATATAACTCAATATATTGCATTTTAACATACATTTTAATTTACCAGGACCATATACTGACTCAAAAAATTACAGAAAAATTATTTCTAGCTTTATATTGACGATACGGTCCTAACAAAACTAATTTCGTCAAATTTGGAGGCCGTTTGAAAAATGGTCATTTTCCAGTTGATTAAATTTGAATAAAACTAACAAAACACATTTTCTTTTTCCACGCTCACGTATTGGTTCAAAAAATTATGAATTTTGGAATCTAGCAATAATTTGACATCCCGGATCCAAAAAAAGAAGTTTCATCAAAAACGGAGGTCGTTTGCAAAATTTCCATTTTTAAGGGCCAAAATTTCATAGCGACTATTCTGAATTTTCAACTGGGCATAACTTTTTATTCCCGCTATAAAACTTTGATTTTTCGGATTCTCTGGAAAGATATTTTCAAATAGATTCTAATATATTTGGTTTTGCTAAAATCCGGTTCATTTTGAATCATGTACATTCGTTTGAAATTTGAAATCGAATTTTTAAATAACCGCGCCATTTTCAATTCCTTTTATAATTTAAAATAATTATTTATATTCTATCGACGATTCACTTAAATATATACGTTCTAACTCTATTCAAAATAAATTTCTCGTCGTTATTATTTAAAATAATTCATTTTAAATATTCAAAAATCATCAAAATTGCCAAAATAATAATTTTAAATTAGTTCAGATTTTCCGGGTTGTTATAATCTCCCCCACTTAAAATCTTTTGGTCCTCGAAAAGGAACGGACCTGAAAGTTGTTTTACTAATCAACTCAACTTTCAGTTTGGCTTTCATTCTTCAACTTTTCAGCTTCTAAGAATTTTCCAATTCTTCAAAAATTTAGCTAACACCCTAAATTTTTAACTATAAAATATTTATTTCAATACATGAATATTTTATTCAGTCCATTTCACATCACAAACCATTTTCACTACATAATCAAACAAATAAACAAGTCGCTCATGGTCTGTAGACGACGGGTATCGGGTGCTGCTAAGCATCGTCTACATCCTAGTATATATTTCGACTAGAATAAAATTTAAGTGAGAAGTTCTCACCTTTGGGTTCCACTCCGCCGTGCTTTGATTATCGATCTATGTAGTATACCTACGTTAAAAATTATATTTTTAACCAATCAATAATTATTTCTTTATATGATTATTTTATGAATAACGTACATAGGCTAAAAATTATATTTTTACCTTTCTAAAAATAATTTCATATTTTTATAATAATGCTACATAGATAGAAATCACATTTTTATATCGTCACTTCATATATAAAAATCGTATTTTTATATCTCTACTACGTATATAAAGATCAAATTTTTATTATCTATATATTATAAAAATCATATTTTTATTATTTCTATAATATAAGAATCATATTTTTAATTCGCTATAAGTACAAAAATCATATTTTTACATACTTCATACTTCATACATCAAAAACTATAAAAGCTTTAAAGCGGAGAAAACTCGCATATTTTCTATCACTCGGATTTACTGTTCTGCTTCCAGAATTTGCAAACGAGCTTCAATCTTCACATCATCTTTTTCTAGCTTAAACGTGCCATTCCGGACAACTTTCTCTGTGAAGACCCGCAACTTCCCCGTAAAGGAAAGCGTCGGATAGTTTGAGAACAAACCACAACAGAACGCATACAGAAGAACATTTCATTGTATATTACAACAGTGCATCAGGTTACAAGAATATACAGAGTAAGAATGAATATTACACAGAAATGTCAGAGATTTAAATACATAGCAGCGGAAAATAATACAATACACAACTAGAATGAGATATACGGATACAAAGCTTTCCGGATATCGTTCCAGCTGTAAACCAGGATCCTGTGAATATAAATCTGCAAAACCAAAACTACTAGCTGCCCGTGTCGAAAATAAGGGCACCCAGAGTTTAGGTTAAAACAATAAACTCCAGGTCAGTCATGGGACTGGTGTGAGAACTAAAACAGTTATTATTCTTTATTTTAAAAGTTAGGTAAATCAAGGGACCACGCCGTATAACACGGAACGGGTTTTCTCCCAAGAATACCAGTGCATAAAACAAACAGCGCAATGCTAAATAAAGAAAAATGAAGCTGTTATAAGACCCAGGTCCCATCACACAATGCAACGCAGTCGAGGATAGGGTTTTCCCTTATAACAGCCAAAGAATGCTTGATACGTTTAAAACAAATCATTTGATACTACAATAAGTGCATAGTGTATAAAACACTTCAAATCATAAGTATCAATCATAGACGACATGAGCGTCCCATGCCACTATGTCGCCATATATAGGTTTACAAATAAAACCGCAAAGTCACGTATTTGGAAATTGGATTTCCGTCTATGAACCGAGGCAAAAGATAGTCCTCAACCGATTCGAGACGCTCTAGCCCGCCCCTCAGGACCCAGACTCAGGTGGGCCCTTGGATCGTCAGGGCCGGTCCACCGATGTGGATTAAAATGCCTGAACATGCGTCTCCCCACCCTATGGGGTGTAAGTCTGGTCCGTCAGCCGACCAGAATGCATTCGGCCGAAACCGATATAACCGAGGCGCCTCGCAACAGCAACAACCACATAAGTCAAACTCGTCAGGGCGTGTAAAACCACTGACGCCACTTCTAGCTAGAAAGAAACGCATGCCCTCCCTGATGTCCTCTCCCGTTTTTGGTTCATACCGGGTGTGAAACACGCGAGGTAAACGTTACACAAAGCTACGCCACAAAGACCGTGCTTTGATCATCAACCACAAGACTTTGCTTTTCAACAGAAGCCTCGATCAATTGCCACTTAGGCATGCCACACAGGCAATTCACTCCATGCGTTTGGTATCCATCAATATATAACCCCTGAGCTCGTACGTCTCAGAGAAGGGCGTTAAGCAAGAGAATAAATTCTCCGCCGCCAAACAGATATATATTTAATAGAAATCAAACACACAGACTAAAATCCAATGTCAGACACACAGTCCATTTACAAGTCCGTTCTGGGTCTGAACGAAACCGGAGGCACCTAGTACCTCGCATATCCATCGATCTCCAAGTACGTCTGGACGATCACTAACTGTTTCCATCTTCTTGGGTGTACAGCCCAATCAAGATCATCAGTTATCACCCAAACGACGTGAAGACCTCCGGTCTTCGACCATCGTCTTCATCTTCGACTTATCGTCGTATCAGTAATTCAGAATGGGATAAACCCGGTCTTTCCGAATAACTCGCGTATATATTATAAAAGTGTTACACAAACACAACATACGCCTCATTCCAACTCATTAGTCATTAACCGTAAATTAATCAAGAGAATAATTCCCCAAATATTAACCCCGAAGGCCGAAACCAACATCAGATCAATATCCAGAAAACCATTCTACTTAGCTAACCGACAGTTAGTTTCTAAATTTCACGTTCAAATCTAATTAAAGATTTAACTATCGCCTGGAGCAAAACTGGTGATACTCCATTCTCGATCTTTTCAATCTAATTAAAGATTCATTAAAACTCCACTTAGTTTTAATCTGTGACTGGGTTAAAGAATCAGTGTCATTTAAAACACGGTTCACGATAAACCCAAAGTCACATCCCATTAATTATCGGGTTAAAGAACAAGTGTTATTTAAAACACTGTTCACGATAAACCCAAAAATCAATATCCATTCAATTCCAATTAAATATTATTTAATTGGTACACTTCATTAAATCTAAATAAAAAGATTTAATCTTTTCTCAACTGGGTTCAAGAACAGTGTTAGTGAAGACACCATTCACGACAAACCCAAATCACATTCATTAATTATCGGGTTAAAGAACAAGTGTTATTTAAAACACTGTTCACGATAAACCCAAAAATCAATATCAACTCAATTCCAATTAAATATTATTTAATTGGTACCCTTCATTAAATCTAAATAAAAAGATTTAATCATTTCTCAACTGGGTTCAAGAACAGTGTTAGTGAAGACACCATTCACGACAAACCCAAATCACATTCGATATTCAATACAAGGCTCTGAATAGAAAATATATCGGCTTATATTCAATATCAAATTCTACGACTAACAAATGTCGTATTGGAAATAACGATATAAATATATATATCTTTCAAATTTCCATAACAACACCTGTATAATCACGAATTCCAACATCGAAATATTCCGAAGACAATTTCGATTCAAATCCACTCCAATGCAATCATTGGAAATTTTGGTTATTTTTAAAACCCTTTTTAAATTCAATTTATTTATTTAAAAATAAATAGAATTATAATTCTAGTTCAAAACTAGTTCATTTCGATAAAAATCTACTTTTATCCTTTCAAATATGGAGTTTTTCATCTCAATTCTTTCTAAATCATTTCTTATGATTTTACACAAATTATTGCTATTTTTAATAATTTTATCAAGGCCTGTACAGTCGATTTCCATCAACGGCCATCGAACTGCACTTACGGCGACCTTTTTCGAATTTGATTTGGACATAATTCCAAATCCAACCGTTAGATTTCTAATTTCTAATATTCGTTAGAAAGCTCTTTTCGATACGAACCCAACGGTTCCGGTTTTAGGAGAATCCGACGGTCGGATCTCCCGTAATGTCCGTTTGAAATAAATGGTCGAAATTCACGAACTGCCGCGGCGCGGCGCGTTCTATTCAGGCCATTATATTATATATATAATATATATAATATATATTTCGTCGATTTCTATTTAAAACGAATTATATAAATAGTTTTGAATTCGTTTCAAAAACATTTTCAACTTCCATTTCAATTCAAATCAAAATTGAATTCTTCTTTACAAATTCGCTTTAAAATTCATTTCTATTCAATTCAAATTTGAATTCATTTCAATTCGTTTTCAATTCAATTCATTTCGAAATCGTTTTCAATTCAATTCATTTCGAAATCGTTTCAATTCAATTCATTTCATTTCGAAATCGTTTTCAATTCAATTCATTTCATTTCGAAATCGTTTTCAATTCATTTCGAAATCGTTTTCAATTCAATTCATTTTGAAATCGTTTTCAATTCAATTCATTTTGAAGTCGTTTTTTTTTTTTAAATCGATATAAATATCGTTCACGTCAAAATGGCGTCAATCTAATCAACACGGCTTCATATATTCCTTTATTTTCAAATATTCTATTTCAAATATTTCTTTTTCAAATATTTCTTTTTCAAAACTGGAATGAGGCCCAATCAATTACCATATAAAATTAATTATATGGATTTTCATACAACACATGTATATAATAGCATTGAAAATAATCAACCATCAACCAAAGTGCACTACACTGTATAAGCATCAAATATAGATATCTAACGCTTATAACAGCCTGTCAATCAATCGATCGACATATTTAATCAATTAGGATGAGTGAACTTCAAATTTCATCCTAACACCCGTGTGGGGTTTCAAACAATCAAACACATATTTTATTTGTGCAGTTAGGCGATGTGTAAAATTTATCGACCCAATCAACGTCATTCAAATAGGTGTACATAAACAAACCGTCTGGTTTGTAAATGAATATTTATTTATTCACATTCACGTTAAAAATTATATTTTTAACGATAACACATTTTATTTTAACATATGAATTTCTATTCAGTTCATTCTTTAAATAAAATGCTATTTTTATTTTTCTAACTTATTTTAGAAAATTTCGGCGGCATAACGGCACGATACTAGAAACGGGACAAGGCCTAGCCTTATCCCCGGTCTAGTGAAGGCCCACGCCATTCACTCATCAATCAAATCAATTTCATTTTGCAAACCACAAAATTTGGAGTAAGAGTCTAACCTAGCCTTACTCCTTCGCCTTATAACGGCGCACGTCTAATCCTAACCAATTTATCGATTCGATTTTTCACACCACAAATCACATTCAAACCAATATCGCAATCAATCACCAAACAGTCAAACAAACAAGTCCATGGTTTGTGGACGGGTGTCGGGTGCTACTAAGCACCGTCTGCATCCTAGTATATATATATAACTAGAAAAAGGATTTTGAGTGAGAAGTTCTCACATATAGCTATCCAATCATCTTGACTCTCCTTTTGCAGAAGTCTTCGTCGTTATCGCCTTTCTTCACTTTCATTGCCCGTATTCTCTACATATGTAAAAATTGAATTTTTACTATGCTATTCAATATATAAAAATCGAATTTTTAGTTCGCTATTCAATATATAAAAATCGAATTTTTAGTTCGCTATTCAATATATAAAAATCGAATTTTTAGTTCGCTATTCAATATATAAAAATCGAATTTTTAGTTCGCTATTCAATATATAAAAATCGAATTTTTAGTTCACTATTCAATATATAAAAATCGAATTTTTAGTTCGCTATTCAATATATAAAAATCGAATTTTTTTTCAAAGTTCAATTTATAAAAATCGAATTTTTATTTCAAAGTTCCATATATAAAAATTCTATTTTTCTATCGAAGTTCAATATATAAAAATTCTATTTTTCTATCGAAGTTCAATATATAAAAATTCTATTTTTCTATCGAAGTTCAATATATAAAAATTCCATTTTTCTATCGAAGTTCAATATATAAAAATTCTATTTTTCTATCGAAGTTCAATATATAAAAATTCTATTTTTCTATCGAAGTTCAATATATAAAAATTCCATTTTTCTATCGAAGTTCAATATATTTTTCTTTCTATTCAAAGTTCAAATCTTTTTCTTTCTTTCTATTCAAATCTTTTCTTTCTTTTAAAAGTTCAAATCTCTTTCTTTCTTTCTATTCAAATCTTTTCTTTCTTTCTATTCAAATCTTTTCTTTCTTTCTATTCAAATCTTTTCTTTCTTTTAAAAGTTCAAATCTCTTCTTTCTTTTAAAAGTTCAAATCTCTTCTTTCTTTTAAAAGTTCAAATCTTTTAAAACCTTTTCTAAAATCTGTTTTGAAACTTTTCTTAAAATCAGTTTTTCTTTTTAAAGTTTAAAATAAAAAAAAAAATCAGTTTCTAAATCTCTTTTTTTTTTAAAAAAAACAGTTTTTCAATCCTCCTTTAAAAAAATCAGTTTTAAAAGTAAAATAAAAAAAACAGTTTTAAAGTAAAATAAGAAAACAGTTTTAAAGTAAAATAAGATAAAATAAAATAAAATAAAATAAAAAAAGAAATCGGTTTTACTTACAGAGGGGGGGGTGATGCGATGTCGGCGGCGCTGGGCGGCTCCGATTGTAAACTGCGGCGAGGGGGTGCGGAAATCGACGCGAAGGAGGGAGGACGGAGGGGAAGGAGGTGCGGTTCTTCAATTGGGAGAGGAGGGAGGTTCGACGGTGGGGGGGAGGCTGATGCGAGGTCGGCGGCGCGATGGGGAGGCGGCTCAACTGGGGGTTGAACGGAGGAGGGCGGCGGCGGTTTTTTTTTGTTTCGACATTTTTTTTTTTTTTTAATTTTGATTCTGAAAACAGAAAGTGAACGGGGGGGGCCTGGGAAAAGGTATGGGGAGGGAATATTTTTTCTTTTTTTTTTTTTTTTTTTTTTATATATATATATATTTATTTTAATTTCAACCTGGTTGACTTTCCATACGAACACCGAATTGGGTCCAACGACTGTCATCCCTAACGTAATACCCCCATTCCGAACACAATGGGATATGTATCGTAAGCTGATTCGACTGTTTCGATCAGTTTTCGTCAAAATCAAAATATAACTATATATATTGAATTTTAAACGTACATTTCAAATTACCGGGGTCACATACTAACTCTAAAAATTCTCGAAAAATATTTTCTAGCTTCGTATTGACGATACGGTCCTAACAAAACTAGTTTCGTCGAATTCTGAGACCGTTTGAAAAATGGCTAATTTCCAGTCGATTAAAATCAACGGAAACTGGTCAAACGCGTTTTCCTTTGCCACGCTCACATATTGATTCGAAAAATTATGAAATTTGGAATCTAGCAATAACTTTACATCCCGGACCCAACAAAACTGGTTTCGTCGAAATCCGAGGTCGTTTGCAAAATTGCTATTTTTAAGGGCCTTATATATATAAAAATATATATAAATTCCACAGCGACTATTTCTAATTTTAAACTGGACATATCTTATCATTTCTAAGATGAAATCTCAGTTTGTTAATTTCGTTACAAAGATATAGTTATACAGATTCAAATATTTCTTGTTTCGTTCAATTCTGACTTATAACGAATTCTGTATATTCATTTGAAATTAGAAATCGAATTTTCGAACTACCGCGCCATTTTCAATTCCTTTTATAATTATATATAATTATTATATATTCTAACGACGACGTATATAATATATACGTTCTAATTATATTCAAAATAATTTCTCGTCGTTTTTATTTAAAATAATTCATTTTAAATAATCAAAATTCGCTAAAATTGCCAAAATAAAAATTTCAAACTGGCTCGCATTTTACGGGTTGTTACAATCTCCCCCACTTAAAACTTTTCGTCCCCGAAAAGGAACAAAGTCGAAAGTGGTTTGATTATTCAGCTCTACGCTCGATCTGGCTTCCATTCTCCAACTCTTTAGTTTCTGAGAATTTTCAAAATTTCAAAAATTTGGCTAACACCCTAAATTTTCGAAAAATTTCGCCATAACCTCCCCTGCACCGGGAGCATCGGGGAATTTCAAATAGCTTCCCCGGTCATTCAGATCTCAAAAAGAAAAAGAAAAAGCCAAGCGGCTAGCCAATAGGCTCACAAAATCATCATCACCCAAACAAAACAGGAAATTATGTAGTAAACATGTACCTATTTGTCGGGCAAACAAATTTTATTCTCTGGCTCTAGCCTCCTTGCTATGACCTGTTCAAGGTAAGTACATATATGCAAGCAAATGCGACCAATTTCCTATACAATTCAATATTCGATCAAATTAGGCATAATGGTTCAAAATTAGCAAACAAATAAACAAACATCAATCAATTAGTGGATTAACGTTTCAAATTCATAATTTTGATACATAGTCAAAATCAGATTTTTGATGCCAAATCACAACAATGTGTTCAATCTATATAAGCTTTGGTTCTCACACCAGTCTAATGGAAATATATAGATATCACACCTTCGAAACACGAATATAAATACTGATGATGTGGCCACATCATCAGAATTATCCCCGGGTGTCTAGAATGTGACTCTATATCTATCCGGTATATTAAAATTTCGAATACACGCGGATCAGACGTATACGCAAAATCTATATATACTGGATTGTCCACGTCAATATAAATAAATAATCAAATACGAATAATTGATTTAAATTTTCAAAACAAAAATTTGTTTTCACTTTAAAAATTTACTCTTCACACTCGTTCTAGGACACTACTGATCCTATCTCTAACGAGTCATTCCCATTGGATTTTACTAATCCAATATCTGATGAATTCTTTCGTATGGTTCTAATGTGCCTTGTTCTCTGAGCTTTGTAAACCAAAGCTCTGATACCAACTGTGAAGACCCGCAACTTCCCCGTAAAGGAAAGCGTCGGATAGTTTGAGAACAAACCACAACAGAACGCATACAGAAGAACATTTCATTGTATATTACAACAGTGCATCAGGTTACAAGAATATACAGAGTAAGAATGAATATTACACAGAAATGTCAGAGATTTAAATACATAGCAGCGGAAAATAATACAATACACAACTAGAATGAGATATACGGATACAAAGCTTTCCGGATATCGTTCCAGCTGTAAACCAGGATCCTGTGAATATAAATCTGCAAAACCAAAACTACTAGCTGCCCGTGTCGAAAATAAGGGCACCCAGAGTTTAGGTTAAAACAATAAACTCCAGGTCAGTCATGGGACTGGTGTGAGAACTAAAACAGTTATTATTCTTTATTTTAAAAGTTAGGTAAATCAAGGGACCACGCCGTATAACACGGAACGGGTTTTCTCCCAAGAATACCAGTGCATAAAACAAACAGCGCAATGCTAAATAAAGAAAAATGAAGCTGTTATAAGACCCAGGTCCCATCACACAATGCAACGCAGTCGAGGATAGGGTTTTCCCTTATAACAGCCAAAGAATGCTTGATACGTTTAAAACAAATCATTTGATACTACAATAAGTGCATAGTGTATAAAACACTTCAAATCATAAGTATCAATCATAGACGACATGAGCGTCCCATGCCACTATGTCGCCATATATAGGTTTACAAATAAAACCGCAAAGTCACGTATTTGGAAATTGGATTTCCGTCTATGAACCGAGGCAAAAGATAGTCCTCAACCGATTCGAGACGCTCTAGCCCGCCCCTCAGGACCCAGACTCAGGTGGGCCCTTGGATCGTCAGGGCCGGTCCACCGATGTGGATTAAAATGCCTGAACATGCGTCTCCCCACCCTATGGGGTGTAAGTCTGGTCCGTCAGCCGACCAGAATGCATTCGGCCGAAACCGATATAACCGAGGCGCCTCGCAACAGCAACAACCACATAAGTCAAACTCGTCAGGGCGTGTAAAACCACTGACGCCACTTCTAGCTAGAAAGAAACGCATGCCCTCCCTGATGTCCTCTCCCGTTTTTGGTTCATACCGGGTGTGAAACACGCGAGGTAAACGTTACACAAAGCTACGCCACAAAGACCGTGCTTTGATCATCAACCACAAGACTTTGCTTTTCAACAGAAGCCTCGATCAATTGCCACTTAGGCATGCCACACAGGCAATTCACTCCATGCGTTTGGTATCCATCAATATATAACCCCTGAGCTCGTACGTCTCAGAGAAGGGCGTTAAGCAAGAGAATAAATTCTCCGCCGCCAAACAGATATATATTTAATAGAAATCAAACACACAGACTAAAATCCAATGTCAGACACACAGTCCATTTACAAGTCCGTTCTGGGTCTGAACGAAACCGGAGGCACCTAGTACCTCGCATATCCATCGATCTCCAAGTACGTCTGGACGATCACTAACTGTTTCCATCTTCTTGGGTGTACAGCCCAATCAAGATCATCAGTTATCACCCAAACGACGTGAAGACCTCCGGTCTTCGACCATCGTCTTCATCTTCGACTTATCGTCGTATCAGTAATTCAGAATGGGATAAACCCGGTCTTTCCGAATAACTCGCGTATATATTATAAAAGTGTTACACAAACACAACATACGCCTCATTCCAACTCATTAGTCATTAACCGTAAATTAATCAAGAGAATAATTCCCCAAATATTAACCCCGAAGGCCGAAACCAACATCAGATCAATATCCAGAAAACCATTCTACTTAGCTAACCGACAGTTAGTTTCTAAATTTCACGTTCAAATCTAATTAAAGATTTAACTATCGCCTGGAGCAAAACTGGTGATACTCCATTCTCGATCTTTTCAATCTGATTAAAGATTCATTAAAACTCCACTTAGTTTTAATCTGTGACTGGGTTAAAGAATCAGTGTCATTTAAAACACGGTTCACGATAAACCCAAAGTCACATCCCATTAATTATCGGGTTAAAGAACAAGTGTTATTTAAAACACTGTTCACGATAAACCCAAAAATCAATATCCATTCAATTCCAATTAAATATTATTTAATTGGTACACTTCATTAAATCTAAATAAAAAGATTTAATCTTTTCTCAACTGGGTTCAAGAACAGTGTTAGTGAAGACACCATTCACGACAAACCCAAATCACATTCATTAATTATCGGGTTAAAGAACAAGTGTTATTTAAAACACTGTTCACGATAAACCCAAAAATCAATATCAACTCAATTCCAATTAAATATTATTTAATTGGTACCCTTCATTAAATCTAAATAAAAAGATTTAATCATTTCTCAACTGGGTTCAAGAACAGTGTTAGTGAAGACACCATTCACGACAAACCCAAATCACATTCGATATTCAATACAAGGCTCTGAATAGAAAATATATCGGCTTATATTCAATATCAAATTCTACGACTAACAAATGTCGTATTGGAAATAACGATATAAATATATATATCTTTCAAATTTCCATAACAACACCTGTATAATCACGAATTCCAACATCGAAATATTCCGAAGACAATTTCGATTCAAATCCACTCCAATGCAATCATTGGAAATTTTGGTTATTTTTAAAACCCTTTTTAAATTCAATTTATTTATTTAAAAATAAATAGAATTATAATTCTAGTTCAAAACTAGTTCATTTCGATAAAAATCTACTTTTATCCTTTCAAATATGGAGTTTTTCATCTCAATTCTTTCTAAATCATTTCTTATGATTTTACACAAATTATTGCTATTTTTAATAATTTTATCAAGGCCTGTACAGTCGATTTCCATCAACGGCCATCGAACTGCACTTACGGCGACCTTTTTCGAATTTGATTTGGACATAATTCCAAATCCAACCGTTAGATTTCTAATTTCTAATATTCGTTAGAAAGCTCTTTTCGATACGAACCCAACGGTTCCGGTTTTAGGAGAATCCGACGGTCGGATCTCCCGTAATGTCCGTTTGAAATAAATGGTCGAAATTCACGAACTGCCGCGGCGCGGCGCGTTCTATTCAGGCCATTATATTATATATATAATATATATAATATATATTTCGTCGATTTCTATTTAAAACGAATTATATAAATAGTTTTGAATTCGTTTCAAAAACATTTTCAACTTCCATTTCAATTCAAATCAAAATTGAATTCTTCTTTACAAATTCGCTTTAAAATTCATTTCTATTCAATTCAAATTTGAATTCATTTCAATTCGTTTTCAATTCAATTCATTTCGAAATCGTTTTCAATTCAATTCATTTCGAAATCGTTTCAATTCAATTCATTTCATTTCGAAATCGTTTTCAATTCAATTCATTTCATTTCGAAATCGTTTTCAATTCATTTCGAAATCGTTTTCAATTCAATTCATTTTGAAATCGTTTTCAATTCAATTCATTTTGAAGTCGTTTTTTTTTTTTTAAATCGATATAAATATCGTTCACGTCAAAATGGCGTCAATCTAATCAACACGGCTTCATATATTCCTTTATTTTCAAATATTCTATTTCAAATATTTCTTTTTCAAATATTTCTTTTTCAAAACTGGAATGAGGCCCAATCAATTACCATATAAAATTAATTATATGGATTTTCATACAACACATGTATATAATAGCATTGAAAATAATCAACCATCAACCAAAGTGCACTACACTGTATAAGCATCAAATATAGATATCTAACGCTTATAACAGCCTGTCAATCAATCGATCGACATATTTAATCAATTAGGATGAGTGAACTTCAAATTTCATCCTAACACCCGTGTGGGGTTTCAAACAATCAAACACATATTTTATTTGTGCAGTTAGGCGATGTGTAAAATTTATCGACCCAATCAACGTCATTCAAATAGGTGTACATAAACAAACCGTCTGGTTTGTAAATGAATATTTATTTATTCACATTCACGTTAAAAATTATATTTTTAACGATAACACATTTTATTTTAACATATGAATTTCTATTCAGTTCATTCTTTAAATAAAATGCTATTTTTATTTTTCTAACTTATTTTAGAAAATTTCGGCGGCATAACGGCACGATACTAGAAACGGGACAAGGCCTAGCCTTATCCCCGGTCTAGTGAAGGCCCACGCCATTCACTCATCAATCAAATCAATTTCATTTTGCAAACCACAAAATTTGGAGTAAGAGTCTAACCTAGCCTTACTCCTTCGCCTTATAACGGCGCACGTCTAATCCTAACCAATTTATCGATTCGATTTTTCACACCACAAATCACATTCAAACCAATATCGCAATCAATCACCAAACAGTCAAACAAACAAGTCCATGGTTTGTGGACGGGTGTCGGGTGCTACTAAGCACCGTCTGCATCCTAGTATATATATATATAACTAGAAAAAGGATTTTGAGTGAGAAGTTCTCACATATAGCTATCCAATCATCTTGACTCTCCTTTTGCAGAAGTCTTCGTCGTTATCGCCTTTCTTCACTTTCATTGCCCGTATTCTCTACATATGTAAAAATTGAATTTTTACTATGCTATTCAATATATAAAAATCGAATTTTTAGTTCGCTATTCAATATATAAAAATCGAATTTTTAGTTCGCTATTCAATATATAAAAATCGAATTTTTAGTTCGCTATTCAATATATAAAAATCGAATTTTTAGTTCGCTATTCAATATATAAAAATCGAATTTTTAGTTCACTATTCAATATATAAAAATCGAATTTTTAGTTCGCTATTCAATATATAAAAATCGAATTTTTTTTTCAAAGTTCAATTTATAAAAATCGAATTTTTATTTCAAAGTTCCATATATAAAAATTCTATTTTTCTATCGAAGTTCAATATATAAAAATTCTATTTTTCTATCGAAGTTCAATATATAAAAATTCTATTTTTCTATCGAAGTTCAATATATAAAAATTCCATTTTTCTATCGAAGTTCAATATATAAAAATTCTATTTTTCTATCGAAGTTCAATATATAAAAATTCTATTTTTCTATCGAAGTTCAATATATAAAAATTCCATTTTTCTATCGAAGTTCAATATATTTTTCTTTCTATTCAAAGTTCAAATCTTTTTCTTTCTTTCTATTCAAATCTTTTCTTTCTTTTAAAAGTTCAAATCTCTTTCTTTCTTTCTATTCAAATCTTTTCTTTCTTTCTATTCAAATCTTTTCTTTCTTTCTATTCAAATCTTTTCTTTCTTTTAAAAGTTCAAATCTCTTCTTTCTTTTAAAAGTTCAAATCTCTTCTTTCTTTTAAAAGTTCAAATCTTTTAAAACCTTTTCTAAAATCTGTTTTGAAACTTTTCTTAAAATCAGTTTTTCTTTTTAAAGTTTAAAATAAAAAAAAATCAGTTTCTAAATCTCTTTTTTTTTTAAAAAAAACAGTTTTTCAATCCTCCTTTAAAAAAATCAGTTTTAAAAGTAAAATAAAAAAAACAGTTTTAAAGTAAAATAAGAAAACAGTTTTAAAGTAAAATAAGATAAAATAAAATAAAAAAAAAAAAAAAAAGAAATCGGTTTTACTTACAGAGGGGGGGGTGATGCGATGTCGGCGGCGCTGGGCGGCTCCGATTGTAAACTGCGGCGAGGGGGTGCGGAAATCGACGCGAAGGAGGGAGGACGGAGGGGAAGGAGGTGCGGTTCTTCAATTGGGAGAGGAGGGAGGTTCGACGGTGGGGGGGAGGCTGATGCGAGGTCGGCGGCGCGATGGGGAGGCGGCTCAACTGGGGGTTGAACGGAGGAGGGCGGCGGCGGTTTTTTTTTGTTTCGACATTTTTTTTTTTTTTTTTAATTTTGATTCTGAAAACAGAAAGTGAACGGGGGGGGGGCCTGGGAAAAGGTATGGGGAGGGAATATTTTTTCTTTTTTTTTTTTTATTTTTTTTATATATATATATATTTATTTTAATTTCAACCTGGTTGACTTTCCATACGAACACCGAATTGGGTCCAACGACTGTCATCCCTAACGTAATACCCCCATTCCGAACACAATGGGATATGTATCGTAAGCTGATTCGACTGTTTCGATCAGTTTTCGTTAAAATCAAAATATAACTATATATATTGAATTTTAAACGTACATTTCAAATTACCGGGGTCACATACTAACTCTAAAAATTCTCGAAAAATATTTTCTAGCTTCGTATTGACGATACGGTCCTAACAAAACTAGTTTCGTCGAATTCTGAGACCGTTTGAAAAATGGCTAATTTCCAGTCGATTAAAATCAACGGAAACTGGTCAAACGCGTTTTCCTTTGCCACGCTCACATATTGATTCGAAAAATTATGAAATTTGGAATCTAGCAATAACTTTACATCCCGGACCCAACAAAACTGGTTTCGTCGAAATCCGAGGTCGTTTGCAAAATTGCTATTTTTAAGGGCCTTATATATATAAAAATATATATAAATTCCACAGCGACTATTTCTAATTTTAAACTGGACATATCTTATCATTTCTAAGATGAAATCTCAGTTTGTTAATTTCGTTACAAAGATATAGTTATACAGATTCAAATATTTCTTGTTTCGTTCAATTCTGACTTATAACGAATTCTGTATATTCATTTGAAATTAGAAATCGAATTTTCGAACTACCGCGCCATTTTCAATTCCTTTTATAATTATATATAATTATTATATATTCTAACGACGACGTATATAATATATACGTTCTAATTATATTCAAAATAATTTCTCGTCGTTTTTATTTAAAATAATTCATTTTAAATAATCAAAATTCGCTAAAATTGCCAAAATAAAAATTTCAAACTGGCTCGCATTTTACGGGTTGTTACATTCTCCTAGTGGTCTCCCTTCCGAAAATGTGCTATTTCGCCGGAAATCGCGAAAAGACAACATTTGGACAGTGTTTGGACAACAGACTTTGGACGCGTTTTCCCGACTGCTCCGCAATCCACAATAGGACTATCATATACCAAATCAAAGAGAAAATCGTGCTCTTCGAATTTGGTACTGTGGAGTTTAGACCAGATGCGCTCGGTTTGGGAGTTATGGGCTGTGGAAGCTCAGGGTGTTATTTGCAAAAACGGGATTTTTGTTGAAAATGAGTTTCTGGTGACAGGGGGCCCACGGCCGGAGCTGGGTGGCCAAAGGGCGGCGGCGGACCTGATTGGATGTGGGGGAGGCGCAGGTGGCGGCGTTAGGGCAGTAGGGGGCCACGGCGACTAGGATTTGCAATTTGGGGCTTAGGGTTTGCAAATTTGAAGAGAGAAAGTGGAGGAGAGGAGGAAGAGGAGGCCGATGGTGGTGCGGAAGGGGTGGGGGCGCTGCAGCGACGGGTTCCTTTTTTTCACGATGAATGAAGATGGAGAGGAGAGATAAAGGAGGGTTGACTAAGTATATAACTATTTAATTATTTAATTCCAAAAGGTTACTTTTTCATTCAAACTCCAAATCGAACCCAACGACTGACGTTGCTGGATAATTACCTCCATTCCGGACATAGTGGGATATGTCCCGCAACCCAATTCGACTGTTTCCATCAGTTTTTCTATAAATTAAAATATAAATCAATATATTGCATTTTAACGTACATTTTAATTTACTGGGGCCACATGCTGACTCCAAAAATTACAGAAAAATTATTTCTAGCTTTGTATTGACGATACGGTCCTAACAAAACTAATTTCGTCAAATTTGGAGGCCGTTTGAAAAATGGTCATTTTCCAGTCGATTAAATTTGACTAAAACTAACAAAACACGTTTTCTTTTGCCACACTCATATATTGATTCAGAAAATTATGAATTTTGGAATCTAGCAATAATTTGACATCCCGGATCCAACAAAAGTGGTTTCGTTAAAAACGGAGGTCGTTTGCAAAATTTCCATTTTTAAGGGCCAAAATTCCATAGCGACTATTCTGAATTTTCAACTGGGCATAACTTTTTATTCCCGCTATGAAATTTTAATTTTTCGGATTTGGGAAAGATATTTTCAAATAGATTCTAATATTTTTAGTTTCGCTAAAATCCGGTTCATTTCGAATCCTATACATTCATTTGAAATTTGAAATCGAATTTTCAAACTACCGCGTTATTTTCAATTCCTTTTATAATTTAAAATAATTATTTATATTCTAACGATGATTCACTTAAATATATACGTTCTAATTCTATTCAAAATAAATTTCTCGTTGTTATTATTTAAAATAATTCATTTTAAATATTCAAAATTCATCAAAATTGCGGAAATAAAATTTTTAAATTGGTTCATATTTTCTGGGTTGTTACAGATTTAAGTTATTAGTTAATAACGAAGACATAAAATACAATTTAAAATGAAATTTCATACCTCAATTGGGATGATTTTTTTGACCTTGTTAGCTAATTTTTCTGTCAACTGAGGGAAAAGCACATGCTACTTAGGACCTAAAGAAATGAAAGTAAATAACAACACATAATGTATTTACATAATAAAATAGAAACATCCAAAGAGGAATGCCATTTAGAAAGCAGAAACTAGGACACTACAAGAAACATTAAAAATACCGACAGGGGAGACCGACGGTTTCCGACGGCTTTCGACGGGCTGTAGACAGCCGTCGGAAACCGTCGGTTATAAAGGAATTATCTCCCTGCCGAGAGCTTCCAGCTCCATTCCTCCACCCCTTTCTTTTATTTCCAGCCCAATTTTTTAAACCCTAAACCCCCAAATCCGCGATTTGTCCACTCCAAACACCAAAATTTCCACCTTAATCGTTTCCGACGTCCACACAAGCTTCCAGGCAAAGCGATTTAAGGTATGATTTCGTTTTTTGATTAAAATTTCAATTTTTACCTAAACCTAAATTTTCTATAATTAGCAAATTAGGGTTAACTGCTGCTTGCAATTGGTTCATATGATGTTGTAGCATGTTATATCATCATAATATATGTGTATTTCATGTCCTATACACTGAAATTGAATGATTTATTTCAAAATTTTGGATATTTGTGTGTGTTACATTGAAAATTAGGCTTGTTTTGGATAGGTTGTTGTGGCAGTGGTCATAACAATGGTTAGATACGTAAGTGATGATTTTAGTGTATTCACGGATCAAATTAAAAATATATGTGCGAGTGTATGTATGTGTGTATGTACATGTTTCAATTTAGCTTGCTTTTTCCCATTGTATAACTTTGTATATTTGTGTACATATGCGTCGTTGTGCGCTTGTCATTCTTGTATGTATTAGTTGGCATACGAAAAAAATGAGTAGATGAACTAGGAAAAGTACTTTAAGCAAATTTTGACTTATGCACTTTAAAGCATGAGTCTAAATTCTAGTTGTACCTACTGAATCGACGATAATAGTATTAGCTTTAAGTTGATTGAAATGTCAAGCAGATGTGATAAAACAAAATATTTTTGTGTTGCAGTAAAACGTACTGTAATAGTAAAATGCGCACATTTAATTGACTAATATCCCCTAGAGTGTTTTTGGCCCCGTCTGACGAGTGTTGTACATGATTGTTATATAAATAGTCGTTTTTATCATAATAAAAAACGATCGTTTATATTCATCTAGTACAATATTTGTTGGATTTGTCCTTGTATTGGACAAGTTATAAACGCAATAAGCATTTACATTTTGTATACTACATTTCAAAAGATTCACAAAATTTTGGTTCAATTTTTCTTTTTGTTTCCTGCGTACATGTGTACAAAATGCAGGAAACAAAAGGTAAATGCTGCCGAAATTTTGTTGAATCGTTTGAGACGAAGTAGTATACATTTGTAATTATTTACTCTATTTATAATGGGAGGTAGGATGCTTGTCCATGTAAAAGAATTGCCAAAATAGAAAAAAAATAAACTTAATGAAAATGTTATTTGCTTTATATATACATGCGTTTTATGACCATAATTAAAAACAAGTTTTTTCTTGGAATTTGAATTCTTGAAAATAAATATTAATTTTTGAAATTGTGCCTAAATTTGTCAAATAGGAAAAATGATTGATTATTTTGTTGATCGGAGGAGTTGGATGTACCAAAGAAGAGGACAGAGAGGTTCAATAAAAGAATATTTTTATAATGGTATAAATGTCTTTGTTGAATTCGCTTTAAGTAATAACGGAAGCAGTCCTGAAATTCGTTGTCCGTGTAGCAAGTGTAGACATTTGAAATATTTGTTACCCGATGTTGTGAAAGTCCATTTGTGCAAAAACGGATTCATATCCAAGTATTATTTTTGGGATCGTCATGGAGAAGTTGTATCGAATACTCCTTTAGAGACTGAGGTAGAAAGTGATGTTGATGAAAATATTAGTACGTCTCGTATTGAAAATATGGTCGAGGACGCATCACGATTAATGTTTCCTATGAACGTAGTTGACGACGATGATGGAAATGATGAAGAACCGAATATTGAAGCTAAGAAAATTTATGATTTGTTGGATAATGCTAAGAAACCTATTTTGTATGGTTGTAAAAGCGGCACTCAGCTATCGTTAATCGCAGAATACATTGCGATGAAGTCAAAATACAACATCACTGAAGCTGGGTTCACAGAGATTGTACAAGCTGCAAAAAGGCATATGCCGCCGGATAATTTAATGTGTGAAAATCACTACGAAGTTAAAAAACTTATGTCGGCATTTGTTTTACCTTATCAAAAAATAGACACATGTTTAAAAGGATGCATGTTGTTTTGGAAAGATGACGTAAATCTTAGAAATTGTAAAATATGTAATGAAGAAAGATATAAACCAAGAAAGAAGAAGGGAAAGGAAGTTTCATTCAAATGTATGAATTACTTACCCATTACTCTGAGGCTTCAAAGACTGTATGCTTCTCCTGTAACTGCATCTCATATGAGATGGCATAAGGTGAGATCGGAAGAAGAAGGTACGTTGACCCATCCGGCCGACGGGGAATCATGGAAGCATTTCGATAAAACTTATTCGAATTTTGCAGCGGAGAGTCGTAATTTCAGATTAGGTTTATGTACGGATGGTTTTTCACCATTTTCTCAATTTGGTTTCATCATGGCCCATTATTATCACACTTTATAATTTACCTCCATGGATGTGTATGAAAACTCAATATATGTTTCTTACTGTTGTTGTTCCTGGCCCCGACGATCCGGCACAAGAAATTGATTTTTGTTTACAACCGTTAATAGAAGAATTGAAAACATTGTGGAACGAAGGAGTATAAAGATACGATCTTTCGAAGAAGAATTTTTTTTGTATGCCTGCTTCTTAATTGTGGACTATAAGTGATTTTCCTGCCTATGCAATGCTTGCTAGATGGAGTACTGTTAGTCGTCTATCATGTCCATACTGCATGGAAGAGACTCGAGCGTTTTCCTTACCGCATGGTAAGAAAATTTCATGGTATGACTGCCATCGATGTTTTCTCTATGTAAACCATCCTTTTAGAGTAGGCAAGAAAAACTTTTTGGCTAACAGAGTAGAAACTAGACAACCTCCAACACTATGGTCTAGCGAAGAAATATTTGAAATGGTTGAAAATCATCCGAAGATACATGAAACTGGAGTTCAAACAGAAATTGAAGGCAAATGGATCTATCACAATCGGTGTAAGCAGTCTATCTTTTGGGAGTTGCGGTATTGGAAACATCTTCTGCTTCGTCATAATATTGATGTGATGCACAATGAGAAATTGTATTTGGTAATGTCTTTAACATAATTTTGAATGTTAAAGAGAAAACTAAAAATGATTTGAAATCAAGGCACGATATAGAAGAATTATGCAAATGTCCCGAGCTTCATATGAAACCAAATGACAGTAAAAATCCCAAAGCATGTTATGAATTAGATAATAACCAAGTTAAAGTTGTGTTAAAATGGGTTGAAGGGTTAAGATTTCCTAATGGGATTTCATCAAACCTTCGTAGATATATTGACTTCAAAAATGGTAAATTGGGTGGAATGAAAAGTCACGATTGTCATATTATGATGGAGCATTTGTTTCCTGTTATGATCAAAGAACTACTACCGCTAAAGTTTGGAAGGTAATAACGGAGCTTAGCTTGTTTTATAAAGAGCTTTGTTCGACTACTTTGAAAGTGGAACATTTACGTAAATTTGAAATAGATATTCCAATATTGCTTTGCAAACTGGAGAAAATATTCCCGCCAGGTTTTTTTAATGTAATGGAGCATTTACCTGTTCACCTTCCAACTGAAGCACGATATCGAGGTCCCGTCCAACATGGATGGATGTATCCATTTGAGAAGTAAATATAAACATGTTAACCATTAATTTAATTGCATTTAAAACTTTGAAATAATGTAAATTAATTTTGCATAGGTATTTGAATCATTTGAAGAAAAAAGTGAGACAAAAAGCGCGAGTTGAAGGCTCGATATGTAAATCTTACGTCAAAGAAGAAGCTTCATTCTTTTTCTTTTATTATTTCAGTGATCATGTGAATATATCATTTGAAAGTATTCCTCGAAACGACCAAGGAGACGAACAAGAATCATCTCAAAAAGTTTTGTCTATTTTTAGACAACATGGTCGACCTTTTGGAAAATGTGTTGACGTATGGCTAAATGATAAAGACCTTCATGTAGCTCACACTTATATTCTTCTAAATTGTGTTGAAGTTGCATCGTTTGTTAGGTAATCTGAAATATCAATTAGTGGTTTTTTCATTTCTACATTTTTGCGTATGTATAATCTAATGTAAAACTCTATCTGTATTTACAGCGTTTATGAACGTGAACATTCGAACGGAGATATCAGTAAAGAAGTTTCTACATGGTTTACAAATTATGTTTATGAGCCTAAAAATTGTGTTATTGATGAAGGGTTGAAACATCTTGCACTGGGACCAAAAAGATTGGTCAAGACATATCCAAAATATTTTGTTAATGGATATAAATTTACACAGGAGTATGGGCACTTCCCTTCATCAGCTGCTTCTGTAGATGATGATGATCAGGATCAGTGATGGATAGGTATGTTTTCTAGTTGGGCATGTACATATATGACTAGGTTGCTACGAGTATGGGATTGGTGTGACTTTGGTATGGCATTTTGCATGTATTTTGACGGTAGACATGATATTGTGGGTTGATGTACTAGACTTGATGTATTATGTGATGTTGCAATGGTAGACTTGATATGTTTTATATGGTTTTCATGATTTTTTGGTTGAAATGGTGTGGTTTTCATGATTTGTGTATGAAATGTTGTGGTGTGGTTACAGACCAATAGTCTGAATGGGTGAATTGAGATGAATGTGTGTTGGAAGGCTAAATAACAGCTGTAATACAAAAAAAATACCCAGATTTGGCGACGGCTTCCGACGGCCTACGGGTCCAAATATAGATAACGGTTTCTGATGGCTTAGGACGGTCTACTGGTCAAAGTATGCAATGGTGTCCGGCGGCTAGCGACGCCCATCGAAAATCGTCGTAAACCGTTACCAACCGTAAAAACCTGTAGGAAACAAGAACGACGGTTATTGTCACTAGCCGTCGGAAACTCTATTTATCGACGCCTCAAATTGCGACGGCATTTTCCAATGGCTTTCATTATTTTCTGACGGCCGCCGACGGCTGGCAGCCATCGGAAATTCGTATTGTCCTTGTAGTGAGAATGATAGACCCAAAACTATAAAATCAAAATGAACAATTCAATCAATAAAGGCATAGGAATTTCCCGATTACACAGCATGGATGTTGTAGCAATCGAAGTTGAAGAAGTCAGCCGAGCTATGGGGGAAGGAAATCAAAAACGATGGTAGATATCCAAGATCAAGAGAAATTTTAAAATTTTCAGTACTAATTTCTAAAGCTTGCATACCTATTTTGGTGGACCAAGAGCTGTGGTTAGGAGTTGATATGCATGTGTTGACGTGTTGACAACAGGAAATGATAAAAGGTAGAACATGAAGAGGACCAAAATTTATATAAAAATTGTGCATTATTTCAAGATTTTTGTGTAAGAATAGTCTGTACACTTCTGATTTACCATTAGTACTCGAAATTTACAACATTCAAAATTTAGGCAGTAAGTATTAATTGTTCCAAGAAGATATATTGACATGCTAACGTATTGGATGAAGATTCAAATGGTTAATTTTTGCTTACCATAGGCTTGAAGTTCGTGAACTTGTATGACTTTAAAAATGCTATTACTTTTTTTAAAATATCATCGAAGAAAGGTGTAAATAATATTTCCATAATGCTATACAATTTTATGGAAGTCGAAACTCATATGCCAAAAATCGTAAAGTTCAAAAAAAAATGCTAAACTTCAAACCAATATTTTCAAAGCATTAAAAATAGATGTTTATGACATATTTAAGAATAAAAAAAATTAAGTTTGAACTTTCAGAAACATTATGTTCATAAAGTTCAAAACTTTAGAATTCCATTTAAATTCCATTAAATCAAAAGTACAATTTTCAAATTTAAAGAATTATAATTTAAGTTATGCCATTAAAAAATAACAAAACAAACTAAAAGTTTCAAGTCTTAAACATATAATTTCAAAACAAAAACTCTACGTAAACTAAATTTAAAATTTCACTGTTTTGCGAAACAAATATTGTTTAAGGTGACAAAAAAACCTTTAGTTTGGCAATATGTAATTACAGAAAAATTAAAACTCAAAATACAATCACTTTAAAATTTCATAGTTTCAAAATTTAAGATAGGAAACATTTTATATTTGCAAAAAATTGTCATCATAATGACAGTCATGCTAGGTACATGATTTTTAGCTTTATGCATATGCTTAGTGCTTAATGTAAGATGTTTAAAACCTATAATTTTGTGAAACAAAGGGATCTAATAACTACAAACTGGCAATATTGAATTCCTATATAAAAATGAATAAAATACTAAATGTTAGTTGAAGTAACCTTACAGAAAAGTAGACCTAAAGAATAAAACAAAACCTAAAATGAAATTTTATATCTCAAGAAGGATGATTTTGTACACCTTGCTAGTTAGTTTCCCTGTCATTTGAGGAAAACACGACACTACTTAGGAACTGAAGAAATAAATGTAAATAACGGCATAGAATGTATTTACATAATAAAGTAGAAACATCCAAAAGAGGTCTACCATATAGAAAGAAGAACTGAAGAACGATAGACCAAAACTATAAAACCAAATTAAGCAATCCATTCGATAAAAGTAGGGGAATTTCCAGATCCTGCAGCATGGATTTTGTAGCAATCGAAGCTGAAGAAGTCAGCCGAGACATGGAGGAAGGAAATCAACAGCGATGGGAGATACCAATTATTTAGAGAAATTTTCGATTTTCTAGTACTAAATTCTAAAGCCTGCATACCTATTTTGGTAGACCAAGAGCTGTGGCTAGGAGTTTATCCGCCTACAGGTTATTGCGTCTTCGGGCCATTATAGAAATTAGGGTTTTGAATTCATCATTGATGTCAAGAGATTCATGCGCTACGGATCTATGCTCGAATCGGTTGTCGCCGGCATTCGTCAACCTCACCAGAGGAAAAGCGGAAGTTGAAGGATGCCTATTAAACCTAATTCGAAGTAGGGCTTCACAGAAGGATGAGCCCCATGTTTAATGTAGAAGGATGAGATAGACAGAAGTACGCGCACCAAGGAAACATGTGACACTTCGTTTTTACCCATGGACGCTTGAGTGCCCAAATACATGTGGCGTAACCTCAGTTGATAAATGGGAGAAGCACTGAGAGCTCACCGGTTTCTACTCGGTTTTAATAGTATAGTATAGAATCCGATCAACACGCCCGACCAATGGCAAAATAAGAAGTCTAGGACGCAAGATGGTCCTTAAAGTCAACCAAAATATGAAACCAACTTACAAAGATAGAACAAAGCCTAAGAAAATGCATAACAAAGTGCTGCTACACAAAACAGAAGGGACAGACAGACATAGCACACAGAGATCTATCCACGAGGATCTGCTGAACTGCTCTCTTGCGATTCCGATGAAGCTGCAGGCGCTGGTAATGAGAACCTAAAGCGCGCAGAACGAGAAGAACCTATCCAGAGATAAATAAGAATAAGATATGTCTACAAATGCCAGTGAAAAGATTCTTCAGTTTGTTAAATGTATGTGCATTACGCCCTTTCCAAATACACCAGCAGAAAATGATTATGAGAGAGTCGACTTTATGATCAAGAGGGTTGTGCTGCCAGCATTCGAAGATGGAGGGAATGGTGGGGATAAAGTCGAGTAGGAAGGAGGTAGTCGCAACCAAAATAGAATAGAAGAAATCACAATCGAGAAAGAGGTAGGTTATCAATTCATCCTACAATGAACAAAGGACGCAAGTCGGATCTAGATCAATATTTAAGCGACGGAGCCTGTCCTTGGTGTTGATACGTTCATAGATAAGACATCTTTGGAAGAAGAGAAAGCACGAAGGAAGATGGCAATTCCATATTCAAGCGAGAGAGAACAGACGACCTGGATGGTTAAGGAATTTATTGCATGCAGAAACCGAGAATCCTTTCGTAGGGCCCAAAGTCCAATAGTAACAATCGGGCTAATCAGAAAAACGTGGGAACGTAAAATGTTAGAGGCTGAGAAAACTTCATTAAGTGTATCGAGCCCAAAAAGAGAGGACGGGAAGGGGCCCATTAGGCCAAGGTCGACAGTGCTGGAAACCGATATATCAGGCGAAGTGCAAAAAGAGAATAGTTTACGAAGAGTGCGAAGACATGAAATTGTTCATGCCAAATATCTAGTTAAAAGAGACATTTGTTACCATTACCATCCTGGACATAGAAGAGGGATTTGACACAGGGAATGGAAGATAAAACACCAGCCTAAAAGGGAGAAGGTCTAGAAATTGGGGGAACATAGAGTACAAAATTAGGGTTAGAGCGATAAAGGCGCAAAAGAATCCAATCCTTCCCAATGAAGATGCCTGGCATAAGGAGTCGCCAAAGCCATTTGGGAGCAAGGCAAGGTTTATGATACCAAGTCCACCGTTGTCACAATGTAAGAAAACGGTCTACTAGTTAATCAATCTCTTAGATTTGCTACCATTCTAGAGAAAGGAACATCTAATGGCATCGATTTTGTTAATAACCCAAGATAGGACTTTATGGAAAGACATCCAATAGAAGGCGATGGCTCAAAGGACATGTTTGACGAGGACAAGATAACCTGCGGAGGATAGGGAATTTGCTTTCCATGAAGCAAGTATGGACTCGATTTTTGTGATGAGTGCGAGCCAATCTAATCTAAAGAGTCAAGTGGGTCGGAGGGGGATACCTAGGTAAGTGATCAGAAATGTATCGAGTCTGAAGTTTAAACAGGTGGAGATGGAAGGCCCAAGGTTAGTGGATTTACCCAACATGATAATAAGCTTTTTTTTGAAATTAATTGAGTGACCATAAATTAGTTCAAAAGTGTAAAGGAGGACTTTAAGATAGTGAATGAATGTGGGTTTGGGTGAAACAAATAGGATGGTATCATCAGCAAATTGGAGGTTGGAGGTCATCAAGTTGGAGTTGGGGAGACCGATGTCAGCGAGGATGTTATTTGTAATAGTCAACATGACCATTTGATTAAAGACATCAGCAATAAGAAAAAAATTAGAGGTGAAAGTGGATCATCATATCTCAATCCTTGATTTGATTTAATGAGTCCCCCGACTCACCATTGATAGAGATAAAAGAGAAACATGTGTTTAGAATGCAACTGATCCAACTACACCACTTAGCGGGGAAACCACGACGTGACATCAATTTGGGGGAAAAGATCCAGTTAACAGAACCAAAGGCTTCGAAAATGTCAAGTTTAAGCAAGATGCTTGGTGTCGGGGTATAATGGGAAAATGAGATAACTTCTTGCGTGGCTGCCACGCAATCA
>CM060916.1:982429117-982444117 GCA_030737875.1 Allium sativum
GGAACTTTTAGATCAGGGTGCAATTTGAGCTCCATTTCTTTTATTTGATCACCACCTCTCCTCCCAGAAGATTCTACAGATTCCGTAAGTGTTGCATTGAAACCCTGCATATTGCATTCAATTTTCAATTTGTGAGACCACATACATGTATAATGAATAGTCAAAGATCTCTGGCACCAAACAAGTGAATGTAACATCAAACCAAAATCTACCGAACTTAAAAGAGAAACCAAAGGAATCACAAAAAATGAGAATAGCTGTTGAATGAACCAATGCATGATTCAAGGAAGAAAATACCAATATGAGTAAACGATTCTTGGCTTGCAAATATCTGTCAATTGCTACTCCACTAGGAAGAATAGGTGGGACTTGTCTTGTTCTTAATTGTGCTTCAACAACGGTATCATTAAGTTCGCTGCAAACCAACAGAATAAAGCAATCTTCCATTAGCCCAAAAAATAAAAATAAAAATCAACAAAAATTTTCTTTGAATATAGTAGTGTCAACAATATCAACTTCTGATCAAAAAGGATTTTCCAAGTCCTATGTGCTTATGTGAAAAAATATTACATTGTGGTTTTACTATACAAAAAATAATAATAGTGTTGTATATAATAAACACTGGTCACAAATGTAATATACCTAACAAAAGTTTCTGCCCAGTCTTGGGCAGTGTGTGTAGTAACATGAGCATAGTTATGCCTAAATCTCTTTTCCCTCTCATCAGGAGGCATATTCAAACCATATGCTATTGAGTTTGCAACCTCAGTGATATTCCATGGGTTCACTAAAAGTGCACCAGCTCCAAGAGATTGTGCAGCTCCAGCAAACTGTAAATACATACATATTTGAGTACTATTGAACTGAAGTGAAAAACACCAGTGAAATCATATGCTTGTGCATTTGTCTACTTCAAATAAACTGTTATCATGGTAGCATAAGATAAAGTAATTAATTGTTAAAAACAAAGCAACGATGACAATTAACTATCAAAGTAATGAATATTTACTTCACTAAGAATAAGAACCCCTTTCTTTGATCCCTGGCATGCAACAAACTCGTAGCTCACAAGGTTCATCCCATCTCTCAATGACGTGACAAGTGCTACATCTGGTAATTCAAAATAGAAAGGTATCAAATTCGGGGAAAATAAGAGCGCCAGTTGATATTCATAAATCTCTATTTTCTTCTTCCTCTTCTTTCTTGGGCAGTTGGTGAGTGTTGTGTGTGGTTTTATTTTATCTTTTTGGGGAAGGAGGGGGGAGGTTGGTTGGTTACAAAGCCGGCCCTGACCCACTGCTAACTGGGCCATCGCACAGGGCAGCAAATCGTAGAGGGCATTAAAAAAACCTAAGCAGCGTACGGTGAAAAAAGGAAAAGACGAACTTACGAAGAGGAGGCTTGGAAAATGAACTTGCGAACTGTGATAAAGGAAAAAAACCGATGGCGGAAAATGAAGTATGCGTACAGGAAAAAGGGACGGAGGTCGAAGGTCACACAAAACGAGTTTGTGAAGAAGGAAGAGACGTTGAGTTATTGATTGAGGAAGAAAGGTATCCCCAATTTTTGAATAATCGGCAAACCTTGTCATCGCTTTGTCCAGGTGAATTCATTTTCTTCTTGTCGTTCGTTTCATTCCAAGCGCAGATTGAATAGGCTCAGTTTTCCTTTCCAAACAACTTCTTTTGTTGCTTAACAGACATTTTTGTCCCGTCATTTTTTGTCGTAAGTTATTGTTTATTCCTTTCTAATACGCATTCATTCCCTGTGGTTAATTTTTTGAATCATATCCCATATTAGTGATTTCGTTATAGAATCAGATAAAGGTGTTCATTCCTTATTCCTGTGTATTTTTGCCTTTAAATCTTCATCGGGTTGATCAGCTTCGTTGGTGTTGTTCTCATGAGAAGCGCTTGGTTGAAAGCTTTAGATCCACACTTTTGATGCTGATTATAAACTTTCACATTAGGGTTGAATTCTTTGCAAACTCTTTTGTAGTTGTTTGCCTTCTGGGTGTTTTCTATTGTCTATTAAGTTGTCTACATTATCCGGTTTCGTGACATTTAGTTATCTGAAATCGTGAAGAAAAGACAACTATAGGAGCTGAAGATCAATTTCGCAGGTTTAAAATTGATATAATAAGCCATGTGATTTTGGTGGAGATTCTGTTATAAGTTGGTGCATCTATAATGTTTCGGTTTTTTTTTTTTTTTTTTTTTGAATTGCGTATTTTTTTAATCAGAATTGGTTTATAACATTTGAATCATACGCTAGACGATTCGTACGTTCACATCTTTGTTAAAAGTGAAAAACATAGCTGTGCTTATTTCCTTAATTCCTCCAATTAAGGTAAGAGCATAATCATACAACCTAAAATTAACTTTTATATGTTTTATAATTTAGTTAGCAAATTCTTGATTATAGCATCTCAAAATAAATATGAAACGAGTAAGTTAGAACAAAATCATAGCTGACTACTCAAAATTTGTTATCATGCTTTAACTAAAAAAAGAAAGAAAACTAATGTATCTTTCGCGTTAGGCGTTTGGAGGAGAGTTTGAACTTAGGCACATATATTAGAATTCCTAAATGCTAAATATTTAAAAAAGATCAATTTCTATTTATAAGTTTGATAAACAAAGTGTTATAACTAGTAATATGATTTTATCTCACTGTAGTTTTTTAAAACCACGATTCATAATTTCAAATTGAACGAAATAAATGATAATTATAATGTTTCCATGAAAACATCCATACTGAAGCTCTAATAGGGGAAACGATGATGTAGCCTAATCATTAAAAGGGTCTCGTAAGAAGTACTAAAAAAAAGACACTTTTAGTCGATTTCAAAAAAGTCTTGTATGTAATATTTCTTCATATTTAGACTTGATATGTCCGATTTTTTGCATCATGACCATCATATTTTTATTTGTTTTGTTTGTTCTATTAGCCCGTAGTAGCAGTGTTGAATTTTCAAATATTAACATGCCTTAAAAATATGATTATTATTTAATATCATTATGCAAAATTTTATATTAGGGGCATCATTTATTAAATCGCACCGGGCATCATAAGTCTCAGGATTGGCTCTGGTTGGTTAGGGGGTATGGTGGTGATTATATTTTCAGCTTCCATTTAACTTCGACTAAATATAAATATGTCAAATACCACTGTTTAAATATTTCCAATATGAACTACACTTTCCGCTAGGTTTAATATGTCAAATGCCTGTTCAAGTAAAAGTATTTTAAGATGATACTTGTGGTATCCATAATTCATTAATAGATGTAGAATGAGTAAACATGAGTGAATGTGCCCGATCAAGGGAGGTGGCAATACATCTTCGTATTTTGTAAACCTATATTTAAACATGCAACTCTCAATCAAGGAGGACAAATGTATATTTGAATAAATAAAATGAACTGAATACAAGGAACAAATAAAAGAAATAAACTTACCAGTCACTGCATATAGAGCACATAAAGCATAGAAATCAAGAGAGCGATCCTGTGTACCAAAATTAAAGTATGGTCAGAATGAATTTGAGAAGAAGCAAATTACAAACTGGTAAATATAAAAACCATGGCACCTACTATATATGTCTATTTGGTTGTTTGGATACCCTTTTTAGTGATCTGATCCTTTGTTAAGAACATCCACAGCTAAAATACAAGTTTCAGCAGTGTGGGTTTTTTCTTTTTTCTTTTTTGGGATTCTACCTAACTAAATGACATAACAGATATTTTGTAAACATTAAACTGTACAAGAAATCACACAGTATCCAACAAAAAGATAGATATAGGCATATCAAAATAGATAAATCTCTAACTATGATTGTTATTGTCTTGAATTATGAATTAGCAAGGAATGTGAACAAGTCAAGATAATGCACAAGACAAACCAGATGGTGTATAGGAACAGTAGTCAATGTTCCAAACCTCCCATTTATACGTCCAACTATTTCGTGAACCTGGCTGGTCAGCTTTTGATCTGCGTAAAAAAAAAAACGGGGGGACCAAAAAAAAAGAAAGAATTAGATGCTTTTAAGTAGAAGAAAGACATAAAAGGGAAAAATTGTTATCAGCACTGCCCATGTTGTGTATGCCTAAATCACTTTTAAACCCTATATATCAATCCAACAAGTTTTTTATTCATAAATCATATGGAACACTGTATACATTAAAGAATTTTCTTTAGCGATCATCAACATTAATGATCAATTCCTTCTCAAGAGTATTAACGCTGATCCAGTTTTACCTTTGGTGGATAAGAGAATCGAACTATATGAAGAGTCTGGATAAATAGGAAACCAGTGGATTAAAATTTTAGATGCTTTTAAGGGTCCGACCCACCCATCAATTGATATTTTAGATGCTTTTAAGGGTCCGACCCACCCATCTATTGCAATAGAGTTACTGGAGAAATTTACGCTGCAACTATAATTTGTATGTATCAACATGATAAAATTTTAGATATTTTAGGAATAGCGAATGATGCATAGGTATCACCTTTTTACATAACAAAGATGATGAAGTTGCTAATGTTCTTTTTAATTTGTATTACACAATTGGGTAACATCTTGAAGTTATAATATAAGAAATTAAGTATAAAATGAAAAATAACCATGGTTATGATTCGCTACACCCCTTTTTCTCTACACCCTTATTCTACAACCCTATGTTTCTACAGTCATGCGATTCAAAATGAAACGGAAATTTAAAGACGAGGTGTAATGGAATCCATCTTAAATACATCCACATACACACTGACATGTGCATGTGCAAGCACGCACGGGTGGGTCTATGTGTGTATGCACGTGCACAAATAAATATGTATATGTGAGTAGTTGCAACTTTTACCTTTTTCCTCCCAGTAGTTTACTGTATGCCTAATTTTAACCTCTGATCTCTATCAGAATTTCGAAAAGAAAGGTAATAAAAATTGCTTCCGGAGAAAATATTGTCGATCTAAAAGTGCCTAAACAACTTAAAAGCAAATGCAAGAAGTTCGCTGTGAAGCACCACACTTCTGAACCTATCAAGCAGAAAAGAAGTGGACGGAAAATAAAACATTTCCACCTTTGAAAGAAGACGCCTTTAACCATGCTGATATATTTGGCAAAAGTTAAATCACAATTTACCATGTCTGAAATTATTGTCAGCCACGGCCTAAATCCAAGCCCACTGAAACTTTGGGCTAAAGTAAACACAACAGTGGGGGTAGCAAAAATTAAAAATACAACAACAACAAAGCCATATATCCCAAACAAGTTGGGGTTGGCTAGATATGAACCCAAAATTAAAATAAAATAAAATTAATAATGATGATAATAATATATATATATAAAGGGTTTAAAATAACCAATCAAATAAAAAGTCGTCCGATAAATGGTTTTTTTAAATAATAATAATAATAATAATAAGTAAAAATGTTCAATAAAAGTGAAATAAAATCTAAAATAGTAATAAAAAGTAAAAAGGTTCAATAAACGTGAAATAAAGTCTTTAAACAAAAACCTTATGGTTCTGGTACATGGATTGCCAATTTCCATGCACTCCTATCAACTACCAGCTCTTCCGATAAACTCCAGTTAAATCTCTCTTTATTATCTCCTCCCATGTCATTTTAGGTCGACCTCTACCTCTCTTTGGGCCTTCGGCGCGATCTAGAATTCCAGCGCGTACAGGTGCATCGTATGGTCTACGTTGGATATGTCCAAACCATCTCAAGCGGTATTGGACTAACTTCTCTTCAATAGGTGCAACTCCAAGTTTTTCCCGAATATCCTTATTTCTAATTCGATCTCGTCTGGTATGCCCACAGCTCCAACGCAACATTCGCATCTCTGCTATACTTATCTTCTGGACGTGTTGCCTCTTAGTAGGCCAACATTCTACACCATATAACATTGTCAGTCTGATTGTTGTCATATAGAACTTTCCTTTAAGCTTCTGAGGAATCTTCCGATCACAGAGAATGTCAGATGCTAGTCGCTATTTCACACATCCTGCTTGAATTCTAAAACTAACATCCTTATCAATCTCTCCATCAAACTGCAACATAGATCCTAAGTATCGAAACGATTCCTTCTTGGGTGCTATTTTGCCGACCAGGGTAACATCTCCGTCATCTGACCTGACACTGCTAAACTCACACTTCATATACTCTGTTTTAGTTCTGCTAAGCCTGAAACCCTTTGATTCCAAGGTTTCCCTCCACAACTCCAGTTGTCGATTAACCCCTATTCTACTTTCATCAATCAGCACAACATCATCGGCAAAGAGCATACACCAAGGAATCTCCCTTTGTATATCTTTTGTGATTTCATCCATCACTAATGCAAAAATATAGGGGCTCAAAGCCGAACCTTGATGTAACCCTATGTTAATTGGAAAGTCTCTGGTCTCACCATCGCATAGCAAAAATTAAAAATCCATGGAAAAAACATTAAGGCCTTGTTTGGATTATTATTTTCAGTTTAGGGTTTCGTAACGATCAAATAAGTAATTTCGTAGACATTTTGGAATGAAGATTTTCTTTTAAAGGACAAACTTTGGAATTTTTTTGGTTAAAAGTATGGAAAGTTTCAAAATTAGGGAGAAGGACACATTTACACTAAAGGTGGAATCAGGGGGCCCACTAACAATTTTCCATTTGCACTATTATTTGGTCTTCTCCCTAGATTCTAAACTTTCCATACTTTTCACCAAATTTTTTAGTTAAGTTTGTCCTTCCTATTTCCCACTTTTGGAAAACAGTCAATTTGGAAATTGATTCTAACATACAAGATGGAAAAAGAATTCCATTTTGTTTTCCCTTTTTTTAGAAATATCAAAAGCACGAAAAATTATCTAAGTCCATCCACTTCCCCTGATTGCTGTACTGACTAAGATTTTTCCAAACTCTTCTCATCTCCTATGTATTTGAACTGCATATTGAAAACTCAAAATTCAAGCCAAATGGCCACAAAAAAGCCACGCACAAAAATTAGGGCAGAGTGATTAACTTCTCAGCGCAACTCAAACTCTCAGACTCATCCTGCACTGATGCCGCTTCCTCCACAACTGCATCCTCTCAAAAGCGCCACAGACTCGAGCTGTTACATAAACATACTTTGCGAGTAAAATATGTAATTTTGAGTTAATTAAATAAATTTAAGTGTCCTTTTTTGATTGAGTGAATTAGGTTACTAAACAATTGTGAACTGCTAGATTAATTAAATTTTGAATTTGTTTTGAACAGCCATGAACGTCTCCGTAAAATTTTTGTGAATTGAGTTATTGAACGTTATTATTACGTATACTAGCCTGTCTTAATGAAAATTGCCCAAGGGTTGATTAACTTCTGTATATTAGGCGATTTAAACATCACAGATTTTTATGTTGTCTGTAATTTGAATCTTATTTTACTACACTAACCTCGGTTTCATTACCCACCATGTAACAATTAGTAGAGTTTCATGCTCACTTTGACATTTGAGCCAAATAGACATTCAGTTTCCTGCCTATTTCTTTTCCAACTAATGATAAGAATTTGTTGTATTATCGGCAAAATTTCTGTTGCCATGTTATACGTTCTTTATATGTTTGAAAAGATTTTACAACAAACGTATTCGAAGGCGTTAAAAACTTGATGAACATTAACTACACATTTTTTGAGCTACTAAAGCTGAAACTATGAATTGATAAGTACCTATGAGCTGCTATGTAAGGAAATGAAAAAGAAGAGGAATGGCAACTTGCTTCCAAAATTCTCTTCTTTTTCTTCCAAGAAAATAATACCCTATCTGAAAGTGCCTGAATCAACTAAAAAAATATAGGGGAAAGGTTTGATGTAAAGCATGTGCCCTCTTAAACTTGTCAACCAGAACAGATGTGGAAGAGAGGGGAGGAAAGAGGGGGGGGGGGGGGTCCCGGATCACCTTTAAAAGAAGATACTATTAACCGTGCTAATCTGTTTGCTAAAGGTTTTATCACCATCTGAAATTGAATTGTTGCAGGTCCCTAAGTCTTCAGGTACACAGATGCATTTAAATAATCGTATGGCGATGTGGGACCTCACATTTGTTGTTCAATGTTTATGTTACTGTCTTCAAGGAAATCAACATCACTAATCAGAGACCCAAGTCACAACGAATATATCATTAGAAAGACTATTGAAATAGACAAGTTGGTTAAATCGATAAGGATGTGTATTATCGTGAAATGTATTTATTGGATGACTAAAAGAAATGGTCGTTCACTTTCTTTTAGTTGGGCCAACACATGCATAGAACAAAAGCAACTAATTTAGGGGAAGATCAGAATTCACTTTAAAAAGAAGATTGTAAAACACAATAGCACTTCCTTTAGTTCAAATATGCGAAAGATTTGCACTCTAAAGTATCATCTGTGTCAGCAAAGGTTATAAGACAAAGTTAATATTAGGCAAAGAAAATGCGTACATTCTGGCACATCTGTTCTGGTAGGAACAGCTATTTGAAGCAAGACAACTTTATCACGCCAAACTGGATTTTCTTCTAGAAACTTTTCGAAAGCCAGAATCTTTTGTGGGATTCCTTTAATCATATCTAAGCGATCAACTCCCAACATCACCTAAACAGTAAAATTGTTGATTTACTTCAGTTTGATATCTGCTTTTCAATGTCTGAAAGAATTTGGCAAAATGCCATTTTCTTGGTTTCACAACGAGTTTGACGAAGAATCATATTGCAGTAAATATTTTAGGTTCAAAAGATTCACTGCATATCTTATGTACCTTGCGTCCAGCAAATCTTTGTTTCAACTCATTGATATGCTCTTTCACGGCAGGAAGATCCAATGCACGTTTAAATCTATCAGAGTCTATTCCAATAGGAAACTGTAATTTCCAAGTTCATAGAAACAAATGAATACAAGATGTCAGCCAAGAAATACTATTAAAACTGTGCATAAAAAATCTGTTTACAGATTCAGGGATAATCTGAATGGAAAAAATACCGCAGCAACTCGGGTAAGCTTCCCTTGGTCTTCCACTCCTTCCGGTGTACCTTCTAGTCCCAGAATACGTGTGCATGCACTTACAAAATGCCTTGCATAATCATATGTGTGGAATCTGAATAAAAATCCATACAAAAAGAGTGAAAGGGATGTTAATGACAAATTATTAATATGTTCAATATTAGATAATCTATCACAAAACCATGATGAAATCATCAAGGTTAACGATGAAATATTATCCAATCCTTGCAAAATTCACAAAGTTAGGAAACCAATATATGTTAATTTTACCATTAATAAGATTCGTGATTTTGGATTTATACATACAAATTAGGAAACCAATATATGTTGATTTTTTTCACTTAAAAGGCCAAAATATCAAGATTGACCTTGTTGCATCTTAAACATGTTATTTTTTCTTTCCAGAAAAAGGTATGTGATGTGAGATGGCTCTCTTATATCATTTTGTTCAGACATATCTGAAACATTTGAGATGCTTAGTTAGTGACCAAAATTCAACGTTTAATAAAATATCTTAAAGGGGAAGGAACCAAAACACCATGTCATTTTCCATAATCGCTTTAAAAAAGCCTACAACAAAAGTATCAGCATTTTCGAATATTGCTCTTTTTTGCCTTTTACTTGCAAATGGTGGTATTAAAGAATTAGTAAGTATATATATTTGAGGTTTTCAACATAAAGCAAGAAGCGCATACTAATAAAGAAATACAATGACACAAGAAGCTAATATTGAATCAGTGTTAAAAGACACTGCTTCAGCCAAAATAGCAACATGTAAATACATAAAATTATCTGTCTCAACTAAAGGGAAAATACATATTCAACAAGTGTATAGATTAAGTATCCAATATTTACCAACACACGTGCATTTTATAAGACCTCTCGAGACTTCTATATGGAATCTGATTCAACAAAAATATGTGAGTTTGATATGATCAGATACCCTCAGCTAGTAGGCTTATAATATTCCAGACCTATTGGTAAAGATTAAATGCTCCATTACAAAAAGGGATGTAGAAACGTACCCTTCTAGATTCATTCCAATTTCTTGAATAAAGGGTTGTGTCATGTTGTCTAACTTTTTACTGGACAAAAGTTGAATCCATATATATATATATATATATATATATATATATATATATATATATATATATATATATATATATATATATATACACACACACACACACACTTTCAGAGTCCTAAATACACAGATATATACTTTCAGAGTCCTAAATACACAGTGTTAAATACCTACTATCAGGGCTAAACATATATTAATGACGTTCATATTTGTACCAAGATAAATGAATACTGCTTTCATATCAACAATACATCATCAAGTTCAGAGAGTTAATGTATGACCATGATCAAAATTCAAGCATTCATCATACTGTATGTTGGAGTAATGATTAATATATGAACAACACGCCCAAGACAAGGTTTCAAACTCGCCCATATTCAGACAATAACTGTACTGGCTGATAGAGTTTTTGTGAGCATATATCCTTTTAATATAGAAATTGGAATGTACAAAACAATTAGCACCATAAAATGCATTGCAAAGTAGATCGTCACACATTCTGCGTTTCTTTCTAATCTACTTTACCACAACTTTTTGTATTTTACTATTGTGCCAATCTTAATGTGCTAAACACTACTTTGGTAGGGACCATATAACTTGAAGTTATGTAACTAAAAGATACAAAATAGTGTCAGGGAAAGTGGTCATTAAAAAAATAAAAAAAATAAAAAATAAAAATAAAAGAAGAAGAAGAAGAAAGAAAGAAAGAAAGGTATTCCATACCCAACTAAATCAGCAGCAAGCACAGATCTGAGCAACTCGGAGCGAGAAGGCAAAGTCCTATGAATTTCTGAAGAAGGAAAAGGAGTGTGAAGAAACCATCCCACCTTCATTTTGCTATTATGATCTTTGAGGCATTTTGGAAGAAACATAAGGTGGTAATCGTGACACCAAACGACGTCTCCTTCTTCATAATGTTCATTCACGACATCTGCAAACATTTGATTTGCTCGTTTGTACGCATCAAATTGAGACTGGAAGCTTCGAGTGGTAGCTAATCGGTCTTCTTGCGGAAGTCCAAGATAATGGAAAAGAGGCCATAGTATGTTGTTGCAATATCCATTGTAATATTGGTGTACTATTTCTTCATCAAGAAACACAGGGATGCATCGCTACAACATAATGGGAAAAAAATGTTCATGCAGATGAAATTTGAAATCAAGGGTTTATTCATTACAATGGAAACTACTTGTACTAACCAATGACCACTAGTAACAATGATAAGGTACATGACTTGGGTTATACTCTAGGGATACATAATATCAAAGTGAAGAAAATGTTGATGTAAAAAAGCATAAAAGCTCATGAAGTGTCTCTTTTGGTTGAAAGCCCCATCAACAATGATGCATGGATTGTAGAATAAACAAACTCAGCATTTCAACGCACCAAGAGACTTCATAACTTTGATATTCAACATTGACCTAAATACTTAAACAAAGGGGGGAAATTAAGCATTTTACCTTCTCAGCAAGTGCCTTAGAAAGAGCTTGCTTCCCAGGTTCATCAGGTACATTTACACCAGCCCACCCAATCCATTTAGCATCAACCTCTTTGACACCTATAAACAAAATAAAACGAGCATAACAACTAATTAAATTCAACAACATAACAATCATGAACAGTGAACACACTAAATCAAAGACATTAATAAGCACTCACCAAGAAGTGCACTAACCAAACCACCTGCACTAATATCTAAAGACCAAGAATCAGTGCCTTTTCTGACAGCAGAAACAGGCAGTCTATTTGCCACCACAAGCAATCTCTGCTTCATTGGATTTCCCTCTACAACACCACATCCAAAATCTTCACCGAAACTACCTGTGCTAGCAGATAACATGGACCCAGCTATCACCTCATCGGTTAATGGGTCTCTGGTGGTTTCTTTACCCATATCAATTAAACCCATTTCATTTTCTAGAAGCAGCTCGATCTCGCGATCCCTACAGCTATCTGTATTGTTGTAACTGCTAGCTGTGTTGTTATCTGTTTCGGATACATTGAAAGTTCTGTTGAACTTTCTAAGCTCTCTTTCTCTTAGAAGTCTTTCTACTCGAGTTGGGTTTCTTGAATTATACTTATTGGACTGCATCTGATCAGTCTGCATGGCAGGCTTCATGGCTTTTTTTTTTATCTGCACAACAATCGCAGTAAGGTAGAATATTCCCCAAAAGAAAAAAAATGGTGATTTTATATTGATATAAAAAATGCTTTCCAGCTTATAAAATATAAAACAAAGAAGAGGTGAGAGTGAGCGCAATATGGATATATATATAGAGAGTGAAAGAACAAGAATCAATATAATGGGGTACTTTATTTTGGGGAGGTGGCCCCCAATATTGCAACTACAATCGAAATTGAAAGCAAGAAAAAATTAAATATTAGATTCTAAGATTTGATTTCTTTTTCAAGCCGTGAATACGTCATCCAAGCAATGCTCGTACTGAGATCACAGAAACCGAAGATCAGTTTTTTATCAATCAAACATTGAACTGAGGGTTAAAAAAAGCTCACGGTATAAACAACAAGTAATCGTAAATCAATAAAAGAATGTCACATTGGTACCGACGTTAAGGAATGATGCTAAATAAAAAAAAGTTTCAGTTCGTGGGTTTTGGATCCGGAAACCCATTTTAATACTAACTAAAAGAAGAGAAGATAGATAGAAAATACTCACCATTTTTTTTTTCCTTCCCTTAATGAATACTAAAAGAAAGTACAAATTTTATACAAAATCCAGTTACATATATGCAACAACCTAAGGTTGCACAGTCGAAAAAACACAAATCAAACATTTTAATAATGCATAATTATACGCTAACATTGATTCTTCATGTTAATAACGCACTAAACAAAAAAATTAGCGTGATTAGTTTAGATTCTTACTCCATGGTTCATACAGCATAATCATTCAGTACTTAATTCAGAGAAGTGATAAAAAACTTAGCATAAATAGTTAAGGCGCTAATAATCATTTTCAAAATCAAACTAACTGAATTCAGCAACCACACACAGCATATTCAATAATCAATAGAAAATAATCATACAACATTATTAATCGCATAGCATAACAACTGTAGCTCCATAAGCCACTGTGGTAGATAGTTTATCATCGTCAGGTAATCAAGTTTCAATAAATCATAACTCAAATTATAAATAACCTCACATTGTGTTAAGGCTTCACGCGTACAGCAAGCAAGAATGTCAATTTCAATTGCAAATCGATTCAGACAGCACAACAGATTAGGTATTTATGTGGTGCGCCAGTGGCATTGGATGGGAGCTAGAGAATTCTGAAAAAGGTAGAAGGCGACTAAGGAACTAAAGTCGGTGCAGACGGCGGCGCTTCCGAATCGGAAGCCAGGACTAGAGAGGTGCGGCAACCCTAAAAATCAGAACTTGATGGGAAAAATATTTGTTGCTCGTTGCCGTAGCCCGATGTGAATTGAATGATTCCCATTCAGGAGTGCATGCAAGTTGCAATTTATATAAAGAAGAAGAGAAGGAGGGAGTTTAAATAAAATAAAATTATTTAGGGATATAAGTGAAATTATGACAGTAAATAGCTGTACTCCAAACAGTGAAAACCTGAACCGGAAACCAAACGAAACGTGGCACTTGCACGAGGAAACAACATTAGAGCGTTCAAGCAAAATGTGGAACAAAGGATTTCATTCATGGCTCAACCTAACACTGCTAGAAGATGATGTATGTGTACTTCTTTCATTTGGTAACGAAACGTGATGTGGTTAGCATTTATAAAATAATAAAATCACATGTAACCAAAGAGACATCGAAAAGAATAAAAATACATTTGAAACACAATATTGGTGTCATTATGATCCAAATTGATTTAAGTTGGACAATTTTATTTTTTGGTGCTACTTTGGATAATCGTAGATCCGTAGGTTGCATGGTTTAACGATAGTGATTACCTTTAATGTTGTCACTGACGAACAAAGAAGGATTGTTGATGAACCTCATGAAATCGTTCGTAGGTTTTCGAAATTGTTGGTAAAATGTTTATTTGAAATAATAGTGTGATTCAACCCTCAAGGGATCAACATATAAAGACAACTTAATAAATGCTCTAATTAAATGGTTACAATTAACAGATATCATGTGAAGATTATATAGATCCCACAGTTAGAATTTCACCTGAATCTACAGCTATAGAAATTCAAGATAGCATAACAACAAATTTTAAAGCGATCCGCACAATAATTAAGAAACTAAAAATAGAAAGAAAAATGTATGGCGAAGAAAATGAATTCCCAAAGTTAAATGCTTAATATTTGCTATGGATTCAGATAAAATTAATTTTCTTATTTGTACAACACATTATTACTGCATCACAGTTTTCTATGTATATATTATTCTATCTTCTTTAGCTAATTATCCTTTATAGCAGAAGAAAATATTGGTTAAATAACGTTCACTTAACCACTCGATCCATTGGAAAGTAAAAAAAAAAAAAAAAAAAAAAAAAAGTTTCTAAGTCTCCCTAAATGTTTACCACATAACACAGTTAAATATAGCATTTTAATTGGTTTTATTTTCTTTAGGTTAAAAAATATGTCCAATTTCAATTTGGCAACAATGTATTAGCTATAATAATTTTATTTTTTTGTTTCTCCCAAAGAGTTGCCATAGAAAATCATAATAGGTGGCCATGTTTGTCCATTAGAGAAATAACTTATGAAAAACAAACCACTGAAAAATTTATCGTTAGTAACATTTTTTTACAAATTTTATTGACTCGGTTTTGTTTTCCAAAATAAGGAGACATGGAAAAGTCGTTCGAATTTTCTACAACTATCCTTTATTTATATCATTTTAGAATTACATTTCTGCTTCGATCTTACTTCTAACTTCTTTTGCAATGCTTATGAAGAATCAATTTTTTTTACCATTCCT